>CM056512.1:30401023-31001023 GCA_029783415.1 Anisodus acutangulus
TTGTAAGGAAGGAAAGGAGCGGAAGGCCACTCGCCTTTACTATAAGGAAGGAGAGGAGCTCTTTAACTAAAATACCATTTGGGTCATAGTTATTTCTTGTTCTTTACTTGCATACAAACTGCATTATTAGTGCAAAGTCACATTTCTCAACACTGTTTTCTTCTGATTCTGTGACTGTTCTTGTCCGGAGTTGAGCAGTAAGCTTACGATTCCAAATTGTTTACCCTCCGTTCACTGCCTTGCTATCCATCTAGCGTTCTTGTTTTGGCAAAGATCCGGAGAGACGAACTGTCGGAGGAGCTTCAGATCCGACTCTCGTTGGTTTCTCTCCTCCTTTCTTTTTTTGTTCTTTTTTCCCCTCGATCTACACATGACTCGACTTTTTGGTGAAAACTCAAGTGAACAGTACTTTCGGTGCTGGTGAACAATGATTTTTGCTGGCAAAAAAGTTCGATTCCACTGGAGTTGGTACCTCCAGTTACCCATATCTATTTTTTGTCCTTGCCCCTATTGTTAAATTTTGCCAGTTCACTGTATTGATTCGTGACTTTATGTTCTTGCATTTACCCTTCTTGTCTTTAATTATATCATTCTTGGCGTAGTGGTTTTACTTGCCTCTAGATTCTTGTTAACTTGTGCTTTCACTTTGATCCCTTCCTGTTTTAGGGTAAACGTTTGAGTAGTCTATTATTTTATATTTGCTTTAGTGGCTCTGGTAACTGATGGTAGACTAGGGCCATGTTCTCGGTTGGGGACGTGGGCGAGGGTTAGGGGGAGTAAGTGGGGTAAGGGAGATGTTAGGCTGAGAATATGGTCTTGAAACATTGAGACTTTAACGGAGAAGTCCATAGAGCTAGTTAAGATTCTTAAGAAGATGAGGATTAATATAGCCCGTCGTGTCTAGGAAACCAAATGGGTAGGACCTAAGGCTAAGGATGTGGACGTGTATAAGTTATGGTTCTCGGGTAGGTTGAGGTATATGAATGGAGTAGGCATTTTAGTAGACAACGAGCTAAGAGATCATGTGGTAGAGGTTAGGAAGGTCAATGCCGATTAAGTTGGTAATTTGAGGGTTCACTATGAACATTATTAGTGCTTACGCGCCACAGACGGGCTTGGACGAGGAGGAGCAGAGGCGTTTTTGGGAGGATTTGGACGAGGTGGTGGGTGGTATACCACCCATTGAGAAGTTATTTATAGGAAGGGGATTTCAATGGACATATCGGGTCACTTTTGGGGGCTATGACGACGTGCATGGAGGCTTTGGCCTCAGGGACAGGAATGGGAGAGGCGTCTCACTTTTGGAGTTCGCTAGAGCTTCTGAGACGGTGATAGTCAATTCGAGGTTCTTGAAGAAGGAGGAGCACTTGTTGACTTTCTGTAGTTCGGTGGCTAAGACTCAGGTAGACTTTTTGCTCTGTAGGAAGGTTGACAACGGTCTTTGTAAAGACTGCAAGGTTATTCCGAGGGAGTATCTTACAACCCGACATAAGCTTTTGGTGATGAATTTGAAGATCAAGAGGGAGAAGAAGATGAGGGTTGTGGATGACAGGTTAAGAATCAAATGGGGGAGTTAGACCATGGCTAGTGCAAATGAGATGGGGGAGAGGTTGATGGCCAATGGGGCTTGGGGGAGTAGTGGGGATGCGATCGGTATGTGAGACAAGACGGCCAGTTGCATTTGAGAGGTAGCTACAGAAGTGCTTGGGGTCTCGAGGGGTAGCCGTGGTGGGCATTGAGGGGATTGGTGGTGGAATAGTAAAGTTCAAGAGAAGGTGGAAGCGAAGAAAGCGGCGTATGCGTAATTGATAAAAAACAAGGATGAGGTGAAGAAGTGGACGAATAGTGAACTGTATAAGATAGCGAGGAAGGAGGCAAAAACGACGGCTTTTGAACGCATGTATGTGGAATTAGAGGCGAAATGTGGGGATATAAAGTTGTACAGATTAGCCAAGGCGAGGGAGAGGAGGGCCCGTGAGTTGGATCACGTGAGGTGCATCAAGGACGAGGACGACAAAATACTGGTGGAGGACGCGCATATTAGACGGAGGTGACAATCTTACTTCCATAAACTCTTGAACGAAAAAGGAGATAGAGACATCATGTTGGGAGATCTGGAGTAATCTGGTAGGTACCGAGATTTTTTGCGTATTGTAGAAGCATTAAGGTTGAGGAGGTTAAGGGTGTTGTTCGCAGGATGCGCAGGGGACGAGCGATCGGATCAGGTTTGGAGTGGCTGACTGAGTTGTTTAACGTCATTTTTAAGACGACGAGAATGCCCGGCGAAGGGAGGTGGAGTACAATGATCCCGTTGTATAAGAACAAATGTGATATCCGTAGTTGCAACAACTATAGGGGTATCAAGCTGCTAAGCCACACTATAAAGTTTGGGAAAGGGTCGTGGAGATGAGGGTGAGAAGAGGCGTGTCTATTTTCGAGAACCAGTTTGGATTCATACCGGGGCGTTTGACCAGAGAAACCATTCATCTTATTAGGAGGTTGATGGAGCAGTATAGAGAGAGGAAGAGAGACTTACATATGATTTTCATCGACCTCGAGAAGGCATACGACAAAGTTTCTAAGGAGGTTCTATGAAGATGTTTGGAGGTTAGAGGTGTACATGGCGTACACTAGGGCGATCAAGGATATATATGATGGAGCAAAGACTAGGGTATGGACAGTGGGAGGAGACGCGGAGCACTTTTCAGTGATAATGGGGCTGCACCAGGGATCAACTCTTAGCCCATTCTTATTTGCCTTAGGTGATGGATAGACTGACGCGACAAATTCAAGGGGAGGTGCCATGGTGTATGTTATTCGCAGACGACATAGTCATGATTGATGAGACTCGCAGCGGAGTGAACACTAAGCTGGAGGTTTGGAGACATACTCTGAAATCTAAAGGGTTTAGGCTGAGTAGGACAAAGACAATATACTTGGAGTGCAAGTTCATTAACGGGAGTGCCCTTGAACCAGACGTGGAGGTGAGGCTTGATACTCAGGTCATTCCAAAGAAATAAAACTTCAAGTACCTCGAGTCTATTATCCAAGGGGATGGAGAGATTGATGATGATGTCACACACCGTATTGGGGCAGAGTGGATGAAATTGAAGCTCGCATCTGGAGTCTTATGCGACAAAAAGGTGCCACCAAAATTTAAAGACAAGTTCTATAGGGCGGTGGTTAAACCGACTATGTTGTATGGGGCGGAGTGTTGGCCAGTCAAGAATTCACACATATGAAAGTTGCGGAGATGAGGATGCTGAGATGGACGTACAGACATACAAAGAGGGATAAGATTAAAAATAATGATATCTGTGACAGAGATGGTTTGAGCATGTGCAGATGAGAGACACAAATGCCCCGGTGCGGAGGTGTGAGAGATTGGGTATGGACGGGTTCAGGAGGGGTAGAGGTAGGCCGAAGAAGTATTGGGGAGAAGTGATTAGACGGGATATGACGCAGATGCAACTTACTGAGGATATGACCTTAGATAAGGGGTTGTGTAAGACACATATTAGAGTAGAAGGGTAGTAGGTAGTCGAGCGTAGTCCTACTTACGCTTGCAAACTGGTAGTTGTAGCGTTATTATTGTTGGCCCGCTTAGCCTATCACACTAATTGGTGCAGTATTGCTTTAGTCTCCTGTAGTTTGATTTCTGCTGCTATGTGTCATTTAATGTACTTTGTTTAGCTTATTTATATGTGCTAGTATCTTACTTTTTTGGAATGCGCTATCATGGATTATTTGCCTTTTGATACCAACATTTTCATACTGTTTTAAATTTTTTTCTGACCACGTCTGATTGATTCACTTGCTTTGCTCTTGTTTTGCTTTTGCTGTTGCTTTGCTTGTACTCTGTCTTGAGCCGAGGTACCTACCAAGGTAGAGGTAACGTCTGCGTACACTCTACCCTCTCCAGACCCCACGTTGTGGGATTATACTATGTATGTTTGTTGTAAACTACTACACCAACACCAACATACCCAGTGTAATCCCATAATGTGGGATCCGGGAAGGGGAGGATGTACGTAAACCTTACCTCTACCTTTGTGGGATAGAAAAATTGTTTTCGATAGACCCTCGGCTCAAAAGGAAAGTAGTCGATGCAAGATTGTAAGAAAAATACTACAGCAAAATATCAAGATACAAAGCAAATGAAGCAACACATAGTAATACACATAAAGAGTAGGGATCTACGCGATACCTAAATAAGACTACTAAGAAAAGGAGAAGAGGAGATAAAGAGGCTAGCCCCTAGCTCTCCACACAATGCGACAAAAACTCAGCTATCCACGAACCTTCTATCCTAATTCTCGACCTCCAAATCTTCCTATCTAAGGTCATGTCCCATTCAGCTGAAGTTGTACCATGTCCTGTTGTCTAATTACCTCCCCCAGTTTTTCTTCGACCTACCTCTACCTCCCCTAGCTCCTACTACCGCCAATCTCTCACACCTCCTAACTGGCGCATCCTCACACCTCTTCACATGTCCCAACCATCTCATCCTCGCTTCTCTCATCGTATCCTTCATGCAGGCCACATTGACCTTGGCCCGTATAGCTTCGTCCCTAATCGTCTCTCCTAATATGACCATACATTCATCTGAGCATCCTCATCCCCGCTACCTTCATCTTCTGAACGGACGTTCTTGACTGCCTAACATTCTGCCCCATACAACAATGCTGGTTTAACTACCGCTCTGTAGGATTTGTCTTTCAGCCTTGTCGACACCTGCTTATCACAAAGCACCCCGGAGGCGGCCCTCCATTTCATCCATCTTGCTCTAATACGGTGTGCGGCATCCTCGTCAATCTCCCCGTCTCCTTGTATTATGTACCCAAGATACTGGATATTTCCTCTTTTAGGTATAACTTGTGCCTCAATCTTTACTTCCACGTCATTGAACTTGCATTCCATGTACTCCATCTTAGTCCTGCTTAACCTAAGGTCTCTATACTCTAAGGTCATCCTCCAAACTTCCAGCCTATCGTTAACTACACCGCGTGTCTCGTCAATCAAAACTATGTCGTCTGCGAATAACATATAAGAAACTAGTTCAAAAAATATAAGTACATTGCTTCATATAAATCAGAAAAATTTAAAATGGGTTTAAAATTTGACTGACATGATTTTTTTCATAAGAGGTTAAAAGTTTTATTGGTAAGTACCAAGGAGGCACAGTAAAAAAAGTACAGGAAGTTCTTCTATAAGTTGAAGGAGTATGTAATATCAAACAGTAACTATTTGAGTCTACTGCTCCTCTCAAGCCAAATACTCCAAAATATGCAGGTGGGAACTGCTTCTCAAAGCTGCCCGCAATTCTTTGTACTGATCTGCCCATTCCAGCTCTTTAAAGGTTGCTGAATGTTCCTAGGTATCATCCACTGTACCCCAAAAATGTTTATGAACATTGACCATAGTTGCCATGACTTATACTTGATAGATTTCCTTTAGTACAGTTATTTCTATTCTCCAAATAGTTACTTTTTGTGTTTATAATTATTTATCGTTGTGCTAAATTTACATTTGCTATGTTTTTTCTTCACTAAATCTTTTCTCATTGAAGCACACACTGTATTTCAGCTCAGTGCTTAAAGCCTCAACAGACTACGGCGCTTATCTGCTTTTGACTACTCTGGTAAAAATATGAAATATGAAGAGGATAACTCCTAGATATTGAAGTTGTGCTCTAAGTCCATCATTTTCTAAATCAGTTACCTCTTCCATTCGTTGCTCAAAAAGAGCGGTGATATAAGTCAAAACTTGATTGGTAGTTTTATCATTTCATGACCCGGGGGGGGGGGGTTTCCAAAAGTACAGATTCATGAGGCATCTAAATTTTACATAGGAAGCATGTCCTATTTTTCCATCAACATTTCTCTCCAGCCAAATTGTCCATATAATGCATAATTGAGCAGCTTTCGAGCAGTTTGGTATAGCGTAGTTGGTTATCCATTCTCCATCAAAATATCCTAGTCAGTTTTCCCAATTTAATATGACATAGTTTCATATTCCAATGCTTCACAATAACAGGCATGCAGTCTCAAATTTTCTGCTTTAAGGGTAAGTGTTGGTTTGATTCCATATCTACAAATACTAGTGTAAACGTGTAGAGATTATGAGGTTTAGCGCGATATTGGTGAATATGATGCTCATCGTGGATGCAAAAGTTGCATGATGAATGAGAAGTTTATTCACCTTTTTTTTCCTTTTCTGTTTCACCCATTAGTACTTGGATTTGAATGAATTCAAGTGTAGTAAGATTTGTTATGTGCAAACAATATGCTCTTTGCAAATAATATGCTCTTTGTGGATTTGGGTGCACGAGGAATGAGAAGGTTAATTCACCTTCGTGCACCCATTAGTTGATGATTCTCGAACGGCTTTGCCTCCAACCCAATTTCTGTCTGCAACATAAGTTTTTAGTTGGAAGAATTTGTAGGGGACTATCTCTGGTTGCATAGAATTTCAGTCTACATCAAATGTTCCTTATATTTCCCTATTTGAATGCCTATCGATTCTACGAAATTTTAGTGGAATCTCTGCTTCTTTTAGATGTCAAGATAGTGTATATGGACATGTCACTACATAAAGAAGTTTCTAGAATTGGAGAAAGATATGAAAATAAAAGATAGAAGAAAGCCTTCCTTTTACTTAACACTGACCTGTTTGGAAACAAAAAAGAGCGAGCCTTCCTGTTACTGTATATTTTCCTGATCTGTACAGGCTAAAAATAAGAGCTTGAAGGGGAGCCGCTAGGGCTTTGTTCAACAGTAAAGTAACTACTGTGCTGGATGTGCACTTCACGAGTTTGAACTCTACTGAGGACTAAAGCCTTGTATTTAAGTGGGAGGAAGGTGGAGGAGCAGGCGGCCTATACTCCCCGAGTTTCACACCTGTGCTCCAACTTGTGTTGGGCCAGCTAACTGATGGGGAATTTCTTTTTTAATTAAAAGTAGAGACATACTTAGTTTAATTGAAAAAGCATGGGCTTTTTGTTTCTTTTTTGTGCTGATGCTCCAATAGCTGATATTGTGGTAGATACTAGTCTCTCAAACTCAACAGTTAATATTTTGCGAAGAAATGATAATCAGTGGAAGACAATGAACAGTATTTGTTTGTCCTGTATTTACAACACTGTTAAATCTTTTTGATGATGTAGGAGCACTTTAACCATAATGTAGTGTTGCCACCTTTTAGTTCAATTTGAGCTTTCTATTTTGCTTGCTTCGCAATAAAGGACTAAAAATAAAATGTCATGTAGGTCAAATCAATAACTTTTTTCACGTGTTGACGATATTATTTATTATAAGGTATAAACAATCAGATTGAAATGGGTATAGTAGGGTTTTCATTTATAATCAGAAAGCTTCATCTCTAAATATTTACTGATTTTATTTTTGGTCATTTTTTAATTTTCTGCAGGGGAATCTTGCTGGAAGTTCCTCTGCTTTTCCAGATATGAAGGACAACTTAGTATCATGCTACCAGAGTCACTTTGCTTCTTGGTTGTGAGCCAATAATACATTATGACACTCGAGGACTTCTTCGCCTTGACTGAGACGAGTAATGGGCTTACAGATCCTGCTAGAGTTGCGGAGCTAGTATCTATAATGCAGAAAGAAGTTTGTGTTGTCAAGAATGCTGGTGAAAAAACAAGGCAATGGTCTGCTGTGGCTAGCGCAATTGCTGCAACTGAGAATAGAGAGTGTCTTGAACTATTTATCCAGCTGAATGGACTCTGCTTTATTAACAGTTGGTTAAAGGATGCTCAGAAAATTTTCAGTGACAACAATGTAGAAGAGTTGATCACTCGGTTACTGGTAGCGGTTGAAAAGCTGCATGTAGACTATGAGAAATCAGTTTCTTCTGGAATCAGGGTTACAGTGAAATGTCTCCTTGACCATGAGAGCTCTAAGGTGCAAGAGAGGGCTCGAGTGCTGTTTGATATTTGGGAGAAAGAAAAAGATGATGATGCAGGTGAAAAAGTAGAGACATTAATGGGTGATGGGATGCAAGTCTTTGTGGGAGAAAATGGGCAGTCAGAACCTTCTCCTGAGAATGGCGGAGGTAAATGTGAGGATAATGTTAGCAATAATAATAATAATATGCTATCTTCAAGGTCTGGTGTTGGTAATTCTTCTAGGGTTGACAATTCCAAGTCATCTGACCGAAATTTGGATGGGCACCGGAAGTCTTCTCCTGTTGGAGAAGATCAAAAGGTAGAAGCAGAGATTATCAGTGCAATCGATACGTGCAGTTCTGCAGGTTTAAGACATGGTGCTCTTGATAGGCAGACAGGGGTTCCTGTTTTGGAGTGTATTAATTATTCAAACCACACTCAACAAGACACAAGTTTGGAGAAGATTAGTTCTTCATATACTGATGCAGGAGATGCTGGCAGTGGATCAAATTTACAAAGACAAACTGATATCAATGATGAAGTGAACAAATTGCCTTCAGTCGAGGGGAAGACATTGATGGATGATAGTAGACCTACTAATCATAGCAGAAGTTCCATGGTGCTTGGTGCTAAAGACAGGAAATACAACATCGGCAGATTGCATAGTCTGGAACGTCCCCAAGATTTGGTGAAGGTGGATCTCATTGCTGGGGTTGACAAGCAGATTAGTGGTGAAAGTGTAGACTTGGAAAATGACACTGAACCACCACAGACAGGTAGTAAAGACTCTGAAGGTGATATTGAATTAGATTATGGCATTATAGATCCTTTGGAAGTTGCTCGACAAGTTGCACTAGAAGTGGAGAGGGAAGTTGAACAGAGTTGCAGTTCTTCTGAGAAAATACAAACTCATCAGCCTGATACCCCTGATTCTATAAGTACAACAGTTGGGAAGCAACTATTAAGAGGAATGTCTGAAGCTTCAATTACAAACTCAGAAGCTGGACCCAAAAATGATAATGTAAAGCTGGATGTTGACGCCAATGCTGAGAAGGGCCTGTGTGATTTTGATCTGAATCTAGAGGTTTGCTCAGACAATATATATCAGCTTGAAGATCCCTTATCTGCCTGCATCTCTGTTGTTTCTGCTTCCAAGGCAGCAGCTTCCCCTGGGATGCCTCTTGCTCCATTAGAATTTGAAGGGGCTCTTGGATGGAAAGGATCTGCTTCAACCAGTGCATTTCGGCCAGCAATTCCTCAGAGTGCCAAGGCTGACAGCAGCAAAGAGCAACAGCAAGGTTGGCTTGATATTGATCTGAATGTAGCTGATGGTGGTAATGACAAATCTGCAGAATTTTTCACAAAAAAATCCGAAAGAGTGGAGTTGGATCTCAACTGTGCAAGTGAGGAGGGTGAGGCACCATCAGATTGGCGGATGGAGGGAAGGAGGAATGGCCATTGGAGTCGATCTCCTTCGTCCGAGCATCTTTCATCGCGCAACTTTGATCTAAATGACCAACCGTCGTTTCTCAACAATTCTTCGGACCTATCCTACTTGCAGAAACCATCTCAAAATATTTGTGCGGCTGGAGGGATGAAATCTGTTGTATCCATTATGGGCATGAAGGTAGAGGCGAAGCGTGCAGATGTTCCTCTTTCCTTTACATTCCCAAATGGTAGGACAGCAGAAAATACTGTTGCACGAAGCGGGAGTGTCCTAGGAATGGGATCTCCATTTCTATATGCCCCGTCTCCTGTTTTTGGTTACAATCCAGGTCCTCCCATCCCATTCTCTTCAGCGATGTATGGACCTGGTGGCTCTATTCCTTACATGGTGGATTCCCGAGGAGCACCTCAGATTGTTGGCTCTGCTTCAGCAATACCACCATCCTTCACTCAACAACCATTCATTATAAGCATGGCTGGGGCACATGTTTCAAATGGGGCTGGGCCACCACGGAGTGATCTGGATCTCGACACTAGCTTGATACTAAGCGGAGGAAATGGAGATCTTGGAGGTCTGAGGCAGTTTTTCACACAAGGACAGGTCAGGTCAATGGATGAACACTTGAGGACCACCAGCTCACAACCCTCAACCAGTTCACTTGTTGGTGAGAAACGGAAAGAACCGGAAGATGGTTGGGAGCGTTACCCTTTTAAACATCATCTACCACCATGGAAGTAAAACAAAAAATATCTGGTTTCCGCTGATAGGGGGATCAGTGTCTAATAGCAATAGGTAAATTCAAGCCTTATTGGTTTTGTGGGAGGGGGGCATAATATATAGCTGAATAAACACGTGATTTCTGAACGTAATTTGCTTCTTGAGATGACAGGCCAAAGAAGAGTAGATGTAGGTTTCATTGATTTCAAAAAAATGTTGTTAGATTGTTATTCTCGTCAAGTTTCATAGGTTGTTGCTACCACAGAACTTACATGTAACTGTAATCTCTCATTTACACCATAGAAATGTAGAAGAATGTCTCTTTCTCTGTATCCTCTTCTTATCAATGCTCTAGATTATAATTGCAACCAAAATCCCCTAGGTGCCTCAATGACATAACATAGAAGGAACTAATTGAACAACTTT
The DNA here is from genome assembly GCA_029783415.1 of Anisodus acutangulus. Lineage (NCBI taxonomy): Eukaryota > Viridiplantae > Streptophyta > Magnoliopsida > Solanales > Solanaceae > Anisodus > Anisodus acutangulus. The sequence continues at coordinate 30,411,520 of CM056512.1, forward strand.
GCACCCAATTTTCTTTCCCTGGATTAGGGAGGTACTGAAATGATAAGAGAAAGCAACGATTTTTTAACCAAAAACATTTGCAAGACAAGTCAATTGCTTATCTTTCTAGACTAAGAAAGATGGCCACAAGTGATTCTAGCTCTTCTGTGTTTTAAAAGGCGAGACCCGGGGTGTGGGCATTGGCAAAACATCCTGATTCACGTGTGAGGCTTAGTTCTATAAGGCTTACGTCCTAAGTGCTCGATGGTGCACCTTAAACACGTCTAACACTCAACGCTCGGGGCTCACTTTACAGTTCTTACACAAATTATGTGTCAAACCTTTTTAGTTAATTCTATTGACCCTTATAATTCTTTTATAAATGAATGATGCTTAATTAATACTCCATCTGTTTCAAAATATTTGTTTTACTTTCCTTTTTAATTCGTTTAAAAAAGGAATGTCTCTTTCCTTTTTTTGCAACTCTTTAATTTCAACTTTTCACATGGCTAAGGGCATTTTGATACATTCTACATATCTTTTTAGTTAACAAGCACAAGATTTATAAGTCTTCTTTACTTTCTTAAACTCCGTGTCAAATCAAAATCAGACAAATATTTTGAAACAGAGGGAGTAGTTTTTCATCTATAGAAATAAGAAGATCAAGAGTAACTCAAATAACAAATCATAGTATTGCTATTTGACAACACCGTGATGATGAATATCACTTAACATTTCATTTAAAAATACATAGCTGAATTTTACATCTTCATTTGTTCATTAGTCTTCATGTTTTTGTTATATCTCTCAAAATTATTATATTTTATTATTTCGCTTTTAAAAATAATTTTATTTTTATTCATGAAGGAGTAATGTTTTAATTATAATACTAATAAAGTTTATTAATTATTTTCTCTTAGTGAGGTAAATTGCATAGTGTGATAGTAATACATTTTAAGAAATTGTGATTCTTTTATTGTTCGAAAGTTAAGATGTTGGAGTTGATTTGCATTTCATAATAACTTTTATATCATTGCATTATTTATACTTGTAAAATCATGTTAGAAGTTTTGTTTTCTATGAGTTTCTTTAATTATGTGTTTAGTTTTTAAAAACTATAATGTATTTTTTATAATTTTTTATACTATTTTGCTACATTATAAATTAAAAATTTAAAGACCCATGAGGTTTACGCCTCGCCCAGTACTAAGTAAAATGCTCCACCTCCGGTCTCCGCTTTTAAACATCGCTTCTTACATCATTGATTGAAAATTTTCATGCAAAACAATTTTATCTGTGATGTTTAAGTTTAAGATTAGTAAAGTAGAAGAATAAATGATTTGACTGTTCTGTTTAATTTTGTAACTAACAGACAAATTATGATAAGTAGGAGATAGTAACTCAGAAATTCACTCAATATATATATATATATATATATATATATATATATATAGTGGGATTGAGAGAGTGATGTGTCACATCTCTTAAGTCAGGATTATCATTTGTTTTTCTCTAATTTTTGTTTCCCCCCTTTTTTTTGGTCTAAACAATCTGTTAAAAATAATCTCTCTCCTGTTTTTATTAGATTAAAGACACTTCATTACTCTCTCTCCTCATTATTAATACAATTAATTACTTTTCTTGAAATTCCTCTCCCTTTTCTTTTTCTAACGTATTCTTCTTTCAAATTGCAAAAATTAAAGCTTCCTTATACTCTCTCTTCACTATCTATATTATTAGCGAATATTCACAATATATTTTATAATTATGATAGATGTATATTTAAGGTAACTTAGGATTCTTATTATATTAGGAATAAACCATTTAAAGTAAGTTAGGATTCTTATTGTATTAGGAATCAACATCTGTACAACTAAATATATTGTAATTAATGAAAGGAATCCGGAAGGGAAATTATTCCAATCTTACATGGTATCAAGAGTAAAACCCTAATCCCTACTCTTCTCTTTCTCAAAAGCCGCCGCCGACCACCACAACTTTCCCTTCCTCTCGGCCGACGATAACGCTACTACCACCATGGCTCGCCCTACTTCCCCCACAAATTCCGGTTCCTCCACTGACAATTTTGACAACCCCCCTCAACGATCATCGTCTTCTTTTCACCCGACATTCGCCGTTACCAACATCAATAATTTTATCCCTATAATTCTTGACCAAGAAGACTGTCAATATGCCATGTGGATAGAACTATTCTACATCCATGCCTGTGCGTACAATGTGCTAGATCACATTGATGGTTCTGTTCCTCGTCCCACCGATGTTGCAGACTCGACATGGCGTCACCTTGACGCCATCGTCAAACAGTGGATATACGACACCATCTCAAAGGATTTGTTGTGTACTATCATGAAAATAGGTGCTACGACACGTGAACTTTGGGTACGGTTAGAAGAAATTTTTCAAGATAATAAAAATACTCGGGCCGTGTATTTGGAAGAATAATTTAACAATACGCGTCTTGAGAATTTTAACAACATGTTCGAATATTGTAAACAACTGAAACTCATAGCCGACCAACTTTCCAACGTAGGGACATCTGTTTTAGAAACCAAGATGGTACTTCAACTAGTTACCGGTTTACCGAAAGGTGAATACGATACACTTGCGATAATGATTTAACAGGCCGACCCACTATCAAGTTTCAACAAGGCGCGTTCGCAACTTTTATTGGAAGAAACCCGCCGTACTAAACAGGAGGAGCACAATCAGAAGGCATTAGCCATTGAAAGCACACCACCGACGGCATCCCAGCCACCACCGCCAGACCACCACCAGCAGCAGTCCCGCAGCGACATATGTGGCGGCAGAGGCCATGGTGGAAACCACAAAGGGAAGGGCCGCGGCAAGGGCCAAAGAAACCAGCAGCCAGGCCCAACACCTGCTCCCTACTTTCAGTGGGCTGGACAGCCCCCTTGGCCCAATCTCGGGAACTGGGCCTCTCCTGCATGCCCCTACCCGACATCAGAGGCCCAATTCCAGCAAGGTTGGCAACCAGGCCTATTGGGCTCCGCCCCCGCCAACCGACAGGCCCAACAACACACACAACAGGCCCATCTGGTAGCAGCCCACCCGCACCCGCAAGGCAGCAACCTGGCCCCCACCGATTTGGGACAGGTCTTCAACACCGGAAACCTTCAACAACCCGATGATAATTGGTACATGGACACCGGCGCCACATCTCACCTCACCCGGTCGTCAGGTAACTTATCTCAAATGCTCCGGTTATAATGTCCTCAATTTATTATTGTTGGCAATGGTCATCGCATTCCAATTGAAGGTTACGGTAACACACATACCAAACATCCCCATCCGCCTTTCTCCCTAAATCACGTCCTTTACACCCATAACATCATTACAAACTTAATCTCTGTTAGAAAATTCACTCGCAATAATTCTGTGTCTGTCGAATTTGACCCTTTTGTTTTTTCTGTGAAGGATCTCAATACGGGGAAAATTCTTACGCGCTGCAATAGTGTGGAAGACCTCTACCCCTTCACTTAATCTTCCGCTGTCAGACCGCAATCACTTCTATCCCTTGCGGCTATCTCTCCATCAACTTGTCACAACAGACTCGGGCACCTCGGAGACCCTGTTTTTAATTTTCTTAGGACTACTAAGCGTATTCAATGTAATAATGGAAAACTTGGCCAACACTGTTTTTCTTGCCCGCTTGGCAAACATACTCGTCTTCCATTTATGTCATCCAACATTGTTACTTTTTCTCCTTTTGATATTGTTCATGCTGACTTGTGGACATCTCCGGTTGTTAGCTCTTTGGGTCACACATTTTATCTAATATTCTTAGATGATTTTTCACATTTTGTCTGGATTTACCCACTGAAATTCAAATCTGAAGTTTCTGCCAAGTTCCTTGAATTTCAAAAATTCATTAAAACACAGTTTAAAAAATCTATCAAATCTTTCCAATGTGATAACAGACGCGAATTTAATAATTCGATATTTCACGTTTTCTGCTCTAAACAAGGCATATTTTTCCATTTTTCCTGTCCCTATACTTCCTCCCAAAACGGAAAGGCTGAACACATTATACGAACTATCAATAACATGGTTCACACCCTTTTGTTTCATGCATGTCTTCCACCGCTTTTTTGGGTGTATGCTGTTAAAATGGTAGAATCCCTTCTTAATATTTTACCCACTAACACTCTTCAAAACAAGACCCCCACTGAAGTTCTATACCGTAGGATCTCGTCCTATGACCAACTCAGAATTTTCGATTGCCTATTCCACCCCAATCTAGCCTCCAATGTCCCTCACAAATTAGCACTACGAACTACGCCCTGTGTCTTCGTTGGTATCGCGTCTAACCATATGGGTTACCTGTGCTATGACCTGTCCACTCGTAAAATCATTATCTCCCGCCACGTCACATTTGACGAGACGTATTTTCCATTTTCCAAACTTCAGAAATTTCAAACCACGAACTACACATTTCTTGATGACACACATCTGTCCCCACCAGTCAAATCACTGTTCTAATTTTCGTCCACTGTTCCTGCGTCAATGTCGTCGGCGCCGGTAGTCTCGCCTCCACCAGCGACCATCGCCGAAGTCGCCCATACAACACAACGGTCCCTGTCTCATCTTCACATGGTATAACAGTCACCACCACCACCAACCCACCAAACTCCCGATAGGCTATCCAGAAGCCCTTTCGCTGACACATCTCCGATCCACCCACATAACAGAAATCTGCAGCTACTGTCCAACTCCACCAACTCGCCACCTAACCTATCGACACCGACAACAAACCAGTCACCTCCAACACCCGTCACCGGCACCTCCCAGAATCCGACATCGATTTCTGAACCTAAAGCCCCGCGGTCACACCCTACCCATCGTATGGAAACTCGTGCTCAACACGGGATTTTTAAATCCAAGGTTCACTTTAACCCCTCTACACAAACCATATCACCCCATTCCAAAAAATCCAAAACTAGCCAAACTGGACCCTAATTGGAATGCGGCAATGTGCGAGGAATTTAATGCTTTAACCAAGCAGAACACTTGGGATTTGGTACCTAGACCGGACAGTGTGAACGTTATCCGGTGTATGTGGCTATTTCGTCATAAGTACAGAGACAGTGGTGACTTGGAGCGGTATAAGACAATACTAGTTGCTAATGACACTAATCAGTAGGAGGGTATTGATTGTGGTGATACATTCAGTCCGGTTGTTAAACCGGCCACTATTCGGACTGTTCTCAGTATTACTATGGGCATACATTGGCCGATTCATCAACTTGATGTTAAGAATGCATTTCTTTATGGGGATTTGAAAAAAATTGTGTACATGCATCAGCCCTCTGGCTTTGTTCATCTGGCAGTCCCGCAGTTTGTATGTCGTCTCAGGAAGTCATTATATGGCTTGAAACAGGCACCCCGCGCTTGGTATGATGGCTTTGCCAGGTATCTTATGCAGATCGGTTTTATATGTAGCAGATATGATAACTCTCTCTTCACTTTTCATCGAGGTAGCAACACTGCTTATTTGCTATTATATGTGGATGACATTGTTCTTACTGCCTCATCTGACGGTTTGAAGAATGAAATCATTGCTCTACTCAAAACTGAATTTGCTATGACTGACTTGGGTAAGCTGAGTTATTTCTTGGGTATATCAGTGACTAGATCTGCAACTACAATGTTTTTATGTCAGCGTAAATATGCAGAAGAGATAGTGTACAGGGCTAAGATGACAAATTGTAAAATTATGCCAACTCCGGTTGACTCGAAATCCAAGCTTAGTGCCAATGAGGGTGCGCCAGTTTCTGATCCCACTCTATATCGGAGTCTTGCAGGTGCCCTTCAATATCTTACATTCACTAGGCCTGATATTGCATATGTCGTTCAGCAGGTGTGTCTGTTTATGCACGACCCTTGAGAGTCCCATTTTGCGGCCCTCAAACGTATTATCAGATACGTTAAGGGCACATTGGACTTTGGACTACATCTCTACCCCTTTGCCCCAACCAAGTTACTCTCCTACACGGATGCAGATTGGGCAGGATGCCCAGACACACGTCGCTCCACCTCAGGCTACTGTGTATTTCGTGGGGATAATCTTATTTCATGGTCCGCCAAGCGGCAGGCCACGTTATCCCGTTCGAGTGCTGAAGCAGAGTATCGCGGAGTTGCAAATGTCGTTGCTGAGATCTGTTGGCTCCGAAATCTTCATTTGGAGCTCCAGTGTCCACTGCGAAAGGCGTCTATAGTCTATTGTGACAACATATATGCCATCTATATGTCTCACAATCCGGTCCAACATCAGCAGACTAAGCATATTGAGATGGATATTCACTTTGTGCGAGAGAAGGTTGCCCTTGGTCAGGTCAAAATATCACACGTGCCTTCCTCCTATCAATATGCAATATATTTTCACAAAGGGACTACCGAGACAACTCTTCACCGGCTTCATCTAGCCTTAGCGTTCGGCCTCCTCCGCTCCGACTGAGGGGGAGTATTAGCGAATATTCACAATATATTTTATAATTATGATAGATGTATATTTAAGGTAACTTAGGATTTTTATTGTATTAAGAATCAACCATTTAAGGTAAGCTAGGATTCTTATTGTATTAGGAATCAACCTCTGTACAACTATATATATTGTGATTAATGAAAAGAATCCGGAAGGGAAATTATTCCAATCTTACATATATCTATATCTATATATATATATATTATAAAGCTAGGAAAAAAAGAGTGATGTGGCACATCTCTTTGGCTAGAAAACACTATTATCTCTTATTTCCTTTTTAAACATTTTCTTTCATTTTTTAAACTTATGTGCTAAGTTAAAAAAATTCTCAAAAGTCACACCATTAACTCTCTTAATTAATTCTTAATCATGTTAATGTTGCACACGTTGAACTCTCTATAACATTTTGCAGTTTTTTCTTATTGCTCTTTTGTCTAATTTTTTTGATAACAAATCTATATAATTTAATGTGCATTTATAACGCTCAAATTAATATCAATGATGACAATGAACCATTGTAAAGGCACTAAAGATAAAGAATAAGTAAGTAAGTATATTGAAGAGTCACAGCAAGGATAGGAGTCTAGCTAGCTTCACGAAGATAAAAGGCCTCTTCTTGCAAATTCAATTTACCCCTTATTCCTAAACAGTCTATTACTGCAGATTTATCTCTTTCTATTATTTTATTCTTTTGTAATTTGAATTTGTAATATGTGATACATACTTTGTTCGTCATATAAATGTGTATGCATTTTCTGATTTTTATTATGGGAGTGTAATAATGTTTAGGTATTTTGTTTCCTTGAAAGCTTAAATTAGATGTATTTTGGCCCTTTTAATGTTGAAGGCAATGTTACTTTTGAGAGCAGTATCTTGCGATGGAAGCTTATTTTGTACATCCAATTTGAGAATGTTATTGCAAGGACTGTTTCAAAGAGTGCAAGATCCATAAAGGTCACAGGTATCTATTATATATTTTATCATTTTATTCTCAGAATATGCATGAAATAATTTTTTGTTAAGTTTGTAAAACTTTCAGTACAATTTTAATTATATATGTATCTTAAAGATGCATTACGTATTTGAATATTTTGATTTACAATTCGAGTGGAGGGGTATATGTGATTAGGTTCCTCTTGGTGATGTCATTCTTTCGGGGGAATATTTTTGTTTATTGATATATTTATCAAAAAAAAATATCTACATGCATAGTAATTGAAAATATATTATACATTTAATTATCTTTTTACAAAATCTGAAAATATATTATCACATTAGAGTATTATTTTGTCACACCAATCTTGGGGGTGTGGCCGGCATCCGCTGCCTCATGATCCGAGCGTACCACGTCTCGTCCGTACCCTGGATACACGTGTACTTGGGCCAACAAGACCTCGGAATAATTCTCATAAGAAAATCAATACATCGTAACCTGTAAAGCAGAAGAAGCCCAGACACAATGTATAAGGAAAGCCGACTAGGCCACAACACACATCAACTGACTAGCAGGAAAGCCAACAAGACCATGCACGACTACTATACACCGGACCACTGTCTACAAGCCTCTAAGGAGTACATGAATATTATCAGGTCGGGACAGGACCTCGGCACACCCATAACTATAAATATAAAATCATACAGACTCTGACTAGCACCTTCGAAGCAAGTGGAGGGCTCTAACATTACCGCTGAGCTGAGGTCCTACTAGAAATGAACGTCGCCCCACCTATCTGCACATGTGGGCATGAAATGTAGCTCCCCAGCAAGGGACTCAAGTACAGATAATGTACTAAATATGTAAGGCAAAAAATGTAAATAGATACGGTAATGTAAATAAGGATAAGGGAGAGACAACATGTAACTCTGAATGCTACTATGGGCGGGTGAAATACATGCTTTCCTTTAGAAAAACATAATCATACATATATGCATAATGTATATAAGCCACAATATGGGGCAATGTTATCATCATATCGTACCCGGCCATAACAGGACTCGGTAATAATCGTATTCAACTGCAGTGGTGTGCACAATAGGTACCGTACTCTGCCGACTATAGTGCGACTCGATAGAAAGTATATATATATAATGCATGAATGATCTAAAAAAACTCAACATGAACATGTCGGGGTGACTTAATGTCGTTAACCCCCGCTTATAGTTTTGAAGTCTTGTACAACGATCGTTACAATCCAATCAGAGACTCGAAATCAATCAATTAAAAGTAGTATCATAAGGTGCGGAAAATTCTCCTAACAAAGGACAACCAAAATCATGAAATCATTATCAAGAGTAGGAAGTAACCATGTTGTCAACAACCAAGAATAAAATCCTCTTTTATAGGTGTTTCGATACATGTCGTTATTCTTAAGATCACTGCCAAAATGAAAGAAAGAGTAAGCCTTACATACCTTTAACGTTCTCCTTACAGCCGTACGTGGCCTCACTCTACACAACGACAATTATACCATAGATAAGTCACGGAAGCTATAATTAGATACAAAAGAGTGACTAGTTCACCTATTGCATTTTCAACAACGTCTCCCCTACTTCTTTCACTTTTCTAAAATCCACACATCGAGATTAACATATCCAACATACAAACAACTACATATACATCAATGCCCAACCTTATATCAGCCATAAGAACACCACCCAACAACCCAACAAACTGCATAACTCAACTTCAACTTGCAAGTTCTATCTTACAATTTCTCAACCATACAACTTAGCTAGGACATTAGTTATACTCAAATCCAAGGAGGAAAGGTAAAACACACCTTCAATAGCAAGAGGAAGCTCTAGAGAAATTCTTCTCAAGCTGAAAGGACCCATAACTCATCAACAACACTATAGAAGTGATCTCCTCACTATCTACAACGCTTTTAGTGAAGAACTTGGGTGGTTTGACCTTAGATTTGCTTGGGAACCATAGAGAAATGTTTAAAGAGTTCCTTGAGGTGCTTACGATCTATTTTGGTCGAGAAAATGAAGAATAAAGGTGAAGTATCGCTTAAATAACTCAAAAAGGTAGGCCACCACCTCAACTCTGTGGCTCACATAAGGCACCACAGAATTGCCTAGCATCTTCAGCTTCCCTGATCCCATTGTACGACCAACAACGCTGTCCGCATACCAGTTCTGCGATCTGCCGAATGTCCTGTATAGTTGAAATTTTGTCGATCTTCGTCGAAACTTATTTATGTCAGTTCGATTAGTCTCAAACTTCCCCAAAACTTCGATAACTCTTTAATAAACCTTTATTAACCTCTAGGAGGGAGCTCACCCTCTCCGAACCCATGTTAGATAACTTATGATAGCAATGACATGCGAAATACAGGGCGTAACATCCTTTCCCCCTTAGGAACATTCATCCTCGATTGTGGGGGTGTACACATATATGTAGACACTATTTAAGATTTCTTGGAAATTTTGACATAGTCTTCCCTATAAATGGGTCATCCGTATCCCTGTGAATAAACAGAGGGTATCCAAACTTATCTCGTATGGCCATGCATCATAACATACGTAACAGTAGACCTCAATCGATCGCCAAACATTAAGTATAAACTCCCAAAATAAGAACTCACTTCATAAATCCTTACATTAACTTTTGGTCATGCTTTTCTTTACTCGGGGTATTAGCAAATTGTAACATAAAAGGGGTCAATGTCAAGTCGCACATCAACTCACTTTCAAATCGTAGACGTATATAATCTTTTAATCTTGAAACAATCAGCGATATTCTATAATTCATCTTTTCTTCCACTTTTTACATCATTTCTTTCGCTATTTTCCTTTGCCATAAAACCTTTCTAACGAAGGCTATCAGCTTTAGTATGTAACTTGTAGATTTGTTGATCTTGGAAGGGTAATAGGAAATTATTTATCCGATAGGTTCTTCGTAACTTGTATATTATTAACAGGTATGATCGGGGAAATGTTCTAACTTACTTTCTTAACTTTAAAACGTGGAAAACTGGATGAATAAACTTTAACTTCGGAGGCACGTTCAATTTGTAAGCCACTTGGCCTATCATCGAGTTATATGATACCATCTAGTATACTACTGACTAAGGTATCTTCTTTTCCCCAAATCTGATCATGCCCCTTACAGGCAAACTCTTTACGAATATCCAATCATTAACTTGGAATTTTAAGTCCTGTCGCCGCACATCCAAATACGACTTACTGATGACTCTGAGCGGTCAATATTTACTCTTGAATAACTTCATTTCCTTTACATCTTGGTGCATTAAGTCAGATACTATTAACTCTGATTTACTTACCTTTGACCTTCATTAGGAGTTTTATATCTCCGCTCATACAGAACCTCATATGGTACCATTCTGATGCTTAGCATGATAGCTTGTCATTTTACACAGAATCATATGCTTTATTTGTTTGTCTGTATGAGAGCGGGGCTAACCAGAGTGCCCAAAAACCCTTTTCAAAATGATCTTCTAAACTCGACTGCAAACTGAGCATCCTTGTTACAGAACTAGAGAAATCATAAAGGCGAACAATTCTCTTAGCGTACAATCTGGTGTAATCCTTGGCCGTATAGGCAGTCCGAAGTAAAAGTCCATTTTAGTCATTTCCCACTCTTACATCATTTGTCAATCTCTTGAGCTAGCTTACCGAGTTTTAGGGGCTCAATCCTTACTCGTTAACTTTTATTTTACTGGATATAAATTTTGTAAGGCTCATTCTCATATTATTCTGTTAACACATTCATTTAACATCATGACGCATCTTAGTAGATCCTCAACGGATAGTTGTATTACGATTAGGGGATCTTCATCGTAACTTTATCTCATAAATCTATTATATTAGGGATTCACTAATGGCCTTGCCACCTGAGGAGCCCTCTCATATTAAGCTCGAATAATGTGATTCTCCTTTGTAGAATATCCTTACTAATTTCCCCTAAAAACGGAGTCTTTGTCCTGACATTCCTTATCTTCCAATATGAGGGGTGACTCTATTGGGTTCTAAATCATAACATTACCATTGTGTGAATTCATCAATCGGACTTCTACTTGATTAATTGATACATTTCTCAGGTCAACTCATTTCCTTACTCTTCATACTAGTCAAGCTGCTCGTGGATACACGTCCCTGTTATCAACTCAGCTTCGTATACCAACGGTGTGCTGGAACCTCTTTATGATTGAGGTATCTCAATTAGGATCATCCTATGAACACCGTCGTTGAACTTGAAGTGCGCATACCATTATGATTAACTCTCATTCATGGTTTGAAAGGAATCCCTTATTTTCTCATACAATTCATTCATTTACTTCTTTCGACACTTTCTCAGTCATTTGGTTACTTATCATATTTTCCTTCTTTCTGAAATGTTCTGGTACAATAATCTCGATATTACTGGTGATTCCAATCCTTGATGGTGCTATCCTGTAAAGGATAAGTCATTAACCCGGTTCCTCATTGGGCACACACTAAATTCCGAAGGGTTTGATACGACTTAGCATTGTTCTACTACATCCAACATTGATCGTCGAGCTTAGGTCCAAACTCTTTTACTTGCCTTATGGCTAAGACTTTCTGCCAATGACACATTTGGGAAAAGACTTCCTTGCTTGATATTTCCATCTTCAATCTAGCGTCATTACCTCTTGACATATCTTTTTACCTTGTATCCGTAGACTTATTGATCCTTTATTCTATTTTTTATGTGCTTATCTCGAGCTTTACTCACCATTACTCCTATCTACGCACTTCATGAGAGTCGTGATTGTATATGTTACAGAATCAATGCTTTGTGCATTTGCGGGGTTACATGATCCAATGGCTCACCCCGAGCTTCCTTATCTTGTCATAACTTCTATCGCCCGATTACTCAATCATATTATCTTTACATTTCCCTTTTTAATTATCTTGGGGGGGAGGGCGGGGGGTCCTCTTGTCTTGGTGCATTTCTCATACTAACTCCCTGAACATCGGCAGTCTGGCACTTCCAGCCGAAGAGTTCATACTGCCCCTTCTTTATTGTTGTCCTTATATCGTTCCGGGGTAATCACACCTATGTGAAACTTGCATACGTATAGTCTCATTTGTTCTTATTCTTATTCTTCTTGTCGTAACCCTTATTTTTGTTTGTCATTAAACATACTCATTTCTACCTCGATACTTCATCACACTATTTCATTCGTACTTGTCATTCATTTTCGTATTTCTTATAATCATTCCTCAATTGTCTCAAAATTCTTATCGTCATTTGCTTCCAACAGTTATTTTTACCCAAAGGTATTTGTAATTATAATATATCGCCCCAAAAGTTCTAAGATCTCGTCAGTTCATTAGTAATAGTATGCTTTGTCTTACTAGCATCAAAGTATATACTCCCAACGATAAGCGGCATAATTCCTTGTCATCCAAACAAAAGGTTTATGTCACCTACTATTACCATGGGTGAACCAGTCCTTACATGTGTCTTGAAACCACTATTCTGCACAATTTCCTTAAACGCCTCCATAATCCACCTTTCCCGAAATAACTCCATCTCTTTACAGTTATACTTTGTTCATCCCTCTATCCTTCCTCAACTGTATTCTAACAGCTTATGATTGATCTTAAATGGACCTCACTTCACGTGAGATGATTTAAGGAGACCTAAACTCACATAGAGTCATAACATTGCTATCCTACCCTCCTTCAACGAACTTGACCTTGGTTCATGCAGCTTGTCAAAGCTTTCATCACTCATTTTCTTCCTTCTTGAACGTATATGTTTTGTAAAAAAGTTCCTTATGTTTCGTAAACAGAAAACTATGGTCACATTTCGTAAATAAGTTCCTTATGGTGTAGAAATACGTCATTCTCATGTATATAAACTTATTCCCCGCGAAAAAAATAGAGTCAAATCCATGTATAATTTAAAATATGTATTTACTTTCTAAATAAAATAAAAGTTTGGTTACTATTATTTGAGTTAGTCACATCATTTTAATGTGTCTAATCCATGTATTATTGATACCCATGTTTTTTATTTCACATTTTATATGGTATAACACAATACGTAATCCTCCTTCGATGCATACTTAGGTCTAGCTGATCCAGCTTGAAGTCTACCAAGCCTTTTCAAGCCGGGATATTCATTAATGTTGACTTGTTATGCAGATAGTATTTACGAATAAAATAAAAATAATATATATATATATATATATATATATTTGTATTTTAGATTATAAGAAAGGTATGTGTTACAAGCTGAAAGCTCATAGGTTGTGAAAAGTAAACATACAATTTGGAATAAATGACTTATTTAACTCTATTTGGTCCAAACTAACAGTGACTTTAGCTTCAAAAAATGACCACTTTAGGAATTTAAGGCTAAATAATTATTTTCAACTTACCCTTAATACTAAAGAATAATGTTTTGTATTTAAGAGGAAATAATCAATTTACTTTTATATTAAATATAAGTAACTTAATAAATTATACATTGTATTTATTATTTTCTTAATGGACGTGAAAAAAGTTAAAACGACAATTAAAATGGGATGGTGGGAGTACTCCATTCGATTCTATTTGATTGGAGTCCGGAACTTAAATGACCCAAAAAGTGAGGAAGTGAACAAAAGTAACCCAAATAAAAATTGTGACAAAACTACCTTTAGCGCAGTTGATTACTTTTCAAATTATTGTATTTTATGAATTTTTTATGAGAATTTTATTTCTGAATTTTTTCCATTCAAAACCATCTTAAAATGCATAATTCAAGACACTTAATTATTTTGTTATTTTGTTGTTGTTACTGTCCTTTTTTTTTTAAACCAATCATGACTTAGTTCAAGAATCCAAAAAATCAATCCTTGTTTGACTAGGATTAGACTCACGTGTACGACCTCTTCTTTCTCCTAATCCTTAGCTAATTCAGTGTGTTCGATGATAATGTTTTCATAACTTGAACTCGAGTTCCTTATAGAATTTGATTAAATCTTGATACCAATTCTCCAAATCTGCATGAAACAAATTTTGCAAACAATCTCCTGTTTTGTCTAAAGGATTACTTCTTCTCAGCAGTTCCTCTTCAGTATTGCCTGCTTTATCAGTTCCCTTTGAAAATTTGTTAAGAAACTAGCTTGTACATCTTATCCTTCTTCCTTATAAGTTGATTGTCACATGTACATAGTTTGTCAATCATCAAAACTTCATAAGATACCATATTACTTGTGGCTATATAAATGTGGTTAAGCATAATATAAAATTTAAAGTTAAATTATTTTCAAATAAAAAAGTTATTTTTCTGAAACAAATTTAAAAAGTAAAGAAAAAAAGTAGTAACATAAAATAAAATAGAGGGATTAATAGTTTATAATCTCCAATTAAGTAAATTTTATTTCTGAAAAAGATTAAAATTGGGTGTCCGAATTCAGACTAAGTCAAACCGGTTGACTACTGTATTCTTTTTTTTTTATATTCAGCTTCCCGATTTACGCCAGACTATTCCTGGAGATAATAATCCCGGTCCCTCAGCACTACTACCAGTAAATCGCGGATGTGCCTGAATGACCAGGGTTTGAGAACTGAACAACTGATATCACCTACAAGGTCCTACCTCAGAAGAGAGCAGATTGCTCCCACCAGGATTCAAACTCACGCTGCAGACCTCCAGCTGGATTTTAAGTTTTCCTCTTTTGCCATTCAGCTATGCCCGGAGGACAGGTTGACTACTGTATTCTGATATCATGTTTTATGGGAACATTCTTTAAAATCACTACGACTCGATTCGTTGCAACATTGAACCGTCAAAATGATTGACATCATGCACTTAGAACACAGATATGATGTCTTCCTCAATCTTCACAAGAAACTTCACCAATACTACAGTAAATTTTTCATCTGGAAACAAGGAGTTCATTTGGATGCTTGAATATCACTTTACTTGAAAATAAATTTGTTTATTAGCAAAATAAACAAGGGTCCTCTCTCCTCTATTTTAAAAGCTATCAGGTATTTCAATTTTCCTCTGTCAACATACAAATCCTGAGATTGAACATGATTGCTTTCATCCTTTCTGCCTTACTGTAGACTTTACAAACAGAAATGCAATGGTTGGGTAAGATGAGTTAATCATACAGTCCCTCCTGTTCCCAGACATCAACAAGAAAGTCTACCATTTTCTGAAAATTCAAATGCAGGGAATCAACAAGTAGCCAAGAAAAAACTACAAACCAAAACCATGCTAGTTCAACAAGACTTACCGATAGAGGGATTGGCTGAGGAAAAGGCTTGTTGGTCCCCAGCAAAGTTTCGTAACTCACATCAAAGCTGCAAGCCATGATGGTAGAAGAATACACTCATCAAGTATATATTTACAGTTGTATGGTAAGTAAATGCTCTGAAAGCAGCAGCTGTCAAACTACTCATCAATTGTTTTGAGGATTATGGAATGGGAAGATGCTCACCTTAATTTAGATTCTCGAGCTGCAGTACGCTTCTGAGGTGTTCTATTTCCAATCCATTCTTGCCTAGTTTTACTCCAAAGAATTACACCTGCTCCAGTCAATGTCCGATTAAGCTATTAAAACACATGTGGAGAGAAGTACAATACTAAAAAGTAATAAGCATAATAAGCTAAGATGAAAAAGGAGATTATAGGATCCTGCTTCCAAAGCTAGGTCTAAGCTTTCTCCAATTTGCATCCAGATCAATGGATCTCTGCATGGGCAATAAGCCAAATCTAAAAGAATGAACAGTGTATAGATCTGGTTTTGTCCTGCACTAAGTATTAATGAAATTTCCAAAGTAGACCCTTCAATAATTTTGAACAAATAGATATGTCTGAAAATTGCAATTGCAGGGACAACTTTAAGCCAACCAACTGAGACTGTACGAGATTTACCAGATAATTCTTTTTTCTTTCATTATATTTTGACGGAGCTCCAAAGAAACTAC
The DNA here is from genome assembly GCA_029783415.1 of Anisodus acutangulus. NCBI lineage: Eukaryota > Viridiplantae > Streptophyta > Magnoliopsida > Solanales > Solanaceae > Anisodus > Anisodus acutangulus. The sequence goes on from CM056512.1 coordinate 30,427,946, forward strand.
AGCTACAGATCATTTCTATGTTTTATATCCCCTACAACAGGTTAATTTCTTGCCCTTGGAGGAATACTAACATTCCGAGACTTGGATATCCCCAAGAAAGGTTACTATTAGTAAAGTATCTCCATGATCTATGTTGCTCGGACTCTTCACTTTCGGTGTCGCACCCGTGTCGACACGACATGGGTGTGGGATCCGTACCCGATCTGGTCAACAGATTTTGGGTACTTTGACTGAAATTGACGGAAAAATTTCGGATAAATTCAATGATTTCTTTAATCAAAACAAAAGCTAAGTGAAATTGAAGAAAATGGAATACCTTGCATAGAAATTTCTCTGTCACTCCTTTTCCTTTTATCTCCTTCCGGAATTCTCCACTTGATCAATATTTTCTCCTCAATTTTTTCACATAATATCTCATAATTTAGGTTTTATAACTCTATTTTTAGATATTTGAATTATTTTTAGTCGAATCCCTGTACAAACTGGATCCGTATCCCCGAATCTTAAATTTAGATCATGAAGGATCCTACCTCTATATCCGCACCCGTATCGGACACCCGCACCTGAGTCCGAGCAACTTAGCCCATGATAGCCAATGAAAGCAAAAGGGAGTGAAATATGCACTTGCCATGATTTACAAATTCAGAGTTGTTGTTTGTGGTGCTGGAACTACCGTGAGCATCAAGGCCCTGATTTGAAGTACTAATTGATGAGACACTACGTTGTGAAGGAAATGCACTATTCTCCATCTCACAAGCACTACTGCTCCAAAAGTCGTCCCTTGAACTGCGTTTCCTCAATCTTTCACCCTGAACTTTCAGTCCTTTGGATGGCCTATCCACCGAAATAACATGTGGAGGCTTTACACAGCACCCAAGACAACTTCTGCTCTGTTACAATCAGGTTTACCACCATAATAGATGATTAGTATAACCAGTAAAAAAGAAACTGTGCACTGTCAACAACATATTAACAAAACAAATGGGCAGAAACCCCAGAACATTGGTGTTTGGAGGGAAGGAAAATGTTTGGCTTAAGTCATCAGGAGCCCCCTAAAGTTGTCCACAGATTCCACTTAGACACCTTAACCCAGATTTATACCTATTGAACACCTACACCATTCAAAATGAGTACCTATTAGACACTTTTTTGATAATAATCAACAAAATAAAGTGTGTAAAACACTCCCAATGATGTGGGAAAATGACGAATTAACTACATACACGTGGCGTTTTGAGTCCAAAATAATGATTTAAAATTATATGAAAAAAAAGAAAATAAAAAATTTAGTCTATCATGCTTTCTTCAAAATGCCGCCGCCCACTCAGTCGTCCACCCGCCGTCGTTCACCTGTCGCACAATTTTCATTCCCTCTTTTTGGGGAAAACAAGTTTTCTTTTTCCCCATCAGCTTCGGACCTACAACTAGTCGATATATCTTATTTTCTAGATGCATCAATGGCATCATAAAACCCCCTTTTTGTTCTTGATGCAATTTCTTTTTAGTTATCTAAGACCCGCAAACTCAGGCAGAAGAGAGGGAGAGAGAAATAGAGTGGTGACAGTAGTGGCTGGTGGGTCTCCATTTTTCCAGTAAATAAGATGGTATTCGTTGTCAGATTTAAAGAAAAAGGAGGAGATAGTGGCATAGTGATGGTATCATTAGCGGCGGTGATAGCAGAAAGGGGTGGTGGTGGTGGTTCAAAAAAGGAGGAAGAAGTGGCATGGCAGCGGAGGAAATGGCAAATTTGAAAAACAATAGTGGCGAGGGAGGCGGTGGGATGGTTGAAGAAAGGAAAGAAATGAGAAGTGTGGATGGTGGTGGTGGCGATGGCGGCGGGAGCGGTGGGGATGGGGTGGTGTTGGAAGAAGTTACTGCTAAGAAAGAAAGAAGAAGAAAACTTTAAAAAATAGCTAAAAGACCACCTCTCACGCGCTGAATATAGGTATACTGCACCTTCCATGCCATGTCAGCAAAAAAATGTCTAATAGGTACTTATTTTGAGTAGTGTAGGTGTTCAATAGGTATAAACCTTGGTTGAGGTGTCTAAGTGGAATCTGTGGACAACTTTAGGGGGCGCCAGATGACTTAAGCCAAAATGTTTTCCTAGAAACACAAGTGGATTTCTTACTTATTTTCTAATGTTTGGTAACTAAGCAAAAAAATATTATCCCAAGAACATTTATATGTAATTTACCATAACGTTATGGGAGTAGGTTGGAGTGGGTGTGGGGGTTTGGCGTAGCGGGGGGTGGGATCGTCAAGGATTCGAGGGGTGTGGGTTGGGCGGTGGCGGGTGGGCAGGGAGGACACAATGAACTTGGAATGTCACTTATGGAACTTGTTTTTCCTACTTCCATTAGGGAAGTCATTTTCATATCTTTAAGGAACTTGTTTCCTAGAGAAAATGTTTTCCAAAATATTTTGATCAACCAAACATGGAGAAATTGGAAAACATTTTCCAACTAGTGTTTTCCTCCATACCAAACACACCCTATATATTTCAAATTTGAGGTCTACTTCATAACTAATAGTGATCCCCCCCCCCCCCCCCTTCATTCAGGGGAAGGTGAGATCTGTTACATAGTGACCCCTATACCATTGTGCATATGAAGTAGCAAGTCCATGTAATAACTGATAACAACCAAACAATGATCAATTAGTTCTGTTAAAATATATAGCAAGCCTACTATTATTTGGCTAAACAACTTTGAGAAAGTTGAAGTGCAGTTTACAGTGTACAAATCGTTGGTTGACATAATCAAATCACTCATGGATACTCATAAACACATCAAAAATCAAGTCATACACCACAAACGACCTAGAATAGTTATTACCTTGTCAAAAAAAAAAAAAAAAACCTAGAATACTCAAACTCAGGTACTGAAAAGGGATAAGAAATAATCATTGGTTGACATAATCAAATCACTCATGAATACATCAACAATCAAGTCATACACCACAAACAACCTAGAATAGTTATTACCTTATCAAAAAAACCAAAAAAAAAAACCTAGAATAGTCAAAATACTCAAACTCAGGTACTGAAAAGGGATAAGAAAGTCAATCTACAAACCAAAGTGTATAACTATTAAATTTTAATCTCAAGGTGAAATAATTATCAAGTCTCGCATAAACTATCATTAGGCCTAAGACAGTCCAAGTCCATAATCGGATCCATTGCTTTAAATACACGATCAAACCACGGAGTATAAGATGGATTTCCTTCTTACCTAAAGAAATTGGATTTCTTTCTGACTAATTAGGCTCAAAGCAAAACGGGCCAAAAAGTTATGCCACGTGTTATCTGGTCTAACAGCGTATAAGGGAGTGCTACATAGATGATACAGTTTCGCTACCGCGTGCATTTGGTTGGGGTAGGAATTGAAGGGTGAGAAGTGAAGTACACCAGAAATTAGACAGGAAAGTTACTTCTTTTATAGTCATACTAGATAACAGAAAGCAAATCACAGTACTCACACCCAAGAAAAGTAAACAATTTGGGTTTCTTCATCCTTTACCCTTGGTCTCCCCTTCTTGGAATTAAACAAATTCAATGATGGCATTATTCCCCTTAGCATCGTTGAATGAAAGACCTAGACCTGAGGCCCCAATAAAGTTGTTATCCCACATTGCCTGGAAGAAAACTTTGATAATCAAGAGATGAAAACGGGTTTCAAGAGGAACTTGGGTCTCTTTATGGGCCGTATGTCTAGGATAACCCAGGTTCAACTCAAAATCAACTTTTAGCTAGCTTCTCAATGTCTAGGGTGTTCCCTACCATGTGGTTTAGACATATATAACAAAACATAACTACATTTGCAAGTTAAAAATTATACCGATCACAAAACAGAACGTCATAATAGAAAACATTAAATATTCACTCAGCTAGAAACTTGAGTGAAGGCGTAAGAGAGAATGAGGTAGATCTAAAATCACATGGTAGGAAGTTTGGAAAGGCTTACAATCTCTTGGAATGATGTAGACCTAGCGAAAAAATATAGCACAATGGAAGAAAAAGATCTATACAAGAGATATCAACTAGTTGGGATTAAGTTTTAGAAATGTTAATACGTGTATTTCAGGAGTCTTTTAATCTTGTTAGAAAGAAATTTTATGCCAGTAGAATTATACATTTCCAGTGTGTTTCAATTTTAGTTTTTATGTTAAAAAAAGGGCAGCCCGGTGCACTAAGCTCCCGCTATGAGCGGGGTCCGGGGAAGGGCCAGACCACAAGGATTATTTTATATAATATTGGACAAATATGACCTTAAACGGAGGGTTATAGATAGTGATGATTCATATAGAATAGCTAATCCAACTTGATCAGGATTGATACAAAATTGTTTTTCTTGTTGTTTAATTGTCACCAACAAAAAGCATACAACCTAGAGCTTAGAAATTGTACGATGAATGCAGGGATAACTGTAAGCTTTTAAGAATCACTAGTTTTTGGAAACCTTAAGATGGGCTAACAACAACTACACTTCAATCCCAAACTAGTAGGGATCTACATATGAATCATCAATATCCAATCTGCTCCATTGAGCCCTTTCATTCCAATACCTGATAAGTTGTCTTTCGAAACAAATTTGGGGTTCCTAAAAGATTAAATTATTGAATACTGGAAAGGGATAGGCCCGACTGAAGGGGCATGGATATTGAGGATTCTATAGCCAACCCCAACTAGTTTGCAATTGAGACATAGTTGTACTTGATCAATAGTCACCAATCTTCCAAATTTCACTTGGAAATATAGTACAAAAGCATCTAATTCCAACGCCCATTTATATTTTGTTCAAGGGAAAAGTCATAGATTGCACCTTGTAAGTTGTAATTGTCAAGAAAAGTCATTTAGACACTTTTAACTTTACGGGCGACCTATTACCCCATTATTCTTGTTCAAAGGGAAAAGTCATAGTTTGCACCCTAAGTGATGACCTGACATGGAAAGTATAGTTCAGCTTTTTAGATGCACGTGAAGAGCAAAAAATATGGCTTAAACTAATTAATTATCCATGTGTCACTTTCCTATTGGACATTAAAACTAATTGCACTTAATACTACTTTTTTCTCTTTTCTAATTCACTTTTTTTGGGTTTGGTTTCTCTTTCTTCCTTACAATGGAACCAGTGAACCACCACCACCTTTGCCACTTCCTCCAGTTGTCCTCCTCCATCGTTTGAAACTTAGTCATGTTTAAGCAATTGAGCCAAAATCAGCTAAAATTGTTCTTTTTTCTATTTTTTCTATTTTTTTTCTCTTTAATTTTTCAGCCCTAATCTCCACTTACACCCCTCCATTTCCTCCACCAGAATCACCGATCTCTACAAATTGAATATCAATATTCATATTTTGGCCCTTTAATCTCCTGGATTCAGGTAGATCAAAGTTTTTCGAAGGAATTGTGTCAAGACTTGAGGTTGAGACTTGACCGGAGAGCTTGGGTTCTTCGACGCCATTTTCCCCGATGAGCGGTCTCTTCTCCTTTTCCATTTGATCTGGGTATGTGGGTTTTACGGAAAATCTTGAGATTTGAGGATCATTGTATATAATAGTGAGGTAACTTTTAACAAAATGGAGAAGGTAGTATTGATTTTTATGATTTTGAGATTTGAGGATCTTTCATGGTGGTGGCAGTGGTAAAAATGGAGATGGAAGAAAGCTGTTGGAGATGAAATGAAAAATGAGTATGAAAGAAAGGAAAAAAAGTAAAAAATGAAATAAAGCATCATTTCACACGTGGTGTGCGTGTAAAACACAGTCCACTATAAGTCTGGTTCTGTGTTTTGAAGGGGGTATTAAATTCACTTTGGACAAGAACAAGATGGTAAGAGGTCGCCCGTAAAGTTAAGGTGTGTAAATGATTTTTTCGGACAATTACAGGGTGAAATCTATGGCTTTTTCCTTTATTTAAATCTTATATGTGCACAGGATTCATTACATCGATTTTATATCTCATTCACCGATGCTTTGCCAATAAGCTATTGAGTATTTCTAGCTGCATTGTTCAGGAATGGATCAGGTCATCTGCTATGGTTTCGAAGACTAGCAGGGTTTTCTTTATTGAAAGACTAAGATTTCAGAGGCCTCTGCTAGAAGCACCAACTCCTTCTCCAATACCCAAAGTAGAAAATAAAGCAATAAGATGCTGCCTGAAGTGCTCATATCATCCTCATTCCAATCAAAACAGAAACACTAGGAGATAACTAACAACAACAACATACCACCCCTACCTTGCAAAGGTTGCAACAGGTAAGGTCTGGGGAGGGTAGAGTGTACGCAGACCTTACCCCTACCTTGTAAAGGTTGCAACAGGGAAGTAAAAGCTAATTCAGTGAATCATTGCTAAAGATAAGCTTCGTCACGAAATAGTGAAGCTTGGATTGCTACTTAAACAAATTCCTAGACTCGCAATGCGACTCACTTGCTTTACAGCACTATAGCCAACAAAGGCACTTTCTTTGAGAACAACCTGTTCAAGGTGATCAGTGAATTATGCAATTCTTTTTCAGCCTTTGGGTGCTTAAGTAATCTTAGTATCATTACATAGAAGAAGATAATTAACATCTTATACCAAAATTTGGGACATAATACAGAAATAAACTCTTACATTAAGAAGTGCCCTCCATGTCTTCTTCAACTTTTCCATCATCTTACCAGCGATGGCTCTAAGATATTCTCCAAAAAACCCCAAAACAGAACACAAAGGAATACTTCGAAACCATGCCTCAATATCAATCTTTAAATAACATATATTATACATGGCTGGAAGCAAAGCATTAGATACTGTAAGCAAGTAGCTCAGATTCCAAAACACCAAATAAAAGACAATTATTGCCCAATAAACCAAGAAAAGCATTCCAAAAAGCACTATTAACAAACTTTACAACTTTTCATTTCTAGTGTCACTTGTTTACTGTGTGTATTACACAAGAAAGGTGACCTCAACTAACCTACCAGGCAACCAGCACAGATACTAGGTAAACCTCCCTAGCAAGATTGGAACTGAGATCTCCAGGTTTTTATCTAGAAAATACAGAACCACCAACCTCGAAAGGGAAAAAAATCAGTACTCTCTGTCTCAATTTATGTAATATATTTTCTTATTTAGTCTGTCTAAAAATGAATGATATATTCTATATCTAGAAATAATTTAACTTAAAATTTCTCTTTTTACCTTAATAAAATAATTTACAATCACACAACTATCTATTGCTCATTTTAGACCACAACTCAGTAACTAGTCAAACTATATCACATAAATTGGGACGGAGGGACAACTAGGAAAAAGCGATACAGAGAGAATGAAATGACTGACCCCATGCAAGCGAAGATACGTGAACTCCAGGAGGCTACTGATCTACAAAGTTGCATTTAAACTGAAAGGAAATTCATCAAAGCATCGATTTGAAACTCTGCACCTCCAATACTGAAAGGAAATTCATCTCTTACCTGCACTTTAACTACAAAGATTCAAACTTTTCTAGCAATTTACAGATTTGGGTCTCATACCTTTAAACATGTACAAAAAAAAAATTAAAATCTGAGGTTGCGTTACTAACACTTTCTCTGCAATTCTTTGCGCTTAAGCAGTAAATAAGAAAGAAAAAAAAAGAAATTTTATTAGTGGGTTTTTTTTTCTTTCTTTTCTTGATGTTATCAAAAAGTTTAGTGGATTTGTAAAAGAAAGTCAAGAATGGAGATGGGAAAATTATGAAGAAAAGAAGAGGCTGTGCAGGACTGGTGCTAATGGAGGTGGGTAAAATCTAAAATGTATGGGTTGTGGGGCCTCTCAGAATTCTTATTCACTGAAATGACACATTTATCCTTTCAAGGTGTGTTTTGAAATTTGGTCCCCTTACATTGTGCTATTCTTTTTATCTACTTTTATCCAATTAAAATGCACCTTTTATTCCATTTCTTTTATGCTTTGCCGCTAAGAAAATCAACACTAAGACAAGGTAAAACAGCAGTGGTAGTGAAGGATGGTATTGGTATACTTCTTTGCTTGATTTGAGTGGAAATTGGAAAACGAGAAAGATGATATTCTGTTTTCTTTCCTCATTATTTAGGCATATCAAGCAAGTGAGGAAAAAAATTGTGCTTTTTCTTCCTTTAGTTTCTAAGTGGAAATTTAGCCTAAAGCATTAACTACACAGTATGACTATTGAAAACCAAAGAATAGACATGTTTTCATCCAACTTATTACTCTCTCAATTTACGTGACACTATTTGATTTGATACGGACTACATAATTTAAGAAATAAAAAAAAATTAAAATTTGTGGTCCAAATTAAGCTTTAAATATTTGTATGGACGTAAATCATATCATAAAGTTAAATTATTTCTAAATATAGCCAAGAAAATACAAGAAAACACCAAAACTAAGCTAAATTTGTACCTCCTCTTAAAGATTGATTTGCTAGCGATGGACACCCCCGACAGTCGATGTGCCACATCACCAATCGTCGATTTGTTCATCGATGAAGAGACTGAGGAGTCGCTTAGGGCAAAAATCCGCAAGGTTGATCCAAAGATTGACTTGGCCATAACCAACATGAAAGAGGTTGATGAAATCCTAGAGTTTGTGGGAAACCTCGTGGAAGAGTCTCCCGACGAGAAACATCAATATTGAAACCTCCTTGAAGAGGTCAAGAAAATGGTCGATGACTACGTCCCTCTGTTAGATTTGCCTAAGAATGATCCAATATTGTATGGGAAATCGAGCGAGGTACCTAACGGAGTCACCCCAACTCCTGATGAAGCTGCTAATTACTATGAGATGCCACAAGGGCCTCCCCGTACGTCATCTCTGATGTGGTGTGCGATTGCCCTCAAAGCTCGCGGTTTGCTTTTTCAGAGTTGCACCCAGGGCGGTGCGAAGCATTAAGGTCTATGAAGGAATGAAAGTCGACGGATCGGCATGTACTAGCTCCAACGTCATCCCAACTTGTGCATCCCTCTTTGCTCACAAGAGATGCTTATTCCACAGGAATCAGCCTGGCCACGTCATAGATGAGTGCATGGCCTTCAAAAGAAGAACCATCAGACTGATCGACAAAAAAGTCATTCATAACCTATGGGGCCCACACTCCCTACTGGTCTATGACCCCATCATGTATGGTAAAGGAATCACCATAGAGGCTTAATTATGGCGTTACAACTTCACTGCCTTTGGAGATTCGTATGCAGACATCTTCTCTATATTAGCTCGCACCAAAAAGGTTCGCCCAATCGGATCCACCTGGAAACCCTCTCCCAGCACTTTGAGGACGAAGATTTGCTTGTACCATTCAAGGGCATGGGGCACGACATCAAAGAATGTAAAGCCTTCAAGTTTGAGCTATAGCACCTTGTCAACCACAGTCAGATCTAGCCCGTGATACACAGACGCTTATAGGAAAGCCGTCAGAAAATGTGTGGTCGTAAGGACGACGAATCGCCATGGCTTAAAAAAGAAGTCATTTTTGGGTAGTTTAGGTGTCCCATTTTCTCTTTCAATCAAATGGTATCCCCTCTTTTTTTTTTAAACGGAACTATGTCTGACTTGATGTCCCAATAAGGGATACGTAGGTAACCTGAACTATGGAAGGGTTTGATTTCCCGCGAAGGGATACGTAGGTAGTGTACATAAGATTCGGCCCCTATATAATATAAAATATAATTTCCCCCTATTTATAGGAAAGTTTTGGTTCAAATGACATCGTGGTGGCAAATCGACCATAGCCCTTCAAACCAAAATACTCTCGGAATGGAAAATTGATCAAGAGTTCAGATCGAATACATGAGTCTATGTGCAACTCGTGTGCGATATCTTGCATTATTATTTTTGAATAATGTACTAACGTTATTTGCCTTTGAGTTATTCTTTTCTTATAGAAAGGTTGATCCGTGTTGTGTCACATTGACATACTTCACCATATCAAAAGCCGCAGCAGCATTCCTAAGTCAACAGAAGCAAGGAAAAATGACTGGTACTTCCGAAGAGGCACGCAACAAGGATGCTCTAACCATAGAAGACGTTGTACCTCAGGATCTTCAGAATGCCTCACACACCGAGGATGTGATCAGCTTGCTATTCAGGAAGATATCAAACCTTCATTAATAGGTTGCAAAGAATAAATCCATCAATGTTGCCAGAGAGGCAGTTGCTGCTGATGAAAGAAAGCTTCCATCGCCTTTTCCATCACTGAACTGAACCGTACTCGAACACTTCCCAAATACCCATGCTGGTACCTCGTACCAAACTTCACCTCTAGAAAATGTCGCCCACATCACCGGGACTTCCCATTTCATGCCTTCTTTTTAGGCATCGCCTGCTTATGCTGACCCCAGCCAACACCAAAAAACTACTACTCACACAACACCCAGATCCGCTGGCACTCCTAGAAGTCGCATAGCACACCCCAAAGTATCATTTCAAACTCTTACTCCCATTGACTCTTTGCTAGAACCTGATCACTACGAAGAGATGAAAAAGGCGTGATGGTCTGAAGGGACAAAGAAATGGAATAGAAAATAATGGATTTGTTCGAGAAATCCAACAAGGGCTCTAAAAAAGAAACTAGCTTAAGATATGATGACTTGTGCATGCATCTAACTTGGACTTGCCCGAGGGCTTCAAAGTTTCTAAATTGATCTAAGACTTGAAATACCTCTATTACTAAGAATATGACTTGAGAAGTGAATTCGGCTGACATGCCATGGCTTGTACTTATTTGTGTTTGGGCTTGTATGGGCAAGTTGTGCTAGTTCATATGACGATTAACTGTTATGGATCCTAACGTATCACTTTTGAGAAGTGTCGTGTCAGTCCATATGATTTAATGTTATAAGAGGTTTGACGGATCAAAATTAGTATATATTTTTATCTATTTGGTTGTTCACATAAAGTTCTATTAAGGTTGATGATGTTTGCTCTATCTCTTACTTTCAAACTGTTTTACTACTATTGTTTCACAAGTTTTACTGTACTGTCTTATTTTGATTTTGTTAACTATTGCCCTTTAGACACTCACTGAGTACCTAGTACTCAAGCATACCATTATTATTTTTGATGGTATGTTAGGTAACAAAGAAGAGCAGGTCCGTGATACGCGTACATAGTAGGAGAACTTGCTGCTTTTCAGACTTATTGGTAAGCCCACACCCTTGTTCGTGGGATACCCCATCTATCTAGGTTTATTGTTTTTGTTTTCGAGTTGCGTCCTGATGTATTAGACTCTATTTATGTTTCTTAGAAGCTCCATAGATAGTTTTCAGATTTTGGGTAGATGTTTAAAGTCTCGTATGACTGTTGAGGCTTTGCCACGTTTTATGATTTAATATCTATATTAGATTTCTGTTGATTTTATTAAGTTAAGCATGTTCATGTTTAAACCTTATATGACTTGTTGTAAATATATAATGAAATAAAATAAGTATTTAAATACATTTATAAGGTGTTTTCGGTGTTGTTCATAGCATCGGATACCTGTTGCGTCCAGGGTCAGGTTTGGGGCATGACATATGTTGATTGGAGTAATAGATATATCTTGGATAACAGACTTGGAAGGCCATGAATATACACCTCTCTTAGGCTTCCCCGCTACCAGTGGTGCCCCGTGTAGTAGTCCTTTACAATAAATGAGTAAGGTGAGAATTTAACCGAGACATGGTTATCAACACATAATCGATAAATAGAGACAAGATTCTCTTTCAAAAGAGGCACACATAAAACATTAGTTAAATTGAGAGGTGTGGAGGGAGATGGTAGAAGGGTAGATCATGTATTGGTAATCTTGTAAACTTTACCATCACCAAGCATGACATCGTCAGTACCATCATATTCAGAGTAAAGAGAAAGGTTCTGTAAATATTGTGTAACATGGTGCGAGGCACTAGAGTCAACAATCCCATTTGGATCCGTAGGGAAGATTATGAAGCAAAGTTAGATTTGGGATGCTTATTATTGGATCGATTGAGGTTATTTCTCGAAGAACCTCTGGATCCGGTATAAAACGTCCCAAACTTTCGTGTTAGAATCCATCATGAGTAAGTAAGGTGAACTTGAAAGGTTGATGACGTTATAAAGGATAACGATGGTTTCAAACCAATGTTAAGTAAGTATCATAAGATTTAGAGGTCAAACGAATTGAAGCGAGTGAATTTTCACTTAATTTCCAACTTATGGAGTGACTTACGATCGTACATTGAAGGTACGAGCCGATGTTAAGATCTGTACTTTTGGGGTAATACTAGGGTTGCTTAACATGCTAAGAAGGTCATGTTATGAGATATTTGAATCGTATAAAAGTCATATGTTAAGTGTTGAATTCAAGCAAGTTGTAAAATAAAAGTCGACAAAAGTTATCGCAAGTTACGTTTATAAATTTTATTGAAATTTGGGTCTGATGTCATTAAGCTTTTCTTCTAATATACTTGGAGTTACGGGAGGGATACACCCACGATATCAAATATTTACGAGTCTAGTTTCTAATGTATTAAATCGTTCGTCTATATGACGTCGGGGTAAGAAGATATGCCTATTTTAGCCGGACTGCACATGCCTTTGGGACCCACATAGGCGGTGGAAAGTTCCACCTTTATGTTTTAAGCGATGTAACCCTTGTATCAAGTCATATTTCTACCAAAGTGATCCAAACACTCTCAAAATCTCTTCTAAGGGTTCTCCTACCATTCAAGTAAAGATTTCCAAGATTACAACATGAATCTCCCTTTCAGATAACTTATGGTGCTAGTATAGTCGTGTTCTTCTTCCTAGTTATTGGAACTGAACTTACTTGTAGTTGAAACAAGGTGAAATCAGAGCTGGTTCTTATTATTAGAGGTAATAATCTTCCTCTCTTTCATGTGTGTAAGTTAGGTCAAGGTTTAGAGGTACTAGATGCTATAAATTGATAGTTAAAAGTTGTAGTTGCATTATTGAGCATGTTGTGTTGTATTGGGGGATGTTTTTGTTGTATTAAGGTACTGGAATGTTATTATATTATGTTCATATGTTTTTGAAGGTGTTACAAGGTAATATCCTCATTCTTTTCCATGTATGTGAGTTATTTGATATTTTAGATATAGTTAGTAGTTATAAGTTGGGAGTTGTTGGTTGAATGATGTAGTTGAGTTGCTAGTGATATTATATAATATGTTGGGCCTGATTTATGGTATGTGGGGCTGTTCTTATCATGTTAAGTTGCTGGAGATGTTGATATAATTATATTTATGTATCGTTGATGGTGTTACAAGGATTAGAAATGAGATAGGTTTGGATAATCATCGTAGAAACGCTTGTTGAACGAGTTTGTCGTTCATTATCTAGTTGTTGTGTTCTTCTTATTGATGCTAGTTTTCTTTTCTTTGTTGCAGCTTAATTGTGGAGGAGGTTGGTTTCGTTATCTCCATTGGATGGTTGTCTTAGAGGTATGTAAAGGCTATTCCTTATCGCTTTCTTTGGCATGAATCTATAGCAAGTTTTCTTTTAAAATAGAATTTTAGAGATGTTCCATTAATGTATTTGACAGCTTTATATGCTCCTTATTGATAGTGCCCTGATGGCATAAGTTTCCTAATTCTATTAGTAGCCTCTTGCTCAATTCGGAAAGTGCATATGAGCCACAACTGCTCCCTCATAAGAACTCTTATAGCATAACAACTAGTGGTAAGAATGACAAGAGAATTTTACTTGGTTGATGATATGTTAGTGATGGTGAGATTAGATTTTTGTTTGTTTGTTGACGTTGTATGTTATAGCAAACATGTACCACGTACAGGTCCAGGGATCGATAGTATATGAGTGCTAGCTTGACAGATATTGGCATGATAGCCTGGTAGATGACAATCGACGGATACATTAGTCCGGAAGTACCGATCATTAGTCGGGTATGAGATAGAGAGTACCGGTATGCTATCTAGGAAAGTACAGACTCACAAGTATGGTGGCTAACACATACGTATGTTATGTTATGACCAGATAACATTACAGATTCTATGTGTTCACGCGACTTACGTGTTGTAGATTAGAGATTATATGAGTTATGTGACCTTAGCTCCAGAAGGTTAAGAGAGACAGAGTTAGACAGAGCTACAATGATGTGCGATATATCTTGGTTGGTAAGTTTCGATATATGATCTCACATATTGTCCTGATACTAGTTGTGTGACATAATCTACGATATTATAGATGGTCGAGATACTAGTTACATTCAGTCATTCATTCAATTATACACTTATTTAATTGCAACACTGGTTATGATTTTTCAGTTGCCTGACATACTCAATACATTATTCCGTACTGATGTCTTTTTTTGCGGGGATGCTATATTTTATGTTGCATATCCAGATAGACAGTTTGACGGATCCCAAGAGAAGATAGCCACAGTTCTAGCACCTGATCGGTAAGACTCCATATCATCCGGAGTGTATCCGAATCCAGAGGTCATCTGATTTTGTTATATATATAAAGTTATTGGTAGGTCGGGTCCCTGTACCGACCAAGTCGTATATGTCAGATACTCTTAGAGGCTTTTATAGACATATGTACACCTGTGATCAGTTATGTCAGTTAAGTAGTGTGTTTATGCAGGTTGAGGCCTCATAGGCCCGTATGTGTGTGTGTGTGTATGTGTGTATGCGCTTGGGATTTTTTGTTTGCAGATGTTTCGAGTACAGTAAGTTATTTGTTTTTCAGAATGGGTTGCTCGCGTAAGTGAGGCACTAGATGCATGTCCACCTCCCTAGGTTGGGCTATGACACAGTACCTATGATAACATCAAGAATGTCAACTAATTTCCTGTATTGCTTTATATGATGGCTAAGTTTGTCGCACAGTTGACAAGTGATCCTAGGTCAATCGTTTTGGCCACCAAAATGACCTTCTTGACTGATGCCATTTCCGTCCCCGTTGGAAGGAGACAAATTTCTTTGATTGGAATGTGAGTTGTTAGTATTTCGATTGGAATGTCGGTTGGTGGATGCAGGAGGTTTAACAGCAAAGTTCGCCATGATTGGCTCTATATTTTGGGATGATCGACGAGTCAAGTGAGCTTTAAAGCCAGTCAACTTTTAATGAAGCTCTTGAAAGGTTATGTTGGTTTCACGAGCACGAAGTGCAAAGGAAATGCTATCATACTCGGAAGGAAGGTCATGTACGACATGGAGAAAAACTTCATCGACTGATATATAATTACCAAGTGAAGCAAGCTTGGTGCAGATCTCCTTGATTTTCTGCAAATACAAAGTAATGGAGAGATTTTCCTTTTGAATAGTATTAAGATTTTCTCTCAAACTCATTATGCGAGCACGCAATGGCTTGGCATAAGTCGTGGCAAGGTTTTGCCAAAGCGCATAAGAAGTCTTATTATCAGTAACAAAGGGTATGATTTTTGGTGAAAGGGATGCAACCATCACACTTCTAATGAGATGGTCTTGACGTTTATAGCCAGAGGTGGCTGTGGGGGATGGTGGTTCATTTATAAACTGAAGAAAATCACAGGAAGTAAGTAGTGCTTCCCATTGATATTTCCAAGATTGGTAGTTGATGGTGGTGAGTTTCAGTGGGGATTGGGCGACAACGTTGATGGAGATAAGTTGATCATTATTGTTCAAGAAAGTGATGTTAGAGAAGGCTACAATTTTTTGGGGAGAAGAAATATTCTGATGGTTAGTCAATGGAGTAGTTTGATTTTTGGGTGTCGATGTTGAGTTTGTTGGGTTGGGAGGGATTCAGAGGTGTTGTTCGAAGGAGCCATGATTGTAGGAAAAATAATTATTGCCCATAAACTTTTGTGAAGCGTTGTAGCTTTGATACCGTAAAGTAATTTACAGAAAGGTATATATCTTTATTGATAATGAACAGGGTATTTATACAAGAGGATGGATCCATAAAGATCTGGAAAGAAATCAATGAATAAATGACAATTTTTACAATCAAGAATACGTTAAAATAGGGGAACTAAATATGTAAATAAAGAGAGAAAATATTGTACAATCAATCTAAAATATATCTTTAATATGCATTATATTTAACATAGAGTTTCGTTTCTCTTCTCAACATGATTTTCCAATTCCAAAACAACAGATAAAACTTTTTGTCTTCTTCTTAAGTTCTTTGTGACTAAATCGTAAGAAGAACAAATGAACAAAGTTTTGTAATTCATATACGACTTTAAACTAGGCCTGTTCAGTGGGCTGGGTCGGTCCGATCTCGACCCGACCTGTCCTGATACCCGCCCCGCCCCGATCCCCCGAAATTAAAAAAAAAATTGTCGGGGTTGGGGTTCGAACTCGGGACGGGGCCTGGGTTCGTCCCGCCCGTCCCGATCCCGACCCGTCCCCTTTTGCAAAAATAACCGTTGCAACAACGATCAAATTTCAATTTTGACCGTTGTGCAACGGTATAACGGCCATTTTGTCCCCCACCCCATAAACCACCTACCCTCTTAATATTTATTTTAACCCCTAAGTTATTATATTTACACTTTAACCCTATTTCTCAACTATAAATAACTCATTTTTCTCACAAATCTTCCTACCATCTCTAATATCTCAATTTATCTCTCTACAATTCTACAGATCTTCCTGCTATTATTAAATATTATATCAAAGTTAAAAAATAAGGGGTGAAGTTGGCAACTAGCTTGATGATCATCCATCGAGCAAAGTTTTAATTTTCAACATTGATTACACGTCGGCGTTTGGTACCTTCGTTCCTTCTTTAAATTATTATTGTTACTTAATTTTAATTATCACACTTAATTTCATTTACTTTAATTATTTATTTACATAGTTATAGTGGAAGGATTGAAACGTATGATTAGGGGTAAGGGTAAGAGTGCTTCTCCTAGTATGGGTAACAAGGGTAATGGTACTTATTCTAGTAATCCTATTTCTAGTCCCGATAATTTTATTGATTTCAGTCATATTGATGAAACTGCTTTTTTAATGATATATCATTAGATGATGAAGTAGATGAACCAGACTTTAATTTAGACGATAATATAGATGACACACCCACTAGTGCACCTCAACCTCAGGCTCAGTCTGAGTCTCAGCCTGAAACTGCAACTCCAATGCCTCCTATTCCCCCTAGTATGAATCGAGGCAAACAAAATGAAAATTAAAATAAGATGCATGCCATTTTTTTGATAGAGACGAAGAGAATCAACTAGCCAGATGTAAAGTTTGTAAAAATATTTACAAATTTAAAACCGGAAAAGGTCAAGGTGGGATGGGAGGTTTACTGAGATATGTACAAGGCAAGCACACAACTAGGTGGAATCAATACATGACTAAAAAATTGAGTGTGCCAATGCCATCTGAGTCGGGACAAGGTTCCCATAGTGTCCCCGACCTAGTACAAGGTCAAATTAACCCGACGATGGGGGGAATTTTTGGTCCTAAATATGATAAAAACAAAGATATGGAAAATATAGCAAAATTAATAGCGGTGGAGAGTTTGCCTTTTTCATTTCCTTCATCTCCTGGTTTTATTCATTACATACGAGAAACATATAATCTTGCTTTTAATGGTTTTCTTAGATCAACTGTTAGAAGGGATGTTTTTAAATTTGCAAGTGAATATCAACAATATTTACGTTATGCACTGTATCATTTTAATGGCAAAGTGACTATCACTTCTGACATAGGCCGTAGTACTAACGGTAATGATTATTTAACGGTAACATGCTATTGGATAGATCAAAATTGGTTTATGCAAAAACTTATTTTAGCATATAGATATATAGATGATAGACACACTGAAAGTTTTATTTCAGGTAATATTAATGAAATTTGTGATTACTATGGAATAAATGATAAAATTATGACCATTACATTAAATAATGCTTCTTCTAATGATTATGCTATAAGACTTTTAAAATTTAGATTAAATCCATCTTTTCCTGATAATTTTCATATAAGATGTGCGTGTCATATTTATAACTTAGTTGTAAATGATGGCCTAAAATTTTTTGAAAGCATTCTTGATAAAATATAATTTGTCATAAACTTTATTTTTAAAGGTAAAAAAATACAAAGACGCAAAGAGTATAAAAAAATATGTCATGATTGTGGATTATCATATAGAAAAATTGCAGAAGAAGTTTTGACTAGGTGGAATTCTCTATATGAGCAACTATTTGTTGCTTACGATTATAGACAATCTATTACTTTATTATTTAATGTCCATAATAAAAATTTAAGGGATATGCTTGTAAATAATGATTGGATATTTTTTTTAGAACTTAATGGATTTCTAGAGAAATTTTATCAAGCTACTAAAGAATATTTCGGTATTTATTATTATACTATTTCAAATATGTTAATTTATATAGCTATAATATTTTTGTTACTTAATGAATATATGCAAAAATCAACTTATAAGGCATCTATCGAAAAAATAATTAAAAAATTAAAAAAATACTTTTCTATCCCCACTATTTATATTGTTGGTGCTGTATTAAATTCAACTATTAAAGTAGACGGTTGTAAAACATTAATAGAAACGATTTATGATTGTATTGAAGTACTTCCAACAGACCCAGCTGAAGAACCAACTCATAAACCAACTAAAGAAGAAGTTACGTTTAGCATACACACCGAATGCAAAAAAAAATATACGTATTACCAACAACAAAATGTAAATAATCAACCGGCTTTTGTACCATCTTTTACTACTTCGCTGCAACCTTATAAAAAATATGCGGTTTCTGCTGCTATTATTCAAGGCCTTAGAAATAAAATGTGTAATGGTTCAACTTCTTCACAAGTTAGCGAATTTGATGTTTATGTTTTGCAGGGTATTGTACCATACAAATTAATTGACAATGATGAAGGATAAGAAGACTTGCTGAAATATTGGAGGGAGAATGAGAAGAGATTTCCGACGCTAACAAAGATGGCTCGAGATGTGTTAAACATTCAAGCGTCATCAACAGCGTCTGAAAGCGCCTTTTCCGCGAGAAGATTTCAAATTGGAGAGCACATTCATTCATTGGCGGGAGACACGTTGGAGATTATAGTTCTATTCAGAGTCTGGATTCGTGCGGAGCGTAGAAGGTGCGGCCAATCGGAGACCAACGAAGAAGAAGACTACAACTACAACGAAATCTTGTCCGAGGGAGCAGGAAGCGACGTAGAAGAATTTGACAAACAAATTCCAATTCCAACAGAAGATCCTCAAGACATTGTGAGGAAATTCGAAAGAGTATGGTTGAATATGTAATTTTTTTAATTGCAATTTTACTATGTCATTTGCAACTTTTGAACAACACCACAAAGTTGCAATTTTGAAATTGTAGTACAAAAAAATTATATTTCTATTAAATAATATAAGCCAAAACAGCCTTGAGATGTTTTTATTATACTATTTTGTTCAATTATTGAAGCGTTTATATATATTATTTTTTTAAATTAAGTGAAAAAAACTGAGTAACGACCCGATCCCGTCCCGCCCCGACCCCGTTCTGGCGGGATGTGGGACGGACCTCCCACCGTCCCGCCTATCCCAGTCCGCCGGAACCCGAGTCCTGAACCTCCCCCGTCCCGCTGGGTCCCGCCCCGCCCCGTTGGACACCCTTACTTTAAACGAGTGAGTCCATACTGTGTAACGGAAACTGTGTGCTCTTAATTGTATTTTTGTTCCCGTATAAAATGCCACCGTTGCATGCCAACTCCCCACCCGCAAATCTTCATTGTATAGGAGGATCAATCAATTCAGTTTGTTTTTCTTGTTCTGGCACATTTGACTTTTTCTTTTGGTACTTTATATATTGTACTGTATATACTTATCTGTTTGACTTGTTATTTGGCGGTGCTTATGGGGTTGCATTAGCAGGAACCCATTTAATCTAATCCATTCATTTTTATTGCTTACCTATATGCGATGAAGAGTGAGGGGAGGGAAGAGTACAGTTGCGTTTTGAACTTTAATGGATAGTCAAGACATGACTATGAATAACCTTACTTTTGAAAGGAACGACTTACATTATAAAACAGAAAAATTATGTACAAGTGACACCAAAAATCTAGTGATATTCATGGAAATTTACAACACAATAAGCGTGGGTTCAATTCTTATAGCCTCCATGTTCCTTCCCTGACCCCCCACTGTAATTGCCAAATTAAAAGAAAAAAAGAAAAGAGATAAGGTCATTACATAATGGTGGATAATATTTTCTGTGCGAACAATGGTAGTATTTGTACTTATCTCTGGCAGGATGAGTAATGTTCTTAAATTACAAGTTCTCTTGTCATATAGTTATACCATGCAATTAGCTTCATACGATTGAGTAATAATAAACTAAAAACAGTGCTGAGTGGAGACTATCTTCTTCTTTCTTTCACACTACTTCTGTTGAATGTTTCTTGTCTTGTTTATCTTTTCTTCCCCTTTCCTAAGACAGGTGGAGAGTAATCATTTTCTTCTATGTTTAACAGGTGAAATCCAATTTGATAATTCCCAGAAAGCATGAAAATTTGATCATATTGTGACAAATATCAAAGTCCCTTCCCTTTTCCTTCTTACTTTATTTCACCATATCCCCCAACCAAATATAGTTAGGAGTTTAAAATATTCCTAAGTAATGTCAAAAATGGAAAGCTGCATCCATACTGGAGGAAATTATTAGTTTTTTCTCAAAAGATGATTAAAGTTAGAAGTTCAGTAGAGTTTGAAAAAGATGGAGAATGGACCAGAAAAGAAGCCCGTTTCTCTTTTTTCCAAATAAAGCCACACTTGAGGGTTAGCAACAACTTTGTCCCATGTATTACTTTCACATTTACTCCACTGCAGTTATGAATACTAAGCTTCAGTCAATACATGAGCAGGTGAACTCTTTTATTGCACTCTCCAACTCCCTAACCCCCCCCCCCCCCCCCCCACAAAAATCATCTATATACACAGTACACACATACGTACAATTATGACTACATGTTAATCCCAAGCAAGTTAGCGTCGGCTATTATGAATCATCACAGTGTCACTTCATTTAAGCCCATCTAGATCTAATAAAATTATGTATCGTAACGATTAGTCATAAATTGACTAATGTTACACTAACTATCAACCTACGCAACTTTTCTCCTTAATTCAGATTGAAACCGATAATGTGAGCAAAACTCGTATAGTCAAACTTATCTATATATTTTGGACAAAAAGTGAACAATTAGTATAATGTACTATGTAGAATACCTACCTTCTCTATAAATTCTATCACCAAACTCTTCCTCCTCCTCTACCGACACCACCCTCTGTGTGATGGCTTTAATTCTTCTCATCTAACCCTCATTTCATCATTCATTTCTGTGTCTCCCTTTATCAGAACTTCTGCAACTTCCTTTTTTTAGATTTTTTCTTCATATACTATAAATAATCTGTGACTACGAACAACATGGTACAATCAAAGAAGTTCAAAGGTGTCAGACAACGCCAGTGGGGCTCTTGGGTTTCTGAAATTCGCCACCCTCTGCTGTAAGTTCTTCACCTCCCCCACCCCACTCCCCAACCCCCCCAAAAAAACTACAAGTACATTGAAAATGTACTATATTTGAAGAACTACTTATTACTCCTACCATTCAAACACGCTTTTTCTTTGAGTATCCTGTTTTCTCCAGGATATGAAAATGCTGATACAGTCTCTCTTTGCTAGTGCTATAAAAATGTCAACTTTGGAATTTTTTGTCTAATTTAATGTTCCTTGAATTCTCAAATCTTTATGTACATGATAAGAGACTTTTAAGTGTTTTTGTTTATAGGAAGAAAAGGATCTGGCTAGGAACATTTGAGACAGCAGAGGAAGCAGCAAGAGCCTATGATGAAGCAGCTATCTTGATGAATGGTCAAGTAGCAAAAACAAATTTCCCAATTGTGAAGGAGAATAATGTTAATGAGAAGAAATTCCCCTTATCTTCTTCATCAACACTGTCCACTGTGCTCAATGCAAAGCTGAGGAAATGTTGCAAGGATCCAGCACCTTCCTTGACCTGTCTGAGGCTCGATAACGACAACTGTCATATTGGAGTGTGGCAAAAGAGATCAGGCAAACATTCAAGCTCTAATTGGATAACAAAAATTGAGCTTGGGAAGAAGGAGGAGCCTCATCAGAGTATGAATTCTTGGTCTTCTGGTTCTTCATCTTCTTCTGAACTTGGCATTAGTAAGTCATTGGATGAAGAAAACAGAGTTGCTATGCAAATGGTTGAAGAGCTACTCAATTGTAATTCTCCATTTTCTTCTAGTGATCTCTCTCCCTCTTTTTCCAACTCTATATGATAGAAAATGTAATTAGGTATACCCTTAGACCAGCTACACAATCTTCCCCCACCCCAAACCCCCCTTTAATTTCTTTTAAATCTTTCCTAAATACAATAATCTCCAATAATAGAGCCTCAGAGAAGGGAGTCTTGAATTATTCAAGTGCCAAATCACTCCTTATGTGACTGGATGTAACTCAAGTTTCTGATCAGATATATGTATATAATAATAAAGTGGTTGATTTCGTTATTAATCTCATTTAAACCTCTAAGACAATAGATTGTATGAATTGTTCCAAATTCCTTCTGATATTTCTTGCAGACTTGATGCTTCTGCCATTTTCCGTCTATCTGGAAATAGAAAAGGACCTTTTCTGCTTCATTTTAGGAAGTACTTTCCTTGTCTATGAATAAGAAAGATGAGCTCACCTCACCTCTCATCTTAAATCTTATTTCCAACAACTTGAAAAAGTTCAAATGACTCAATGGAAGGAAAGCATCCTGGCAAAAGTTCAGTTAGATGGGAAACAAGTGCATTAAATTTAGCCCAGCTAGAACATGTGGTTTAAGAGTTAAGACTTGGTCAACACAACCAGCTAGACTCCACTGGGGCAGTTCTTGACCTCATAAATTGCAGTGTTCTATTTCATGTGGCTTGGGAAGAAAATGAGTTTTCAGATTTCCATGTGTCCTGAAATGATTTGCACTTCCTTAAAACCCCTTACAGATAATCATGACCAGACACAAACTACAAATAAGCTCAGAACTGAGTGGTTGAATCTCACATTAATGTTCTTCACCATCAAAGGGAGTTAAAGAAAAGGCAAAATTGAATAAGCAAAGAATTTGTTAAGAGTAGTTTTGAATTTTCCGTAATTAAGGATATAACTTTAGTGAATATCATGCACATCAGTTAGAATCCATTCAAAATCAACTAGGGAGATTGAGTTATGTTCAAAAATTTATAATTAAAAATTAGGGAGAGTTAATGCATGTGATGATGTAGACATACGAGTGTGAGTACAGAATTGCCTAA
Organism: Anisodus acutangulus; assembly: GCA_029783415.1. Classification (NCBI taxonomy): domain Eukaryota; kingdom Viridiplantae; phylum Streptophyta; class Magnoliopsida; order Solanales; family Solanaceae; genus Anisodus; species Anisodus acutangulus. The sequence continues at coordinate 30,451,230 of CM056512.1, forward strand.
GTTTAGCTTCGGTACCATGTGGAAATATCTGAACGTCCAACTCAAAATCTCAGAGCAATCAGTGGAGCAGTTCAAGTAAGAAGCTCCCTTGGATGAGTCCCCCGGGCATAGCTAGATGGCAAAGGAGGGGAACTTAAAATCCAGCTGGAGGCTTGCAGCGTGTGTTCAAACCCTGGTGGGAGCAATTTGCTCTCTTCTGGGTAGGACCTTGTAGGTAATATAAGTTGTTCTGTTTTCAAACTCTGATCATTCAGTCACATCCCGCGATTTACTGGTAGGAGTGTTGAGAGACCGGGACTACTACTTCTAGGAATAGTCTGGCGTATGACGGAAAGCTGGATATCAAGAAAAAAAAAAAGCTCCCTTGGATGATTTTTCACACCCGAACATGGCCACGTGGGACAGTATATTAAATTAACAGCAATAAAATGTCCTCCATCCTTTCCTGCTCCTGGTTATAGCGTTTTAATATGATTAAGCATAACAAAGCTTTCTTCTTCCCAAGAATAATAGAAGAATGATTTTACAAGCTCACAAAGACAATTCTGAAATGTGAACATTCATAAAAACCAAGAATCTATGAGAACTATTCTGAAAAAATTCGGGCAACAATTATATCACTAGTATCAGCAGGCAAACTCATGGATGACATTTCATATGAAAATTGATCAACATAAGGAAACAATCCAATAGGAGGATTTAGGAGGTTCTAAAGGACATCAAACCAGGTAATTGGTAATGGCAGAGCGGCCTTACAGCCAAATAGTTGATAAGCAGACGATATTTTTGCATTTAGCCGCATGAAAGCTGTGGTTGTTATATCTTGTCAACAAGATACCTTCCAAGGGAGTTGATAGGCTTGGTAGAGTCAGAATATTGCATTCCCCTGTTTCTAATTTTAATTCGAGCAATGTAATCTGCTGCAATCCATGCAAAACTTAACATAACAGTACTTGTGACAGCATCTGCCATTTGCAACTCCAGTGATCTAGACACCCAATCAGGATGGTAGGTGATCCGATACCATGCATATGCCTTTCTTTCATACAAATCATTCTTCTCATCGTCGGGAAGCAGATCAAAATCAGGCTCCATATGCTCGAAAATATTCCTGAACTCCTTCCTCAGCATATTATATGCGTGCTTCAGCCTCTCTTTTAATTCCCCTTGCTTCTTAGAACTGTACTTTGGCATGGACCATATATGTCCAGTAACAACCTCTTCCTCCCCTTTAACTTTGTACTGTCCTAAAAGTCCACTCAACCGATCATCCTAATGATCCTTAATTATCTCCATCATATCCATCATATCAATTAAGTTGTAATTAGAATCATATAATTAGGATGATTAAATCAATTGTATTGATTAGAATATACTTAGAGATAGCCTAAATTGATTAGGTAGAATTGTATATATTTGTATACTTGGGATGAAATAAATCATGAAATTCATTTCCTTCGTGGTATCAAGAGACACAAATTAATTTAGCCCACCCCCCTACTCGGCCTTACCCTTCCCGAAATTTTATTCTTTCTTTCTTTCTCTTCCTTTTCCGGTTTGTTTCGGCGGAACCCTAAGGTTTCCCTCAAAAACCCTAAACCGCCCTCCCTTCCATTATTTCCTAGCCGACAACGAATTCCGGGTTAAGGTTCCTCCTCCACTCACAAATTATTTTTCTTATTCTATTCTTCTCCTACCTTTATTCTACTATTTTCGTGGGTATCAATGGCCGACAAACAAAAATTCCATCCCGCTCTTGCCATAAACAACGTCAAGAATTTTATTTCAATTACACTTCAGATGGAAAAAAGGCAATACTCTTCGTGGGCGGTGTTATTCAAAATTCATTGCCGCACATATGAAGTAATAGATCATATCATCCCTTCCGAGTCTTCATCGGACACCACCGGTGTTGACAAAAAGTTATGGTCTCGCTTAGATGCCATAGTCCTTCAATGGATTTACGGCACCATCTCCAATGATCTTTTGCATACTATTTTGGAGCAAGACTCTACGGCTCAACAAGCGTGGGAATGATTACAAAACATTTTTTAGGATAACAAACTTTCTAGGGCGGTATATCTTGAAAGCCAATTCACCAACATCAAGTTGGATGATTTTTCAAATGTTTCCACCTATTATCAAGAGTTGAAAATGCTCGCCGATCAACTATCCAACGTTGGCGCGCCAGTGACGAATCAACGGTTGGTTCTTCAATTAATTGCGGGGTGGAATGAACATTATGATGGGGTTGCTACGCTCATTCAACAAAGTAATCTGTTGCCTCCATTTTATGAGGCTCGTTCGCGATTAATTCTTGAAGAAACACGCAAGGAAAAACAAATAGCCTCGGGGGCAACCATTGCATGAACTGCCCTTGTCTCCACCAATTCATTTTCCGCGGATTTTCAGACCCAAAATTCTGGTTCGGGTGGAACTGGAAATCGCAACAACAATGGTAAAAAACGTGGGTCAAATCATAACAATACCAAAGGAAAAAATAATGGTGTAAAGGAACGGGGTAGGGGCGGCGGCCAACCAGCCGTCGGCAGCAACAACCAGCAGCAGCATGAGCAGTGGAGACCCAGCTAGTGGCAACCGAAAGCCCAGTCCGACGGGAACAATGGGGGCAGTACCTGCCGTGGGTTTGGGCCCCACAATGGGTTGGCCCTTTGTGCCCATTCCCCACCGCATCGTGGGCCAGGCCATCCTCTTCAAACCGACAACCCGGACTTCTAGGATCTCGTCCACAACAAGCATTTGCAGCCCATGCATCATCTTCCGCAAGTTATGCTCCAACCGATATCGAACATGCCATGAACAACATGAATCTGAATGTTCCAAATGATTCGTGGTACATGGACACAGGGGCTACGTCACACATAACGGCATCTCAAGGTAATCTCTCATTTTATTTTAATATGAGCAGTAATAAAAATTCTTGCATTTAATTAGCTAGCCTTTCATTACTTTTTTTTCTTTTAAAAGAAACCTATAAATTGTCAATATTTTAGTTAAGAAAAAAAACTTATAATGGTAGATATAAATAAGAAAAGAAAAACAAGTTGGTATTTAAAATTTTGAAAAGCTAAAACTCATTAAATGTTTGTCAGAAGAGAGAAATTTTTATCTTTTTTATGCATTGAAAACATAAATAGTCATTATTTTAATAATAAGACCAAAATTCAAAATTTTCTTCCTATTTTTTCATTGAAGGCATAAGTGGCACAAAAGAAATATGAAATGTCCATAATGCCCCATTATGCCCATAATATTTTGCCCAAAAATAATTGTCCAAAATAAAAATCTACTACTCTAGGAGCCGTTCGGATCAAAACTTTTTTTCCTTTTTTTTTTTCAAAGTTCTTTTGAAAAATATTACTGAATTTGTATACTGGACTGATTTTCTTATTAGTTTTTGAAAATGAGTTTAAAACCAATTAGTTTTTCAAGTGAATTTTACTCTTCACAAAATTCAATTTCTTTAAGTGCAATATATATTCAAAGACAACTTTAATTTTTAAATATAATTTTCTACCTTCAAAATCGCTTTCTATATTAATACCAACTACCAAGGGTGTGCATGGTATGAATTTTCAATCATGTTTGGTTAGTCAAAATTTTAAAAAATATTTTTTTTAGAAAAATAATTTTTTTTAAAAATGAGAAAAATAATTTTTTTAGTACAATCAGAAAAAATAGGTTTCACATCGGATATTTCACACTAATTGTCTTCTCCCTCCTCCCCCTTTCAACACATCCTAGCCCCACCTTATTTTTATAGTGTTTGATTAAACTATATATCCCTACATTTTGAAATAATATTTCCTATTTATATACAAAATAGTACAAAACAGTAAAACATTTTACTTGGTACCAAACCAAACACAGCCCAAATGTATGTGGAAACGCCAAGTGATACGGTCAAACCAAAGAGCATATAATAACCACCGAAAGGCAGGATATTCCTTTTTATATATACCAAATCCCCCTAACCCAGGGGGAATTCATGCTTTGGAATATTCTTAGCTTATGCTAAACTTCTTTTTCTATGTTTTCATTCTCCATTTTCAATCATATACTCTGCCAAATATCTATTTTATTAGGTGACCCATAAAAATCAATTGTTGTCCGAAAAAGAATTAGTGGTGGTGGTGATGAAGTTCTGGAAAGTATTGAAGGCGCACATAGAGGAAACATTGCCTAAATGGCAAGATAAGTTCTTGTGTTACAAGGATCTGAAGAAAGAGTTGAAGTTGATTTATCCTCAGCCTCAGGATGGTGATAGGCCTAAGAAAAGGCAGAGGTTGGATGATGTTACAGAGGAGGTGAATGATTTTATGAAGCTGTTAGAACAAGAGATCGACAAGTTTAACAGTTTCTTTGTCGAGAAAGAAGAGGATTACATCATTCAGCTTAAGGTATCCTTTATATTCTTAAAGTCAATTACTTCTTCATTGTTTTAGAGGAAAAGAATTAGATGATTCTTTCTCAATTGTAGATATTTTTTGTGAGTTAGTCACAGTTATTAGGAAATTGTTAGAATTTTGATTATGTGATCGTTTTGTGTGTTCCTTTTGGTTTAACTATTATGGTTTGCATTTCTTGGGTACCTTTGCAATTAGGCAACTGGAATTAAAATGGTAATCTAGCACCTTTGCATAATTGAGGTTGAGAATATTAGTTTAGCAACAACGAATGATGTGCATAGATAATTGATATTAACATATTTGGTGTAAGTGTTGGGTTTTGCTTTGCTCGGACCATTTCCCTGTTAGAGTTGTTGGAAGAGTCTAGGGGTGTCAATGGCGCTGAAGTTGGGCGGCTCAAGATGGGCTGAATTAATAGATACTACCAACCCGCTTAAAGCTTATATGGGCTAAGATTGACGGTGGGCTAAATGATGGGTCATAACCCAACTTGACCTATTACTTTTACAAATTTCAAACTTACCTTTTATGATGTTATTTTATTTTGTATGATATTTGATTTTTCATATCTTTATTTAAAATAAGAATAATATTTTTAAGAATTTTTTTATTTTTTATAAAAGCAAAATAAATATATAAAATAATGAGTGGGAGGGCAGAGGGTAGTGTGGGGAGGGCGGGTGGGGGGGGCTGAGTAGTGGGGTAAGAAAAGTTTCTCATTTTTTATAAAAAAAATTGTATAAGTAAAATAAATATATAAAATAAAAACTTCGGGGGTGGGTGGGAATGGAGTAAGCAAATTTTCTCATTTTTTATAAAAAGTTTATAAAAGTAAAATAAATATATAAAATAGAAAATTTGGGGGTGGGGTGGGAGGGGGGTTGGGTGATGGTGTACGAAAAATTTCTCATTTTCAATAAAATTTTATATATAAGTAAAATAAATATATAAATTAAAAACTTAGGGGGTGGTGTGGGAGGTCGGGGGTAAGAAAAAATTTCATATTTTTAATAATTTTTTTATAAAAGAAAAAAAATATGAAATAGAAATTTGAGGACAGCGTAGGACATAGGGTGGAGTGGGGTAGGGGGAGGAGGTAAGAAAAAATATCATATTTTTTACAATTTTTTTTATAAAAGTAAAAAGAATATGAAATAAAAATTTGAGAATGGGGGGAGGGCATTGGGGTGGGGGGGGAGGGGTGGGGGGGGGTAAGAAAGAAGTTCAGATTTTTAATAATTATTTTATAAAAGTAACAAAAAAATATGAAATAGAAATTTGAGGGTGGGGGTGGGGGTGGAGGTGGAGGGGAGGGGGAGGAAGCAGAAAAATTTCATATTTTTATAAAAATAAAAATATGAAATAGAAATTTGAGGATGGGGTGGGGGTGGACTGGGTAGGTGTGGGTAGAGGCGGGGAGGGGGTAGGTAAGAATTTTTATATTTTTATAAATTGTTTATAAAAGTAAAAATATGAAATGGAAATTTGAGAATGGGGTAGGGCAAGAGGGAGGGGGGTAGGGGTGGTAGGGAGGTAGGGGGCAGAGATGTGAGGGTAGTTCAGTGCTTGGGTGGGGGTTGGTGTAGGGGAGGGGTAGGGTGGATGTATTGTGTGGTGGATGGTTGGGGTGCGTTGGTGTATTTTTATTGTTCTGAAATAATAAAAAAAAAATTAAATAATTATTTATAAACAAAAATCTTAATCTAGAGTGGAGCTCTAATCGTTAAGATTGAACATTTTCGTGGGTCAAGTTTGGGCATCATTATGGGTTCATTTGGGCTGCTGATTTATGATGGGTCAACTTGGGCTAGCCCAAACCAACCCATCATCAAAATCATTCTTGCCCAAACCCATGAAACCTTAGGCGGGTCATTTGGGTGTGAGCTAACTTTGCCACCCCTAGAAGAGACTACAACAAGTCCCACTTGTGGGGTCTGAGGAGGATAGAGTGTAGACAGACTTTACCCCTACCTTGGGAGGCAGAGAGGTTGTTTCCGATAGACCCTCTGCTCAAAAGTTGTTGGAAGAGTTAATTGATACATGATGATTACATGTTGGTTTTGCTTTGCTTGAACTATTTCCCTGTTGGAAGAGACTGAAGTTGGTTATTGTGTTTCCTGCAGGTTTTGAAAGAAAGGGTAGCTGAGATGAGAAAGACAAATGAAGAGGTGATTAGAGTAGGTAGGGATGTCGTGGATCTTCATGGAGAGATGATTTTATTAGAAAATTACAGTGCTGTTAACTATACAGGTATCCCTCGTTCTATCACTAACAATGTTGGCCAATGTCTAAAAATTGAACTACTATCGAGTCTTGACCATGTTAGAAGTTCCTCTTTCATGCTAGTAATTATTTTATACTAGCATCTTAAAATGCAAAAGTTATGCGAAGAAGTTGCTGACACCTTGAGGTTGAGTGCTGATAATTACAAGTATTTCATTTTAATGAACTGTCTGTCATCTAGGATTTCGGCTAGGTAGGTTTATGCATGCTACTAATTAGGGGGCTATGAGTTGTAGATTGTTGGAGCATGACCTGTAATCTTGAATTAGTTTTATCAAGAATTTGAGGCAAGCTAATCTATAGCTCAACTGTGTCAGAGCTAAGCTCAACTTCTCTTCTTTTGTTGAATATGGATGCTGATGGATCTTTTGTTTTTTCAATGCTCGCTCTACAAGATAATTGCATACATATTTGTTTGGTTTTAATTGTAATGCTATTGTCACATGTACAAGTATGGATGTCTTTTTCTTTTCATGGTTGTTCTCAACTGCCTGCTGATATGATCAGGATAGCTTTTCCCATTTGGCTGTAATGGATTTATATTTATTATTTTCCTTTTGTTACTTTTGCTGTCCACAGGAGTTGTGAAGATTTTAAAGAAATATGACAAACTCAGCGGCGAGCTTCTTCGTTTGCCTTTCATCCAAAAGGTGCTCACAGAGCCATTCTTCGAAACTGAGGTTCTATATAAACTAGTGAAGGAGTGTGATACCCTTCTTAGTCACCTCTTATACCAAACTGAGCCGCTTAGGGTACCAGAAGGAACAGGAGGTAGCGGAGGAGGAGGTAGTGGAGAAAGGCCAGTCAAAGTTCCTGATGAACTTGCAGAGATAAAGAACACGGAGAACATGTACTTGAGACTTACATGTTCAGCACTGAGAGTCTTGCAGGAGATTCGCAGCGGAAGTTCAACTGTCAGCATGTTCTCTTTGCCACCAATGAACACCAACGAGCTCGACAAAGTCTGGAAAAATACTCCAGTGGTCAAACAAGTAGCAAAGTAGTCATCAACTGGTCACTGATATCTATGACATGCTCTACATATATGTCTTGCTGTTTTTCATTTTTGCCAATTCAGGTATTGTAAATCTAGAAGCAATGTGTGCAGTTGCTGCGACTTCATTACCTTACAGCTCATATACAGCTTTAGATTTCTTGTGCATCTTGTAGAGATGTTAACTGATAAATATATATACATGATTACGTTCCCTCTGTAGCATTTGTAGTCCAGTGGCTTTTCCAAGTTAAGCTAATGCTTCTTTAGTCTTTAAGGTTGTTGACTGGAGGCAGAATTTGATAGTTTATGAAGATGTTTGGGTAAGCTTATGAGCTTGACCAGCTTATATAAACTTCTTGGCAAGTGTTTGGTAGACACTAATAATATGGCAAATATAAACAAAGATCACAAGTTGGTCATATTCAACTTATGATTTTCAAGCTTATGATCATTTTAAATTTTATGAAATTTTGCTATTTATTTTATCCCTAATAATTGCAATTCAGAAAAATAATCTTCCCAAAAATAGAATCTCTAAACTCCCTCTTCGTATGGAGTACTATTTTTGCCTTTGTCTATAAATATAGTACTTTTTATTTTGACTTTTTGTAGATAGTTTTAAAGACATTTCAGTCATGCTTATTTGCCAAAACACATAAATTGCTATTTGTTGATTAATATACCTACTGTTTTATTATCACATCTATTAAGCACTTAATTATTTATATAAAATTATTTTTTAACACTGTAAAAAGTTTTTTTTTTGCACATGAAAGAAAATGGACTCTGTATCCCCATTTAGGGCTCTTATGCATTATGACGCTGTATGGAGAATGAAGACGCTTCAAATGTGGCAACAGGGAATTCAGGCTACCACATGTCAATTGGGAATTTTTCAAAAATATATAGCACAACATAATACATTGTACCTACGTAGTCATATTTTAATTTTCAAAATGGGAATTTTTCAAAAATATATAGCTCAACAGTCAACACTATACATTGTACCTATGTAGTCATATTTTCAGTTTACATCTCCATAGTCAATTATTTTTCCGCAATAGTGCTTATACCTTGGATATTATAAACTTATTATAAACAATTAATCTTATATAAAAATGTATAATAGTGTATGAAAGGTATTTATAGACACTTTTACACAATTATATAAAATTATGCGATATTATATATAATTCAATCCTAGTTGAATGCAATTGGCCAATTTAAACTAACAATGCTTATATTTTTCTAAGTCAAACTATCATAAACTTAATTTTTATAATGACTAGCACTACACATAACTAAATATTAAAGAGTCAACTCAGCTCTGACTCTGATCGGGCTCGGCTCGGTACTATATGAAGTTTTGTTGCTCGGCTCAATTAGGCTCGGCTCAGGCCCAGTTCGACGCCTAGCCTACTTTTAACTAGGTGTTTAAAATTATATATAAAATAAGATCCGCAAATATGTAGAAAATTACGACAATGATCTTGAAAATGAGCGATTTTGAATATTTGACCCTCTTGCTCTATGGTCAAAATAATCAAAGATAAAAAATTAAAACTTGAGTTTTGCTCACGGGGTGTCAAAAGTTCAAGATAAACACTTATTCAATGCCATACTTGAAAATAACCCAAAAATATGAGCTCATTTTGATGATGAGCTTGTGCGAAGTGATATTTAGCGTACAATCTTATAAATTGAAAATTCTAGTTGCATATATAATATTGCAAAATTACTACTTGTCAATTTTAAATAAAAAGAAGACAATGAGGTAATCTCGTGGTCTATATAATTATGGCTGTAAATTTCAGAATTTTTAGTTTTTTCCCAAAGAAAAAAAAATAAAATACAAATTCCAAAACATTTTTCGTGCATTTCTCAATTCAATCCTCTAGATAATTCATCAGCTTTATTAATACTCTGGATTTCTCATCATAATTTGTGCTCCCTCCATCCCAAAATCTTTAATAACGAGATTTTAGGTTTTGATATTTATAAAGAACATCCTCCGAAAAAACAGAAGCGCCTGTAGCTCAGTGGATAGAACGTCTGTTTCCTAAGCAGAGATAGTCGTCGTAGGGTCGACCCCTACCTGGCGCGTTGTTTAAGTTATTTTTGCTTTTTGGAAAAAACTTGCACTCGCAATTCACCTGTACTTTCTTTTCATGATTCTTGCTTTACTCATCTTTAAGATTCATTGCTCTTTGTGTGATCAACCAACCATCCATTTTCTTCTCATGTACCTATGCTCTAGTATCATAACCTCCATTATTTAATCCCACAAAAGAAGCATGGCCTTTCATGCCATACTAGCAAGTGTACATTTCCAAGAAAATGTCCATAGTTGCAGAGGCACCAGGTTACATCCAGGTTTTTTCTAATGGCTCAGTTAAACGATTTGAGCCAGAAATAGCCACTGCATCAATTGAACCTTGCAATGGCTACAAGTCTAAGAATGTGGTCATTGACCCCTTGAAACCAATATTTGGTAGAATGTACCTCCCTGATGTTCCTGAATCAGGAGTTCACCAGCAGTTTCCTGTTCTAGTCTACTTCCATGGTGGTGGATTTTGCATTGGCTCGACAACATGACTCGGTTACCATATTTTTCTTGGAGATTTAGGTGTTGCCTCCAAATCCATCATCCTTTCAGTAGACTATCGTCTTGCACCTGAAAATAAACTTCCTACAGCTTATGAAGATTGTTATTCTGCACTGGAATGGCTGATCAAGAACTTAGAATATGAACCATGGCTGAAAAGGGCACTGATCTTTCTCAGGTTTTTCTTTCTGGGGACAGTGCTGGAGGCAATATAGTTCACCAGGTTGCTATCCGGGCGATTAGAAGTGAAGGTTTTCGTGGTAGACTAAAAGGGTTGCTGCCAATTCATCCCTATTTCGGGAGTGAAAAGAGAACTGAACTAGAGATGGCTGATGGATCAGCAGGGGACGTGGAGATGAACGACATGTTTTGGAGACTGAGCTTGCCTCAAGGATCAAATCGCGATTATTTTGGATGTAAAATTAAGAATGCTGAACTATCTGTGGCTGAATGGTCTGAGTTTCCAGCAGTGATTGCTTTTGTGGCTGGCTCAGACTTCTTGAAAGAAAGGGGAGTCACGTACACCGAATTCTTGAATAGGAAAGGTGTGAAAAGAGTGGAGCTGGTTGAAGCTGAGGGACAGGTTCATGTTTATCATGTGTTTCATCGTGAATCAGAGCCTACTCGTTTGCTTCAGAAGCAAATGAGTGATTTCATACATAGCTTTTAGAATTTCATATGATTTTAATAGTCAACTGATGAGAAATGGATTTAGGAAACAAGGACAATTCATTTACTTTTCTGATAGAAGAATTTTATGTAGACGGTTGTTTCTAATTGGAGAAAAGATGGAAACATCATAGACTGGCAATAGGCCACAATAAAATGTCTACCTAAAGCTATTTTTCTTCTAATATCATTCCCATGTTCTACCTGTTAATCTGCAATGTTTTCACTCAGTTTCTGTTCTTCCACTTTTTAATGCAAAGAGCTACTTTTGGTGATTGACTTGAATTTTCATCTGTCTTCAATGGATCCAGTACAACAATACCATCAAGGAATGGTAAAATTATAATTTTTAATCACTACTGGCTGTTCAGGTTTAATTTACTTCTGGCTAGCTCACACATCAGCAAACAGATAGTACCATTTTGTAACAATTTCTGATCTTTCTTTGTTTCCTCATGTCTTCTGCCATGGAAGTTTAAGAATGTTGAACAAGTTAAACACTATTTTGACAAAACCAGATTGATCCTTAAATAACATAATTGATGAAGTCAATTCTTGAATAAATAACATAACGTTAATAGATAAAGCAGAGGAATGGAGTTACTTTTCCGTCCCAATTTATGTGATACTCTTTCATTTTTAGTCGGTTCCAAAAAGAGAAGGGGAGCCTTGGATCCATCAGGAGGTCACGGGTTCAAGCCGTGGAAACAACCTCGTGCAGAAATGCAAAGTAAGACTGCGTACAATAGACTTTGTGGTCTGGCCCTTCCCCGGACCCTGCGCATAGCGGGAGCTTAGTGCACCGGGCTGCCTTTTTTTCGGTTACAAAAAGAATGACATCTTTCTATATTTAGTAGTAACAATTTAATTTTAAAATATTCATTTTACCTTAATGATCGATCTATAATCACACACATATCTATGAGATATTTTAGACCATAAATCTCAAAAAAAATCTTTAATTTCTTAGACTCATTAGCCAGTTAAATACCATCACATAAGTTGAGACGAAGGGAGTATATCAGTAGGGAAAACCAGACTCACTGTACTTGGGGTCCAGAAGACTTCAAGGAAAAAATGTGTGTGTCAATAAAAATAGTGTAATGGAAAAGAGTACTTTTACAAACTTTTGGAAGCGTTAACTTAGATATCAATGAAAAACACAGTAGAAGACAAACCAAAGAATATGGTCTGCCGCTTGCAATTTTCAAGTTTCTCATCTTAGCCTATAAGTACCTTGTTACTCCTTAAACTCTTTCATCCAGGATGACCTCTGCATCCTAGCTAACTACAAATCTCTAAGCTTCCTACTAATTTTCTGTCCCTACAAGTCTAGAAGCTAATCATGGGTGTCACCACTTTCACTGATGAACACACTTCAGCAGTCTCCCCATCAAGGATCTTCGAGGCTTCCATTGTTGACTCCCACAACTTAATCTCAAAGCTGCTGTCACAAGCTATTAAATGCGTTGAATTTGTCCAAGGAGATGGTGGTGTTGGAAGCGTTAAGCAAATCAATCTTGCTGAAGGTTGGACATTTTCAAATTTCCCTTGTTTGCTTGGCTAATGAACTGACCATAAAAATGAAAAGCTTTCTTATGCAGGTAGCAACTTTAAGTCTATAAAGTATCGGATTGATGAGCTTAACGAGAAGACATTTACGTACAAATACACATTGATCGAAGGTGAAGCGTTGATAGACAAGCTTGAAAAGATAACTTGTGAGGTCAAGTTTGAGCAATCAGCTGATGGTGGTTCTATCTCTAAGGTGACTAGTGAATACCACACTGAAGGTGATTTCAAGCTGAACGAAGAAGAAATCAAAGCAGGAAAGGAAAAGGTGCTGGCTATGTACAAAGCTGTGGAGGCATATCTCCTTCAGAACCCCGATGTCTGTTTTCTACAAACTTCTGTTTTCTTAGTTCTGATCGGCTTTAATTCCTTTCTTCCAGTTCTAAAAAAGGCATGTCAGATTTTAAAATCTCATTGTGGAAATAAAATCTTGAATGGTGATATTACATCATTCTTTATTGAGTCTTGAATTATGACTATGGAACCCAATGTATTAAGGAACATCTATAAGAACCATAACTAGAAAGTTCTCAGGTGGGTCACTTATATTCAAATTACAAGGTGAAACGACAATTGTATTCACTAGATTTTAGAAATTTGAAATCACAATCTAGCAACCAAAGCTTACAAGGGCTTCAGGAGAAACTTATGTTTACAGATTGGTCTTTATCTACTGCTTAGTGGTTCATGAGACAGATACTGCAAACACGCAATTACCAATTATAAGCACTTCTTTGTTTGGTCTTCATGTATTTAAAAATTAGATTTTACAGAAAATTGCTTGCTTGAGCATAATTTTAACAAGAAACAGATATAGAAGCAAGCAATATTCTTGAGAATAATTATTATAACTATTAGTTCTTACCAACTGGATTTTTGAAGAAAAAAAAGAGCAATTAGGTTCATGATCTTTCCTCTTTTTATTTTTTAATTTGATATGTTTTAGGCTCAAACTTGAGATTCATCATGTTCTTATCAGTGACTAAACCAAATTAAGTGTAGTATACGAAAGAAGACCTAGTGCTGCTCTCTGAATCCTCTCACAAGCACAGTAGACCAGCAAAAATGCTAAGTGCTGACTAGAGATGGCAGTGGATCCTGGATCCGGTCCGAATCCGGTGGATTCAGATCCGTTTTATAGGATATGGATCTTCAAAATTTGAACCCGACGGATCCGGATCGGACCCGGATCCGTTTCTGACGGATTGAATCTGGATCTGGATCTTGTATTTGAGATCCGTATCCGGTCCAGATCCGACCCGTGGATCCGTTTTTATTAAATATATTCATAACATAAAATGTAATTTTATAAGTATTTTCTTAAATTTGTTAAGCACATCCTTGCAAGTTTAATTCTCAAAACAAGTTTAATTTATCCCCGCGTTAACTCAAAAACAAAAAAATAAAGAGGTAACTTCGATAATAAAATCAATGTTATATTAGTGAATGACTAACATCTCAATAGACAAGTAGTTAAAATTATATTCACTTCATTTGTGAAGATTCCAAGCACATGCAAATCTACATTGTGAAAATACTAGTCAGCATTTTTCACAACTATTGTCATTGTCCAATATTTTCAATTAATAGCTTACAATCAAAACGAGACAACGAACAAAATATCTCATATGAATATTTCAAAATTGAAACACAGTAAACTATTAGCCAAGTAAAAATCGTTTGTCAGTTCAAAAAAAAAATCTTAGCAAGGTTACATTCTTAGCAAGGCAATTTTTTTTACATGTGGATCCAGATCCGATCCGTGGATCCAATGGATCCAGATCCGATGGATCCAGATCCGATGGATCCAGATCCGATCCGTGGATCCGATGGATCCAGATTTGGATCTGATTTTTATGGACTCGATGGATCCGGATCTGGATCTAGTTATGAAAAACAGATTTGAATCTGGATCTAGTAGGATTCGGTCCAGATCCGATCCGTTGCCATCCTAGTGCTGACTGTCCAAAATAGTGGAAGCAAAGCAAAAGCTTCACTGGGAGAGCAAAGATGATACACAACAATGAACAAATGCTTTGGCTTAGCAACACGAAACAGACAAGTAAATTAAAAAAAGGAGATGTCCTACTTTTTTGTTTTCAACAGATAACAAAATGTACATAGAAAATCAATTATCATAATTCATATATAGTTACTTAGTTGAACTCCTGAGTTACATCATCAACATCTAGTTTCACCCGAGAGACTGACTTGGTCAATATTAATGTTGAAGATTTCACCATGCGTGACCCACACTGCAAAGAAATTTTCTGCAAATCTAGTGGTCCATGGACAAGGATACTTGTCATTTTCCGCAAGACTATTCAAGAAGAAGCAAGGTAAACTAGGGAGATTCCATCAAATTTCCGAACACTGAACATTCAATGGTCCCGCCAGAGAGAATGTTTCTGCTTCATATATATAAGAAGACTGATACTATTTATAAATAGTTAAGTCATACAGCAAGTTTAGTGTTAGCTTGTGTATAAATAGGAAAGTACCCTTTCATATCTTATTCAAAAAGAAAGTAAGAGGTGGGACAACAGTTAAATCAATGGCTCATTGGCCCAGAAGTGACTAATATGTATTAATAAATTCTCAAATTGGTTAGGTGGAATACCAAGTAGAGGTCTACAAGGTTTTTTTTTGGACTGTTTACCTTTGTAGGTTTCTCAACTATGTGTGAAGTTTTTAACATATATATTCGTATGCATCAAAGCTTCCGTTTCCTATCGGCTAATGATAAACAACTATTAAATTCAAGGCATACGACCAATTAGTGAACTGACCACTGCTCATAACTTGTCTAAAACGCTTATTCGAAGAAAGTACAAACAACAACATACCCGATGTGGTCCTATGGAATATTTGAAGAAAGGACATGGTTGCAAAAGGAGTAATTCTTGTATAGAGTGCATATATTTACAAACGCCTATAATGAAATGTGAAACAGTTAAGGTAGGAATTGGGATAAAGGATTAAGGGGTCATTTGGTTGGAGGGATGACGAAAAATAATCTCGCGAATCTTTGCATAAAATAGAGAGATTAGGAAAAACAATTTCCACATAACTTATGTTCGGTTAGCCGTATAAGAAAATAATTCTTGCATAACCAACCGACGATGTTCGGTTAGCGGTGTTAAATATTAATCACATTACATAATAGGATAATTTATATATTATTTTATGCGGGGGTAAAATATAAAACAAGAATACATATATTAGCAATACAAAAATAAAAATACTTAAGGACACAATTGCTTTTAAAATTTAAAGTAGGCAATGCTCAAGTAAAAGTATAAAACGAATAGAAATAGCTGATAAAACAATGAAAACAAACACTTTTTGAACTTAATTAGTTAATTGAGTATAGAACTGTTTAGTTACAAGACTTTAATTTGTAATAATCAGCATATATTATTTACTAAACATTTCCTACATTGTATTTACCGTTTAAAATCGCTTCCTTATTAGCAGCATAAACAATATCAGCCTTATAATCCTCTACATAACTAACATGTGAACCAAACGATCTTAGCTTCAATTTACACTTTGGGTGCCTAAATTGAAGGGTTTTTGAGAAGTCACTAGATAGAGAAATGAAGCAAAGATCCCGCTGAACTTTGTGAAGGATGATTCCTTCCCGTGCCAGATTTTTATGTGCAGCAGAGGACTATCTAAAAAACAACATACCCATGTAATCTTACGAGTAGGGTCTAGGAAGGGTAGGAGTAGGACTCCACCTATGAAATTATACTGGGTATGTTGTTGAGATAGTCCTCGCTGCACAGAGGACTATCTCAACAGGCTTTAACAACATAGCTCTCTTTCTTGTGCTATCAAGAATATAAGGAATAGCCAGAGATTCTTTAAAGTAAGGTGCAAACTGAAATGATATCAATAGACAGAAGACCACTTTTTTGGCATATGAGAATTAGGTGGTGGCTTTTGGAAGTAATACGAGTGGTGTCATATTGGACTTTGAAATAGGAAGTCTGAAACCATTAGCCATTAGCCTGTGCCAATCACTTGGTGACTTCACATCCAAGTGTGTGACAAAATGCATTCAATAACAAAACCTAAGAATAAATAAGTCTAACAAAGCCAAAGTTTGCCCCTCTTCGCCCAATCTCCTCCCAGTATTGTGGTTGTCTCTATGCTGATCCACGTCTCTAATGTATTACATCATCTTGTCTTGTACCAGATATCAAGTAATGTGTCTATAGATCCTCCCTCAACAACCAGCATCTCCCCTCCCTACCCCCCAACCACTACCACACACACTCCCCCCACTCCCTAAAAAGAATGGTTGTTAACCAGGAAGATACATGAAAATAGTAAGTTCCTTCTCCTTGCATAAGCAGCAATTTCCCCTAGAAACTCTACACTCAACTGCTAATTAGTTACTCCTTTCATCTCTATCTACCTTCCCTTCTCATAAACCTTGAACATACTTCTCTTCAAGCACCTACAACTCTGTCTCTGACCAATCTTCTTCTTCAAAAATTATCTACAGGCTAGTCAAAATCACAATGCTGTACTGGTTGGGGAGAAAGGAAGACCTTAGATCTAACTAAACCCTAATAGCTAGCTCATGAAGTAGAGATGGCAAAGACTATACAAACCATGTAAAAGAAATAGATCTCCAGCCTAATTCAACCTCAAAAACCAACTCATGAGATGAGAATTGTTCAAGACCATATAGGAACACAACAGCCCAACCCCTCAACCATCATGTGATATTATATAACAGTAAAAGTGTGATGCTTTACTCTCGCTTTAAGCCACCAATTACGTGTCCCAAATACATTTGAAATGCATTAAATCCACACAGTTAGAACAAGTAATGTCACCTGAAACAGCAGAGGAAATTGTACTGCGAGGACCAGCCATTAATGCAGATCCAACATAGAGAAATGGTGACAGTTCATAGTATTAAATTTTTAATACCATAGTATTAAATTAGGCTCATTAAATTTCTCCACTTCAACAGAAAGATTTCACTTAGACTTTCCACCCTAAGCCTGACGCAAAACCGTTTGCTTCTAAGCAAGAATTCACAAATCAGTTATGATTTGTGACTCAATTAAGAAGCAGATCTAATAGCACCATACATCAATTGTTATGCCAGATTAAAAGGGAAAAGAACACAAATCTGATAAGGGAAAATTGTAAATAAATTATAGTAACATCAAGGATTCAACAAGTACCTAAACATGCAGAGGTGAAAGAGTAGTAGCAGAAACTCAAAACAGCTATAAGGGTATCTGAGATCTTAAATCTACTAATAAGATACATAAATTGAATATGCAATGTAAATAAAGAGAAATGTGGATATCCTAAATAACCTCAAGTATGAAATGAAACTGATCTAATCCAAGACCAGTAACAGATCATCCACCAGACACACCTAAAACCCAAGATCCATTCCAAAAAGCACAAGTCAACCCATGCTTTCTCAACCCTTTTGTTCATAAGAGTTATTAGATACCCTTTTCTCAATTTTGTAAAATATTAAACTAGGCCTGTGAATCACCTTTCTTCCCATCAGGTGATCCATTAGATTCTCTCTCAGTCAACAATCTCCCAGCTTCCTCATCTGCTTGCTGAGCTTTCTTCTGTGCTTCCTTTGCCTTCATTGCCTGTAACTTCTGATGATTATAATATGCAACCCCCAAGAATGCCAATCCATACCCAATCAGATTCAATGGTGTCACAGTATCCTTAATCACTGACCAAGAAAATGCAATAAGCAGCCAATCTTTCACAACCCCAGCAACATTCATAGTCAAAGCTGAAGTCTTTCCCACCAACAAGAACACAGCCAAGTTCAACGCAAACGCACACAACGAATTAGTCCCGAAAATCGCAAAATCAAACTGGAAACTCGAGTTCTCTCTCAATACTGGAAGCTCCACAAAAATCCAAGGAATTGACAAGAAAACCAAACAGCTAGGAGCAACATAGTACAAAGAAGTAATTGGATTTAAACTAATACCCTTTGAAGTCAACAAGATCTGGATCATAACAAGCCTAGTAGCCTCAAACAAAACAGCAAGCAACTGAAGTAAAACACCCCAAGAATCATACTTTGCCTCACCATAAGCAGCAATAGCAACCCCAACTGAGATTCCCAGCATGTTACCCATAGTTGAGTTCTTGAAAGAATCCTTTTTGAACAAGATCCCGATGGTATAAACAGCAACAGGCATAAGGGCTTTCAGCATTTGTATGAAGGAAACAGAGAGATATATATAAGCAGAGTTTGAGAGCCAAAGAGAGACAGAGTAAAGAGCACCAATGGGGAGGATGCAAGTGAGGTAAACGTTTCGAGACAAGGAAACAGGCTCAACAACTTTGAAGACACGAACAAGGAGGAAGGCTAAAGATGAACAAAAAGTCATGTGGATCATAGTTAGAGAGATGGGAAAAGGCCAGCCATAAAGCTTGCGGTCAAGAATGTATTTGTTGTAAACAATGACAGTGAAGGAAAGGAAGATCCAGATGGATACATAGGCATAGGAAAGAATGATCTTCTTCACTAATCCGTTTGACAAGGCAGCGCCTTTCCCCATGTTTTTGGTGGTGGTGGTGGTGGTGGTGGTTGGTGGTGGGGATTTGGGAGAGTTTTGGGAGTCTTTGCAGAGTTTGACAAAGGGGGGAAAGAGGTAGTCTTATTTTTAGGTGAAATAAACCTGATTTTTTATTATATTTATGCTGAGCTGGGGTAGGACTTCGAAAGAGTTTATTTATCCTTCAAGTCTTAAAAAGAGAAAATGATAAATATGGTCCTCTTATGTCTGGGTTAGCTATAAAATAGACCCTTTAATTCTTGTTTGTTAATATATTTTGAAATTGAAACTTAAAAATTTCAGTTTTTGTAGTTGTGATTTTTGGAATTTAAAGTTGTGTTTGGACATGCATTTTACTTTAAAAAAAGTTGAAATTTTGTGAGTGAAAGTGAAATTTCTTCCAAAAATTGGTCTAAGTCAATTTTCGGGAACTCAAAAATATTTTGAAGATAAGTTTTCAAAATCTTATCAGATTTCATGACCAAATAAATATTTAAAATCTTATCCAAGATTTATGACCAAATGCTAGCTAAATTTTGAGCAATTTTCAAACTTTGAAAGACTTTATTTATCCTTTCGAGTCTTAAAATAGAAAAATGGTAAAAGTGGTCCTCTATGTCTGTGATAGGTATAAAATAGACCCTTTAATTCCTATTTGGACATAAATTTTAAAGTTGAAACTTGAAAATTTGAGCTTTTAAAATTGTAATTTTTAAAACTTGAAATTACGTTTGGACATGTACTTTACTTGAATTTTTATGAGTGAAAGTAAAATTTCTGCCAAAAACTAGTCTGAGCCACTTTTTGAAACTTGAAAATATTTTGAATATAAATTTTCAAAATCAGATCAAATTTCATGGTCAAACATATAATTGAAAATAAATTTTTAAAATCTGGTCCAAAATCTATGATCAAATGCTAGCTAAATAATGTATATTTTATTTTTCTACATAATTAATTCCACTTCTTTGTAATTATTTTTCTATGAGATCTTATTTACTTATGTTTTAACTATAACTCAAAAGATGACATATTCAATTTTACATTGTGATTTAACAATTGGCCTGTGTATAAATAGGACGTTTTTATGAACTTTCTAATAAAATCTATCGGCTACTGATATTTTTAACAATTTTCATTTTAATAGTAAATGCACTAAGTACTTAGTTTACCCTCTTTCCTTAATTTTCAATTTTCGTAGATAGACTTTTGAGTTGGATTCTCATAAATAAAACTAATAATATGAAAAAAATTATTTTGTTCTTCCTAGTTCTTTCATTATTCTAAGTTATTAAATAATGTGTTTGAATACTTAGTTTACCCTCTTTCCTTAATTTTCAATTTTCGTAGATAGACTTTTGAGTTGGATTCTCATAAATAAAACTAATAATACGAAGAAAAAAAATTGTTCTTCTTAGTTCTTTCATTATTCTAAGTTATTAAATAATGTGTTTGAATACTTAGTTTACCCTCTTTCCTTAATCTTCAATTTTCGTAGATAGACTTTTGAGTTGGATTCTCATAAATAAAACTAATAATATGAAACAATTATTTTGTTCTTCCTAGTTCTTTCATTATTCTAAGTTATTAAATAATGTGTTTGAATACTTAGTTTACCCTCTTTCCTTAATTTTCAATTTTCGTAGATAGACTTTTGAGTTGGATTCTCATAAATAAAACTAATAATATGAAACAATTATTTTGTTCTTCCTAGTTCTTTCATTATTCTAAGTTATTAAATAATGTGTTTGAATACTTAGTTTACCCTCTTTCCTTAATTTTCAATTTTCGTAGATAGACTTTTGAGTTGGATTCTCATAAATAAAACTAATAATATGAAACAATTATTTTGTTCTTCCTAGTTCTTTCATTATTCTAAGTTATTAAATAATGTGTTTGAATACTTAGTTTACCCTCTTTCCTTAATTTTCAATTTTCGTAGATAGACTTTTGAGTTGGATTCTCATAAATAAAACTAATAATATGAAGAAAAAAAATTGTTCTTCTTAGTTCTTTCATTATTCTAAGTTAATAAATAATGTGTTTGAATACTTAGTTTACCCTCTTTCCTTAATCTTCAATTTTCGTAGATAGACTTTTGAGTTGGATTCTCATAAATAAAACTAATAATATGAAACAATTATTTTGTTCTTCCTAGTTCTTTCATTATTCTAAGTTATTAAATAATGTGTTTGAATACTTAGTTTACCCTCTTTCCTTAATTTTCAATTTTCGTAGATAGACTTTTGAGTTGGATTCTCATAAATAAAACTAATAATATGAAGAAAAAAATTGTTCTTCTTAGTTCTTTCATTATTCTAAGTTATTAAATAATGTGTTTGAATACTTAGTTTACCCTCTTTCCTTAATCTTCAATTTTCGTAGATAGACTTTTGAGTTGGATTCTCATAAATAAAACTAATAATATGAAACAATTATTTTGTTCTTCCTAGTTCTTTCATTATTCTAAGTTATTAAATAATGTGTTTGAATACTTAGTTTACCCTCTTTCCTTAATTTTCAATTTTCGTAGATAGACTTTTGAGTTGGATTCTCATAAATAAAACTAATAATATGAAGAAAAAAAATTGTTCTTCTTAGTTCTTTCATTATTCTAAGTTATTAAATAATGTGTTTGGATACTTAGTTTACCCTCTTTCCTTAATCTTCAATTTTCGTAGATAGACTTTTGAGTTGGATTCTCATAAATAAAACTAATAATATGAAACAATTATTTTGTTCTTCCTAGTTCTTTCATTATTCTAAGTTATTAAATGATGTGTTTGAATACTAGTATTTATTTTTTACTCAAGAAATAAAATTTTATTACTTATACGTGAATTCAATAATAGAGGTTGATAATCCCGAGGATGGGATTATCAAAAACTCAAACCTTATTCCAAAAGGTGGAATCTCCCACCCCAGGAGCCCCCACACCCCGGTCCGACAGGTCTGTGAAGGAGGTAAATCATGGTGACTCAATTGATTTCAAAGGTTAGACCGATTACCAGCTGCACAAGGGCCCTCCTTTATTTCAAGAAGAAACCCCACACCGCCATTGAAGGGATTCGATCCTTGGTCTCTTATTCCAAATATCCCCTTGAAACCAATTGAAGTGCCCAAGCGGACAAAACTAAGGTAGGGTAAACTTTTTAAAGTGATCGGTCCCACCGCATTACGCCCCATACCCCGTGAAAATCCCACCTCCTACTGCCCTACGGATTAGTATACACCGCTTGGCCCTACGCGTATGGAGGGATTTTTTTGGGGGAACACAGTTCCACTCTCGCTGATCAGAGGACTCGAACACGGAACCTCAGACAGCAATACCCTAATGTATTGGCCACTGGGCCAAACACTTTGGATATCAAAAAAAAAATATTTGAAGATAAATTTTTAAAATCTGATTCAAATTTTATTATCAAATGCTAGCTAAATAATGTATAATTTAATTTTTACATAATTGATTCCCCTTCTTTGTAATCCCCGTCCCAATTAAATATGATGTAGTTTGACTAGACACAAAATTTTATTAAATAAAGAAAAAACTTTTGAATCTTGTGGTATATGTGTGGCTATAAATTATCTCGTTAGGCGTAAAAGAAAAAATTTAAAGTTAATTGATATCAAATAAGAAAATATGTCATTCTTTTTAAAACGGATTAAAAATGAGCCAATGATATATAAATTGGACAGATGGAGTACTTACTTTTCTATGAGATTTTATGTACTTATGTTTTAATTATAACTCAAACAATGACATATTCAATTTTACATTGTGATTTAACATTTGGTCGGTGTATAAATAGGAAGTTTTTTTATGAATTTTCTTATAAATCTATTGGCTACTGATATTTTCAACACTTTTCATTTTAATAGTAAATGTACTAAGTACTTAATTTACCATCCTTCCTTAATTATCATTTTTTGTAGATGACTTAATGATATGAGAAATTTTATTTTGTTATTCCTAGTTCTTTCATTATTCAAAGTTATTAGATAATGTGTTTAAATACTAATTTATTTTTTTTACTCCAGAAATAAAATTTTATTACTTATAGGTGAATTCAATAACGTAAATTAAAAAATTTAGAATACATCATCATATCGAAAATTAAAATAGAGGTTGATGATCCCGAGGATAAAAGAAATATGTAAAACTTTAATTGATATACGAGGAAAATAATATTTTTTTATAAAATGAAGGAGGGGAATACAAGGTGGAGAATCGAACTATCACCAACAAAGTGAAAGTTAAGATAATCAACTAACTGAGCTGCTAAGATTTTCTTGGAGACAATGTTTGTAGTTTAAAGTTGAAGATTTTTTCTGCACAAAATTAACGAGGGACAATTCACCCTTTAAAAGGACGAGAAATAGAAAAAATTGGGTGGAATATGGCTTGTTTTTAGGTGGAAGATTTATGTTATTTTGATACTTTATTTTGTGAAATTGAAAAATTTGGTGGAATATGCCTTTTTTGGCTCCTTCTTCATTATGAAGATTTGAGATGCTCCAGAACATGAAGAACATCTAAATTTCCAATTATGTTCATATCAATTCCAAATTCTCTCAAATTTTGGATCTAAGTTTCGCTTAGTAAGGAGAACAAAACCCAATAAGAACTAAAGCCAATTGAACCCATTCTTCAACATGATCACTTTCTTGTTCTTCAACCTTAAAGGTCCTTCAATGGTGAAACCTTTAAAACACCTCGAATTGCTACGAAACTTGAAACCTAGGTATTTTGATATCAAGGAACTCAAATCCACCAAAAATAACACTTTTTTTTTGAATTTGTAGAACCAAAGATGAAGAATTGATGGAACAATCCTTCTACCTTTGCTCTGATACCAGATGATATGAATCGACTGAGGAAAATACGAAGTTAAACAACACAAAGTAAGACAACGTTGATAGAAGAATTAGAGATGAAATTATAAGAAATAATGAATTGAAATCAAGTGAATGATCAAAAACCAAGAGAGAAGAGACTTGAACTCATACTTTAATTATCACTTGGATAAATTCAAAGAGAGGTCCATTTGAAGAGATTTAAGACTAATCCTACACTAATCTCTACACTCCACTAGGAACACTATCCTACAATCTAGAAGTTAGTTACTAGAGAATACTATCATTCAATATTTATAAAAACTACATAACGAAATAATAAAGATAGTATTTATACTGCGAAGCTAAGAAGACTACTAAAGTTATTACAATTATACCCTTAATGAATTAAGGGTCTTCTTTAGTCTTCTTCATGGATGATGGGTTGGATTTAAAAGATAGTCTCTTTGCATGGATGACCACCCTCTCTTTGCACAAATAGAATAAGTCGACTCGTATCATCCATGCTATCTCCCATAGCTTGATATGTGAGTACTCGATGGTCTTTAAAGGTTCCATGTTATCTTCTATAATTTGACCATCCTCACACATGAGTCTCTAATGGCTTTCAAAGGCTCACCCTTTGTCATCAAGAGTGTGTCGCATGGAGATACACACTTGCGACCCCTTGAAGCTCCTCAAATATAGTGCAAATGCTCCATGGACCATCACTAGTTTGAGGTCGAACTCCATCTTGAATATTAATCCTCAAAATTGTTCATGAGCTTCCTAGGATCATATCAGGTATATTTCTGATCTAGATGCAAAACAAAATAGTAAGTCTATCAAACATGTATAAGCGATTGAAATTATTATGGCACTCACTTGTAATTTAGCCACTCAATATTGAGTGGGTTAACCCAAATTACTTTCTCAAGTTAATAGGGTTATATTACGGTCAAAATATTAAGTTGCCCAAGTAGGAAGATTCTTATATCTAGTTCACTCCCTTTAATCAAGCATAATCAGACTCTCAATTAACTCGCTTTTTTGTTTGCTAACTTACTCCTTCCTAATTCCACTTTCTCAATTGAGAATAAAGATAATAGGGCAATAATTAATGTTTGCAACCATTACTTTATAATTAAAGCAAAAAATTAGCTAAATAAAAATTAGTTCAATTATAAACGAGCTTAATATTAGAAACCCATAAGATTTTACAAACTACAGTTGGAATACAAGCCTGGATAAAAAGTCTAGCAAGTTTTAACTAAGGTAAAAAACACAAAATATTAAAGAAAAACAACAACAACATACCCAGTGAAGTCTCACAACGTGGGGTCTGGGAAGGGTAGAGTGTACGCAGACCTTACTTCTACCTTGGTAAGTAGAGAGACTGTTTTCGAAAGACCCTCGGCTCAAGACAAAGCATAATCACAAGCAAAGCAAGAGAAACGGTCAGACCCGAACAATAAATTTAAAGCAGTATGAAAATGATGGTAACAAAAATGAATAAGCCATGATAAAACATTCTGGAAAAAAAAGCAGTAACTAACGCATGTAAATAAGATAAATAAAATACACGAAAGCACATACAATAGCAGAAATCAAATGATAGGGGACTAAGTGAAATATTAAAGCAAACTTTATAATTGATAACATTTCTCTCCCTTAAAAATAGCCAAAAGTGGCTGAAATTGTTGTACTTCGAGTTCCAAGACAAAGATAATTGACAAAATATACACGAACTCGTGTATATTTGGTATATAATTTGTAGAATTCTTGTACAAGTGATTTAAAATGGGAGATGTCCACAAATTACTATGAATAATATCAAATGGAAATAAAGTACTAGAATTTGAGGCTACAAACGGTAAGTTAACATGTTTTCCAAGCGGACAAGAAGGACAAACATTAGTACTACGTGTGCTATTACATTCAACAAAATTATTATTTTTAAGAGAGGAAATAACAGACGCCCCCGGATGACCCAAACGTGCATGCCACAAGGAAGGTTCTAAAGTGGCAAACGTTGACGGTGTGGCTTGATTAGTGGAAGTGGTAGTGGTGGTGAGATTGGATAAAGCTCGCCCTGACTATTACATCTCATTAGAGGTATTTCCATCGTGAAATCCTTCACAGAAAATCCAAAAGGGTCAAAGTCAACAGAAACTCAATTATCAGTTATACAAGGAGAGAGAAGACAACACCGAGGCTATGCAGGTCTTAGTAAAAGTTCTCAGCAACGATCCTCCTTCCAGCTCCAAGCCATCCTCTTAGTTTTCCTTAGCCTTCCGTCCCTTTACTCCTATTTATGCTTAGTCTTGGCCTGCATTGTCCTTATTCTAATTTGCTGTTGTTGATTGACTTATTTTGCTTTGATAACTTGGTGTGGGTGATACAATATCAGTTTTAATAAAAAACTATCTGCTTTCTTATATATAGTTGTGTCTGTTTTAGTTGATGGAATTATCCCAAGATATATAATTAAGCTTTTGTTTCTATTATGTTTGTATATTTGATAGCCCAGCGGCCATGAGTTTTATATTGACTACCATTCAATTGATCTTTAATACTGATGAAAAAAATTGTTTAATGATGTCAAAAGAGAGAAGATGTATATTGTGTAATGTTCTGGTTCATGTGGTACTTCTTTAGGCTGTGAAATGATTGGAACATGTTACCCAGAGGGCACAAAGGAAAATGAGTTTGTCATCATCACAAAAGAGAAAATTTGTACATGTTCCATCTTAGAGTCCAGATGCGTAAAACTCTTGAATTAAAACTCTTGAATTAAAGTGATTTCGAGATACAGACTTAACGGACAAGATCAAGGAGTTCATGCAGGAATTATCTAGGATAAACTTTGGACTCTCATGAAGCATATCAAGTTGTGTATCTCCATATATATATATATATGTATGGATGCAAGTCTTCTACTGAAGAAAATTACACACTTACATAGAGAAAAAGAAACCGAGCGAATATGCAAAAGCAATATTTGAGAGACTTCTGATTAAATACTGAAGTGCGACCTGATACGAAGGACCAGATTTAAGAACATGTTTCATTGTGTAATGCTTTACAATCTTTAAGTCTAGTATTTTGTATTAGAATTGTTTATCTAGTTGTACATTTTCAGCTTTCTTATATGCATTGTAATAGATACAAACAATTGTCAAATTCAGCTCCAACTTGAGGGAAACTCGGAGGGGACTCAATAGTCTAGGTAGATTGTCGAGTTAGGGATTAGAGTTAATTCCTAGGTTGCAAGCATTGTAATCTGAATTTATTGAGGATTATCATTGTAGTGAAGTTTTGGGAAAAATCCTACAGAGCTGTAGGTTTGATTTTTCACCCTTGTGAGTCGAGTGCTTTCCACGTAAAAATACTGTATTATTACTTTTCTGTTTATCATTATTCTGATCCATCATCTAAGACATAACCCACATCACCCCTCTTGTGTTATTTGGTCGGTCAAAATATCACTAGGAAAATTGAAGGCTCAGTTGAATATGAAGATTGCTAAGAGCCTATTAAATTCGAAGCTATTATTCAATTTAAGTGGTCCCTTTTGTCCAGTAATTTCATGAATGTGATTGAAATATTTTCTTTCTATATTACTAAACGAAAATGATATGGAGTGGATATCAAATTCTTTTTTTTCCGTGTTAAATATACCAAATATACATAAGATATACATGTTATGCACGTGTATATCCTATGTATATTTGGTATCGGATGGTCACGGTTTTGATGCATTATTGTACAAAGTTTTGTATAGTTCTAGTGTACCTTAATTAGTCTTGTACTCTTACCATAATTGTATAGTTAATCTCCAAATAGAATAAGGTTTTAGGAGTAGAATAGGAATAGGATTCTCCTATTATGGAAATATGTAAATTGTATAAATAGTCTTTCAATTAATGAAAATAATCAAGGGATTATTTCTTTCATGGTATCAGAAGTCTAGGTGTTAATATTCTCTCCCAAATTCTCAAACTTTTCAGTCGACCTCCCTTGAATTTCCGAGGCCTTTGCTCTCGGCTTTTCGTGCCGACGTGATCCTCCCTCTTCCCAATTTTTTTCTTCAAAATCCCTCAATCACATATTGTTCTATCAATATGTCTACATTCCGAAACACGTTTCATCCTGCCCTTACAGTTTCTAACATCAAGAATAACA
Source organism: Anisodus acutangulus (assembly GCA_029783415.1). Classification (NCBI taxonomy): domain Eukaryota; kingdom Viridiplantae; phylum Streptophyta; class Magnoliopsida; order Solanales; family Solanaceae; genus Anisodus; species Anisodus acutangulus. Next base: position 30,479,376 of record CM056512.1, read on the forward strand.
TCTCTCTTGTTCTTGAAATAGAAAACGTCCAATATGCGACGTGGGCCGAACTGTTCAAAATTCACGCACGATCGCAGTCATCCATCACATAATCCCCGCGGCTCCTGAGGATACGGAAGTGCCAAGACGCGAGGATGATCCTAAGTTGTGGATGACTCTTGATACCACCGTCCTTCAGTGGATATATTCCACAATTTCTACCGATCTTTTGCAAATGATTATTAAACCTGATGCTACGGCGCAGGCAACTTGGGATAGACTACGTGATATATTCCAAGATAATCAAAATTCTAGAGCTGTTACACTTGAGCAAGATTTCTCCCACGTCAATATGAAAGATTTCCCTAACGTTTCGGCTTATTGCAAAAGATTAAAGGAATTGGCGACCAACTCCGCAACGTTGACGCGCCGGTTTCGAATGATCGTTTGGTCCTCCAAATAGTTTCAGGCCTCTCCGAGGCCTATAGTGATGTTGGAACGCTTCTTTGTCAAAGCAATCCACTTCCGCAATTTTATCAAGCTTGTTCTATGCTTACACTCGAAGAAGCGGGCATGGCTAAAAAGGTGGCTACCGGTATTAGTCCTATGGGTATGATGACCGAATCCACAGTTCATCCTACCGGTCCCAACAGCTCGGGCCACAACTGCAACAACGGTGGCGGCAAAAAGGGAGAATAAGAAAAATAATGGCAAGAATCGCGGCGGCAACAATGGCGACAGCCGGAACATTGGTGGTGGCGGTGGTGCCCCTTGGGGCAGTCAGCAGCAGCAACAATGGCAGTGGGACCCACAATATGGGCCAAACAGTGGCAGCCCAGCAGTTTCGCCTCACTGGCAGTTGGCTGCCCATCAGTAGTCCAGTCCCAACGTGCAGTGGCCCACTTTTAATTATCCCTCTGGGTTGAGGCAGCAAGCAGGAGTACTTGGGCCTCGGCCCCCGCAGGCCCATCACGCACTGACACCCACTTCTACCGACATCGAAGCCGTAATGCACACACTTGGTTTAAATCCTCCGGACCAAAATTGGTATATGGACACCGGTGCCACTACCCACATGACAATCCGATTCAGGTACGCTCTCGTCTTATTCCAATTTGAGCAACCCTCGTGGCATAATTTTTGGTAATGGTAATTCTATTCCAATTCGTGGTTATGGTCATAAAACTTTGTCTCCCCCTCATCCACCCCTTATCCTGAAAACACCCTACATGCCCCCAAATTGATTAAAAACTTAGTATATGTCCGTAAATTCACTACTGACAATTCCGTTTCTATTCAGTTTGATCCATTTGGTTTCTCTGTGAAGGATTTCAAGACGGGGAGTCCTCTCATGAGGTGTGATATTAGGAGAGATCTTTATCCTATCACACCAAGTTCCGGTCCATCGAGTCAAGCCTTGCCGTCAGCATTTGCAGCCCTTACTCCTTCCTTGTGGCATGCTCGTCTTGGTCATCCGGGGTCATCTATTTTGTCTTCCTTAGATAAAAATAATTTATTTCATGTAAGGGTACGCGTAGTACTCCAAATTGTCAGTCTTGTTTTTTAGGAAAAAATTGTTAGGTTACTATTTGTAGACTCAAATTCTCATACTTTAATGCCATTTGATATTATTCATAGCGACTTATGGACGTCTCATGTTCTTAGTTCTTTGGGTCATCGGTATTATGTTCTCTTTTTGGATGATTATTCTAAGTTTTTATGGACTTTTCCGATAGCTAAAAAATCTCAAGTTTTTTCCATCTTCTTAAAATTTAGAGCATTCATTAGAACCCAATTCGAACGGGAAATAAAAAAATATTCAGTGTGATAATGGCAATGAATATAACAATGGGGTGTTGTTTCGGGAATTATGTGCTAATAATGGGATCAATTTTCATTTTTCTTGTCCTCATACGTCGTCACAAAATGGGAAAATCGAACGCAAAATTCGTACTATAAATAACATTGTCCGAACTTTATTGATTCATGCTTCCGTACCCCCGTCTTTCTGGCATCATGCTCTACAAATGGCTACATATCTCCTTAACATAATTCCTTCCAAAGATTTAACATATTCTCCCCCCCCCCCCCCCCTTCAAATTTTATATAATAAGCCTCATTCGTATTCACATCTTCGGATGTTTGTGTTATCCGTTATTTCTGTCCGCCACAATTAACAAACTTCAGGACCGGTCTACTCCGTGTGTTTTTTGGATTTTCCGTCTAATCATCGTGGTTACAAATGATTTGATTTATCCTCTAATAAAATCATCATTACTCGCCATGTAATTTTTTATGAATCCCAATTCCAGTTTGCTAAGGGTATTACTCTCATGCCTAGTTCGTATAATTTTTTGGATGATGGTATAACCTGGTATATTATTCACCATTTTTCGAACGTCTCCCGTACTCAAAATTCTCCAGTGGGCCCACTACCCGCTGGCCCTACTGCCCTGTCACGAGCTACAGTGCCAAATATAGTCAATGGGTCAGTTTCAGGGCTAGTCCAGCCCACTTTTGAAACTGGTCCAGTCCCTATTTACCGTGTTGGCCCAGCAGGCCCACTACCTGCTGGCCAGTCCGTCCCGAGTCCCAAAAATTCCCAAAATCCGCTCAATTCTTCCTCGAGTCATAGACTGGTCACTCGTAGTCAATGAGGTATTTTTAAGCCAAAGAGACATTTTAATTTAAATTATAATATTCTTAAATCACCCTTACCCCGTAATCTTGTATCTGCGTTAAATGACCCGAATTGGGAAATTACTATGACCGATGAATATAATGCTCTTATTGATAATAAGACGTGGGAGTTGGTGCCCCATCCATATGGTATTAATATTATTAGGTCTATGTGAATTTTTGCTCATAAGGACAATTCCGATGGTTCATTTGCACGGCATAAGGCGCGGCTTGTGGGTGATGGTAAGACTCAGCAGGTTGGGATGGATTGTGGTGAGACGTTTAGTCCGGTGGTCAAGCCGACTACTATTCGCAATGTGCTTAGCTTGGCTCTTTCGAAAGCATGACATATTCATCAGTTAGATGTAAAGAATGTTTTCCTAGATGGTGATCTCAAGGAAACATTCTATATGCATCAACCTTTGGGATTTAGGGACCCCAAACATCCTCATTATGTCTGTTTGTTGAAAAAGTCCTTATATGGGCTTAAGCAGTCTCCACGGGCTTGGTATACGCGATTTGCCGACTATGTTTCGACTATTGGGTTCACTCACAGCAGGTCGGATAATTCCTTGTTCATCTATCGTCGTGGGTCATCCTTGGCCTATATTTTGTTATATGTGGATGATATTATTCTAACTACCTCTTTCGATGTCTTACGCCAGTCTATCATGAGAATGCTCAACTCTGAGTTTGCTATGAAAGATTTGAGGCCCTTGAGTTATTTTTTGGGGATTGCTGTCACCCGTCATACAGGTGTGTTGTTCTTATCTCAAAGGAAGTATGCAGCTGAAATCATTGAGAGGGATAGTATGTCATCCTGTAAGTCCACTTCCACTCCAGTTGATACTAAGCCCAAGATTAGTGCCGCAGCTGGCGTACCATACGAGGATCTGACCCGCTATCGCAATCTTGCAGGGGCCCTTCAGTATCTTACATTCACGAGACCAGATATTACGTATGTTGTCCAGCAGGTGTGTTTATTTATGCATGATCCCAGAGTTGAGCACATGAATGCACTCAAACGCATCATTCGGTATATTCAGGGTACACTTGACTATGGTTTGCATTTATATCCTTCCTTGATGTCCACACTTGTCTCGTATACGGATGCTGATTGGGGTGGCTGTCCGGACACCAGACGGTCTACATATGACTATTATATGTTTCTTGGCAATAACCTGATCTCATGGTCTGCGAAACGTCAGTCGACATTATCCCGATCCAGCGCCGAGGCCGAGTATCGAGGGGTAGCTAATGTGGTCGCAGAATCATGTTGGTTACGTAATTTGCTATTTGAGCTTCATTGTCCTATCCAGAAAGCAACCTTGGTTTATTGCGAAAATGTTAGTGTCATCTACCTTTCTGGTAATCCGGTTCAGCACCAGCGCACTAAACATATCGAGATGGACATTCACTTTGTTCGCGAAAATGTTGCTCGTGGTCAGGTACGTGTCTTCCATGTCCCGACAAGGTATCAAATTGCTGACATCTTTACAAAGGGTCTTCCCTCGGTCCTTTTTGAAGATTTTAGGGACAGTCTCAGTGTTCGAAAACCGCCCGTTATGACTGCGGAGGTGTGTTAAACATACCAAATATACATAAGATATACACGTTATGCACGTGTATATCCTATGTATATTTGGTATCGGATGGTCACAGTTTTGATGCATTATTGTACAAAGTTTTGTATAGTTGTAGTGTACCTTAATTAGTCTTGTAATCTTACCATAATTGTATTGTTAATCTCCAAATAGAATAAGGTTTTAGGAGTAGAGTAGGAATAGAATTCTCATATTAAGAAAATATGTAAATTGTATAAATAGTCTTTCAATTAATAAAAATAATTAAGGAATTATTTCTTTCACTCCGACCTAACTGAAATAAACAAAAGGTAAAAGAAAGAATGAACGAGAATACTTCGATTTATGATTACCTTGCTATATTTTGTTAAGTATTGTGGCATATTGGTGTGGATTTTTAATACCCCTTCCGTCTCAATTCATGTGATACCATTTGACTTGACACAAAATTTAAAAAAGAAATATTGATTTTTAAAATGTGTGGTCTAAAACAAACCTTAAATAATTGTGTGACTATAAATTATTTTATTAAATGTAAAAAAAGAATTTTAAAATTAAATTATTTATAATTATAGAAATGTAACCTTCTTTTTATGACAGACTAAAAAGAAAATAATATCACCTAAATTGAGATAGTACTAAAACGTTTTTTTAAAAAATATTTCTGGGGAGTCTCGGAGAATCTGGGTTGGGGGAAGTGAAATGAAGTATCTGATAAAAGTGGAACTTCACATCTAGTCATAAATAAATACAAATATAACAACTTTATGAATACGTTTTCCCTCAATTCTCCAAAAAAGCAGAGTTCATTATAGACAATTTGTCATAAATAAACTTATTATGCACCGTTAGGATCTCGGGACCTTCTTGTACTTCAGATCTTAAATCAAGGACAATTAACAAACAAAAATCATAATGAAATGCAATTGGCTGTGCAAATTAATATTAAAAAACAATCAAAAGACACAAGAAGGCGTGACAGATGTCCATTCCGAGAAGATTAAACAAAGAAAATTAAAAAAACACAGGGAGGAGGTATATATTTTATTGTTTAGTTAAAAGTTGGAGGCCAATCCCCAAAAAAACAAATATTTTTTTAAAGGAAAAAGAAAAAGAAGATTGAATATATACATGTAAGTGTGTGTAGGTTTTGGGGTAGGGCTGCCATTGGATCGGAGGTGGATCGAGTGGAGCTTAATCCGCCTCCACCCGCCAACCACCCATCCACCACCCGACCCATCCATCACTCTATTTTTTCTTCATTCACATCCGATCCACCCATCATCCACGGGTGAATCGGGTGGATCGGATGCTTCGCGGATGAAATTTGTTATAAGTTTAACCATTTGTTCTAGTTTAAAATCAATGATAATGTTAGTAATTAGTGTTCTTAATATTTTTTTTAATTCACAACAAAAATGGAGTGACCAAAACCAATATAAATACTCTTAGTTCCAACGTAGCAGTGTCTCATCTGATTAGCACCTTAAATATTTTTATTTATATTTCATTTTTATGTTAGCTCAAACAAATCACTTTACGTTGCTGAATAAATAATAAAATTAATCAGACCTAACAATGAATAATTTTTTATATTTTCATAAATGATCACTAGCTAAGAACATTATAAAACTTTACTGTTATGGAAGTGAACTCTGGGCCAAAATTATGTTATTCTTGATTTGCCAAGTTTCATTATAATTTTTATTTAATAAAATATATACAATTTAATGATAAAAAGTATTATCTAACTATTTATAAACGTGTGGATGGATGGGTCGGATGGTGGGTTGGATGTATGTCCACCCGAATCCGACCCGATCTCTCACCCGATCCATCCGTCACCCGATTAAAATTCATGTTTTATCAAATTTTTGTCCATATATTCGGATTGGGTGGATCTATTCATTGAATAAGGATGAAATTGTCAGAGCTAGTTTTGGGTTAGATTAGAGCAAGTAGTAGTCTAAAATAATAAAGAAAACATGGACTGTGTTTTGGCTCGCCAAAAGTCAGCATCTCTGTGAAGATTGGAATTTCTCAATGTTGGAGAGGCAGCTGGAATTTTTCTAATTGAAAAAAAAATATAGCAATCCATACCTAATGCTGGACAAGTATTTTTATAATGAGTTAATTGCTAAAAACTCCTAAACTATTATGTTTTTAGCGAATTCATATTTAAATTATAGGATATTTTTATTACCCGTAAATTATAATTTTCAAGGATTTTCCCGACCCAATATTTGTTGGTACACGTATTTCACACTCCTTCAAACACTTTTAGAATGTGTCAAGTTGCACAACACGTGTCATTTTGAATTTAAAGTTAATGCATAAAACTCTTCTAAACTATTATTATTTGCAAGTTTCATACTTAAACTATCATGTGTTTCAATTATCCTCAACTTTATATTTTTTCAGCTTTTAAACACTTTTAGTTGACCAAGATTTTTATTAATTTATCCTTAATATATATTTTTTTACATCTCAAAATTGCTTTTCCAAAACAAAACCCCTAACTTCATCTTCATTCCATATCCATCATTTATCCCTTTCCTGACAACAATACTTTTAATTTATAATTTTTTTTACAAAAATAATTAAGGTTATTTTAGTTATTTTATCATATGAACAACATATCAACACTCTTTTATCAAATACTTCAACTACTTATATCGGTTTCATCAATTTTATCCAAACACATAACTGTTTGTTTACAAAATTAATTTCAACACTTAAAAGAAATTATAATCATTTAATGCTATCAACTACTTACAATAAGATAACCCAAGCGGGCTTTTAAAGGTTTAACACTCTCATTAAAAATCACTTAATAAGGTTAATTAAAAGAGTTCTTAGACTAAAAAACCTTCATCTCTCATTTTTTATACATGCATAGAAAATGTAAAAAAATGTTGAAAGACTTCTTACGTCAATTATTTATTAGACAATATTAATTTTGAAAAAAAGAAGTTAATACCTTCTAAATTTAGTAGAAACAACGTATCTTGGATTGAATTAAAAAGGCTAAAAATCATTTAAATAGGATCGGTTATAGTATTATGTTTTCCTTAATGACAACCTTTTTTTCCTGCAACTAGACTTGTACTAACTCTGGTCTAATATTATTCGTTGTTCGAAGTTTTGCACACAAACATTTAATAATGTGTTTTTTTTTAATTAAAAAATGCCTCTTATCTTTTCTAATACATCTCCTGTAACTAACACTCCACTAAATAGACAGTAAGAATAAATTTGGAAAAAATGTAGTAATTAACTTCTTGTTCCTTTAAAATGTCAAATATTTTGGAAGAAAATTAGTTTGCCAAAAATAATTAATATCTGAAATCAGATGGAGTAATATATATTATTTTGGTCTCTTTGCTTCAATTCTAGGGTCTTTCACCTTTTCACTTTTAGAGCAATAAAAAGAAGATTAGAACGGTCAAAGTCAGTTGATTTTAAAGATTGAGTAACCCAATTGACACCTTAGTTGTCAGTAATCGTATTCGTTTGGAGTCTTTGGACTAAATTTGACGTTTTACCTAACATTTTTAGGACTGTTTTACTAATTCCAGGCCTTATCTTTTGGCAGGATCCTGAAAAAGACAAAAATAAATTACTTCATCCGTCTCATTTTATATCACACTCTTTCTTTTTAATCAATTTAAAAAAAAATAATATCTTTTTAAAATAATTTAACTTTATAAAATAATTTACAGTTATAAAAATATCTAAACTTGTTTTAACCACAAATTTTTCAAATTTTTTTTTAAATTATGTGTCCAATCAAACACCCTTGTATAAAATGAGATGGAGGGAGCATCAAATAACACCCCCAAGTGTTTATTATTCCAGAACTAGAAATGAACCACATTATTGGAGCTCTTCTTATAATTTGGAATATTTCTTTATACTTCTTCTAGAGGAAATGATCTCTTACATGAGCTAATGCACAGTTTCTCCAATACTCGTAAAAAGTTAAATGAGGCTTATCTATTTAAACATGGCACTTACACTACTGCAAGAATAAGAAAGATATTTGCCAATAATATTTTTTGTTGTCATATATTGGATGTTGATGTTAAAAATACTTTTCGCAACAACAAAAATTGTTGCATGCCGTTGTAATAACCTCCGATGTGAAAAGTTTTATTTTTTTGTTGTCATTTACTTTTTTTAGCCATAATATATTAAAATTTTGTTGTCATTTACGTTTTTAATATATTGTTGCTAAAATTTTGTTGTCAATTTTATACTTTTTTGTAGTGTTAATTCTGAATAAGTATGATATATGAATATACACCTTTAGTAAAATTAATTTTACACTAATATAGAAATTTATAGTGGGTATGTTATCGAAAACAATCGCTCTACCTACTAAAATAAAGGTAAGATTTGCATATATTCTATCCTCTCCGGACTTCACGTTATGAGATTTCAGTAAGTATGTTGTTGTACTAATATAGAAATTTGTAGGAACTGATGGACACTACTGACAATGAATGTGCAAAAGAAATTTGCAAATGCTCAGTACAATGATTGAAATAGTCAAACTAAAGATAGTACATCCACCGAGAATTAAAAATGGTGTGATGTAACCAAGTTATTGTATGTTGTAACCAAGTTAATATGATTACAGATGAGGAACTTCTCCCAACTTTTTGCCCTACCTATAGTTAGTAAGCTAGCTAGTAGAAAGTGACCAATCTATATTTTTCTTTGTAATGTAAAGCAACTCAATTCTTCCACATATCGCATTTCAGAGAAGTTTCACTATTCTTCTCCCGGTAAATGATTGGAATGACACAAAATTTTTGCGTTTTCTTTTCTCCGCCGCCATCACTTTTCAAATTATTTTTCTTTTGTCCTTCAATAAGATGAATTGTATTAAGATTGAAGATGTAATTGATGTAATTATTGGTAGTTTAGAGTAGCTTAAAGATATTTAGCGGAGTTGGTTAATCAGTTAGAGGGTATTTTGGTCTTTTCATTTAGTCGGTTAGAGGATTAGATATTTTTCCATTTTCTCAATTTTGTATGTATACTCTTTTAGAAAATGATCTCAGATTCCACGTTGTGGGATTTCACTGGGTATGTTGTTGTTGTACACTTTTAGAAAATGAAATGAATACTTTTCATTTCCCCAAAACATAATTTTCTCTCTATTGCGGTTACTGCTTTCTTCTTCGCTCAAGGAGCTTATCAATGGAGTTTTAGCTCCATTGTCATCTTATCTATACTTTTCAATATGGTATCAGAGCCGTAAGGTTCACGTTTCCGCATCTACTCTCTTTAACTTCGATCGCACCAAAGTTTCAATCGAATTTGAGGTTTGGTTTTTGTTGTTTCGCAATTTCGACATTTTAGCAGTTTGTTTTCGATCTGTGTTGCTGCGATCACGCATACTTCATAGATTTCATCGTTATTTTGATATGTGTTGCTATGAACATATATAACTCACATAATTCATCATTATCCTAGTGTTGAAACCTTAAAGAGTGAAGAATTTCGAAAATATGGCGATTGATGTAGAAACACCGATTCAAAACTAAAATTGAGGTGAGGAAAGTCTAGATCCTACCAGTTCTCTTTACATGCATCCATCATAGAGTGCCAGATCTACGATTATACCAGTGAATTTTGATGGAACAAGTTATAAATCATGGAGGAGATATGTTCTTAGAGCACTCTCCATAAAGAACAAATTAGGCTTTATCAATGAAAAAATAGCAAAGCCAGATGAAAATTCTACTATGTTTGCACTGTGGGAGAGGTGTGACGACATGGTCACCTCATGGATTTTGAACTCATTCTCGAAGGATTTGAGTGATAGCTTGCAATATGTTAATAATATGAATGAGCTTTGAAATGCACTAGAAGATACGTATGATCAAACTAATAGAGATAAGTTGTATCAACTACAACACGAAATTAATGAACTCACACAAGGTAATCTAGACATTACTGGATACTACACCAGGATTAAGAAACTTTGGGAAGAAATTAGTACTTTGGATACAAATTCCCAATGCACATGATTGTGCACATATGGTGGCAAGACAAAAATGCACAAGACTGAACATGACAAGAGACTCATATAATTTTTTATGGGACTAAATGAAGTGTATACAGTGATTAGAGGCAATATTATGATGATGAATCTGTTACTTACCATGGCTCAAACTTTCTCTATACTATCACAAGAGAAGAAACAAAGAGAAGTGAAACCTCACAATCACATGAATTTGGAATCTACTTCACTAATGCAAATGCTTCAAGTAGTAGGAGTGTCAATGTTGCAAGTAGCATTTTTCAATGCTAGTGCAGGTACCAACAATTTTAGGACAAATTATGATGGAACATGCCAGTCTCAGCAGATGTATTTTGGAGGAAGCGGTAATTATGGTTCAGGAGGGGGTAAACCACCAAATAGATCAAACTTGTAGAAAACCTGGCCATACCAAGGAAAGATACTACAAATTGCATGATTTTCCTCAGAATTTTAAGTTCACAAAAGGCAGGAACACATGTTCAGTTGCAAATGTGTGTGGACACTTGAGGAAGTGACAAGGAGGAATCATGATGACCCCAGTCACACCTATCCTCATGATCAAAGAAATTTGAATTTGACAAAGCAGCGGTATGATCAACTTCTTAGCTTACTGGATCATATCCACATTCAAGGAGGAAACACAACCGGTAGTACAACCCAAGAAGTTGTTGATGATATCATTGGTGGAGCTGCAAACTTTGCAGGTATCCTTGCTTGTTATTCCTTAATTAATGAGATTGGTAATATTTTATGTAAATTTGTCAAGTTATCTACTGATTCATGGATAATAGATCTGGTGCAACAAACAACATGACATACAAAAAAATACTACTTACCAACCTTAGAATTTTACCTTACCCTTTTTTAGTCACCCTGCCAAATGGATTCAAAGTAAAAGTGACTGAGATTGGTGATGCATGTTTAAGTTCAGCATTAACTTTGTATAAAGTGTTGTTTGTACCAAGTTTTGAATTCAACTTGATTTATGTACATAGCTTAGCCTCTCAACTTAAAGGTTATGTCAATTTCAATGACTCTTCATGTGTTGTGCAGGACCCTTCATTGAAGAGCCCACTGGAGATTGATAGAGCAATTAATGATCTCTACTTCCTCTACTCAAAGTGCCATACCAGCTCAGATTTACTTAGCAAGTCTTGTCTTTCATTGTCTACTTATGTTCATTATTTCCCTCGTGATAAACCATCATATGTTTTTTCTTGTGACAAACCATCTGTTTTTCCTAGTTATTTTCCTGTAAGGCAGTGAATGATAACAAGCAAGCATTATTCCCAAACAACTCTACAATTGTAAATTCCACCATTTCAAGTAATAAGACAGTTTGTTGTGATTTTAGTTGCAATACTTTTTTGATAAATGTGTGTCTGCAAATTCTCTTATGACTTATACATCACATGGAAATAGTGTTGATCACCTGTGGTACAATAGACTAGGGCATGTCCATTTTGTAAAAATGAAGGGTATCCTCTCTATACCTGTAAATTTTTCTTCTAAAAAGCATTTTATGTGCACTATATGTCCCATGGCCAGACAGGCAAGGCTCCCTTTTCCATCCAAAACCAACATTACATCTGCCAAAATCTTTTACCTACTTCACATAGACCTATGGGGACTATATCATGCATGACTATTGTTGTTGATTTCAGTAGATCAACCCACAACTACTTAGATGCAAAAGCAACACATTGCAAACTTTAAAAGCTTTTGTTTCATATATGGAAAATTAGTTCAAAACATCCATAAGATCTATCAGAACTGATAATGGGTCAGAGTTCACAAATTACGAAACAATTACTTTCCTTCAAGAAAAGGGAATCACACATCAGAAGACATGTCTATATACACTGCAATAAAATGGTGTGGTAGAAATAAAACACAAGCACATGTTAAAAATTGCCAAGGCACTTCTATATCAATACAAACTAATTATCAGGTACTGAGGAGAGTGCATCCTAACAGCTACATACCTAATCAACAAACTACCCACATCTAGCCTTCACAATAATACACTTTTTGAGATTTTGTATAAAACAAATAACCTACCTATTCACACTTAAGGTCTTTTGGATGCCTTTGTTTTCTAAGCGCACTCAAAACCCACAAAGACAAATTTGAACAAATATTTACACCTCATATCTTCATTAGATATCCCTTCAACACAAAAGTGTATAAGGTTCTAGACTTGAGTACCAAGAGGATTCATATTTCCAGTGATGTCTCATTTTATGAAAATATTTTTTCTTTTGTTGTTTGTTTTTCAGATGACAATTTTACTTCTGTCTTATCCAAATTAACTGCTCTTTATGGTCTACTTAACTCCACACTCAACACTTTAAACAATGATTATATGTTGAATAAGAACAACATCACTGATATATGTCCAAATGCTTTTCCATTTGATGAACCACCTAGGACCTCCACTAGATCACCATCACCTAGAATTTCAGATGCTTAACCATCACTAGACTCCAACTGTACCACTCCAACCACCACAAACACTGGTTCACCATCTTCATCACCAAATAGGATGACACCGGACATTCAGAGAACATCAAACCACCTGTTAGAGAAACTCAATTTCCACCACCTAGAAGATCTAGTAGAGCAAAAACCACTCCCACTTACCCAAAAGAATATCATTATTCCACTCCTGGTTCACATCCAACCCATTCCACCACATGATCCTTCTACCACTCAGCACCTTTCTCTTTCTAATTTCAATTCTAATAGTCAATAGTTGTTGAAAAACATTGATCATGTTACTGAATCATCTTCATATGAGGATACAGTCATAGATCCTGCTTGGAAAGCAACTATGACACAAGAATTTGAGGCTTTATATGCTAACGACATTTGGGAGTTAGTACAATTACGTGCAGGAAAGAAGCCCATAGGATGCAAATAGGTGTATAAGATTAAACACAAAGCCGATGGGACAGTAGAGAGGTACAATGCCAGACTTGTGGTAAAATGGTACACTCAGCAGGCTGGGATTGACTACAATGAGACCTTCTTATCAGTGGTCAAGATGACTACTGTGAGGTCATTGATATGTCTAGCAGTAAAGAGAGGATGGAGTCTGTACTAGTTGGATGTAAACAATGCATTTCTGCATGGTGATCTGAATAAATAAGTGTACATGGACATTCCTCAAGGACTCAAAGTATACAATAATAAGAATATGGTGTGTAGATTGAAGAATCCCTATATGATTTAAAACATGCCAGCATACAATGATATGACAAACTAGCTCATGCATTGTATTCAAGAGGTTACTCACATTTCAATAGTGATTACTCTTTGTTCTACAAGAAAAATGGTGTATCTACAGTTTTGTGGCAGTTTATGTAGATAATGTGATCTTAATTGACACTGACTTCAGTGAGATCCAATCCTTGAAAGCATTTTTGCATGATCAATTCAAGATAAATGATTTGGGCAAGCTTCATTACTTCTTAGGACTAGAGATACTTTACCAACATGATGGAGTGCTAATAACACAAAGGAAGTTTACTAATGACCTACTCAAAGAATTTGATTGCCACAACTACAAGTCCACAAATTCACCTCTTGATTCTGCATTCAAGTTAAGAGAATTAAGGGAAGTTAATCAGTAATCCAACCTTCTACAGGAAGCCTATGGGTAAGCTGGACTTTCTTACTCATACAAGATTGGATATATCATACAGTGTGCAATACCTTAGTCAATTTTTGCAAGCCCCTATGGAACCTCATCTTAAAGAAGTCTATCATGTACTAAGATACCTCAAAGTTGACATTTCCTTGGGCATTTATATTTAAGAATCCAAATTGAACTATCTCTGCATTTTGTGATTCAGATTGGGTTGCTTGCCCTGATTAAAGGAAATTACTTAGTGGCTACATTGTAATGATGAGAGATAGTCCAGTTAGCTGGAAATCAAAGAAGTAGACCACCATTTCACTATCCTCAACAGAAACAGAGTACAGGGCAATCAAAAAAATGGTAGGAGAGTTGGTGTGGTTGGAAAAACCGTTGAATGAACTGACCATTGCTTGTTACCTGCCTATCTCAGTATTTTGTGCTAGCCAGGCAGCAATTTACATTGCCAAAAATTCAGTTTTTCATGAGAGAACAAAACACATAGAGGTGGATTGCCATTTTTTCAGGGACAAGTTACAAGAAGGTCTAATTGTGGTTCATCACACATCCACTACTGAGCAGCTTGCAAATATATTGACTAAGACACTCTCAGAAGCAACACACTCTTCTATTCTCTCCAAGTGAGGATCTCCCTTCCAATGTGGGTGTGTGTATGTGTGTGTTAAGATTGAAGATGTAATTGATGTAATTATTGGTAGTCTAGAGTAGCTTAAAGATATTTAGCTGAGTTGGTTAATTAGTTAGAGTTAGTTAGAGGATATTTTTGTCTTTTCATTTAGTTGGTTAGAGGATTAGATATTTTTCCATTTTCTCAATTTTGTATATATATATATACTCTTTTCTCTCTTGTGGTTACAACTTTCTTCTTAGCTCAAGGAGCTCACCACTGGAATTTTAGCTCCATTGTCATCTCATCTATACTTTTCAACAAATTGATTTTAAAAATAATGACTTTTAGAATGAGCGTAATTATATTACATGTGCCTAATACATACTCAGTTCGAATAAAGTAAGTTCAACTGAAATCCATGAATACGAAAAGTTTTCGGTAAACGCTATTTTTAGTCTAAAACTATGTATGGCAACCATTCCAGCTTTCCGGTTATGTCCACAAACAACATTATCATTCAATATGAAAGTAACTAATTAACAAAAAGAATAAATTAGACAAATCTTGAATCAAGGGAACCCAAGGTCTGGCACCGCCAGAATACCTAATCGTAAGAAGTTGGAGCGTACCCATCGATACCTGACCTACTTAAGAAAGTGATTTGGTTGTCAACCATTCAAACGTATAGTTTATGTAGACATGTAGTACTAGCTTGTTTGGCCAATCCTAAAATTGAAAGTGCTTACTTAAAAAAATAAAAAATACTTACGTACAACTTATTCTAGAGAACGTTTGAGGACTTTGAACAGACTTTTGAAAGAAAAAGAAGTAACATTTCTGCAAAAAATTATTTTCGAAGATAAGAAGAAGCATAAATTTGTAACTTTTTGTAGGACGTAAACGAAGAAGAATGAAATTAATTTTAGGACAAAATATCCTTATTAAGAATTTATAGTTACCAAGCGATCATTCATATAACTAGTTTAACATTTTAATCCTTGAACTACAGCTACACATTCTTTTTTTATTTTTTATGGTCTCTTGTCCTTTCTCTTCTCACGGTCTTTGAGAGTAACTTTCTCAAATGGTCACTTAAATTAAGAAAATTATGAGCAAAATTACTTTATTTTATTTTATATAAATAAAGTCACTCAACTTGTGTTATATTTTATAAAATTACTATTTTCGGACTATGGACTAAATTCGTCATAATCCTTGTTGGCATTCTAAATTCTAATTGATATTCTGCATGAGACCCAACTAGTAGCCTAGTAATAAAATTTAGTGAAACCATTTATTTGAGATCACTTTCAACCTCATCATAACTCGAAAGTGTTTCTCGGGAAAACTACTAATTAGAAAATCACAACTCAAAATAAGCATTGTATTTGAAAACATAATCATGTTTTTCCTCATTCTTTATTTGATAAATGATAATGATGCAAAAAGATAGAAATTGTACGGTGTCCGTTATATATATATATATATATATTCTTAAAAATGAAGTGGAATTAGAGGTGCGCGTTGTTCGATTTTAACAAATAACCCATCAAATAAAATTTGTAAATTTATTAAAGTTTATAATCTGACGGTAGGAAATTCTTCATTGTCTTTAATTTCTTTTCCTTCTCTAATCCTCTCATGGAGGATTTAAAAAAAAAAAACAGAAAATCTCGCATCAATATTAACTCGCATTCAATTGTTATCTTGTACTGTTTTTACTTTTATTTTTCTTTACCAATTTCCCAATTTATGAATTTAGTTGAAACATAGTAATACATAAAATTCATTCACATCCCATAACAGTTGTGATTTTCTGATTTGTAGCTTTCAAGTGGAGAAGCGCTTTCTAGTTATGATGAGATCGAAAGTGATCCTAACTAGTAGCCTAATAAATTGCATTATTAGTCTACTAGTTGGATCCCACTTGAAATATAAATTAGAATTTAAAATGTCAAAAAGGATTTCGGCGAATCTAGTTCATATATCGGAAATAGTATTTTTTTTTTTAAAGATATAACATAAAAATTGAATGACTTTATTGATATAAAATAAAGTAATTTTGTTCCATAATTTCCTTAACTTGATTGCCCATTTGAGAAATTTACTCTGATCTTTGATATACTTAAATCATCATATAAAAACTAAGCAATTACATAAGATGTACATATTTTTATTTTGACTCAATTATATATATATATATATATATATATATATATATATATATATATATATAAATTTTAGTATATCTTGTTATCTTAATTATTTTACATTTTAATTGACAAAAATGAAAATTTAAATTAAAGATTTCTAATGAATATTTATATTTATTTAATTATATAAGTAACAGTTATTGTAAATAATTTTTCTATATATTCTTTTTCATAATTTGATATTCAAGATTATTTTTCAAAAAACCGATGAAGCACAAATTATTTATCTAATATAAATAGAAGTGTTTTTGGAAGATTGGTTAAGTATGTGTTTGCCATGCAGTTTGGACCTCAAATTTGAAGTTTTGATTTGAAACCAATGTTTTTAATGAAATTTGAACAATACTTCAACTTTAATTGGAAAGTTTGATTTCAAATTGATGTCCTTAATGCATTTGTAGTGTGTGTTACTTATGTTATTTTGCCTTTTATAGAATTTTTGCCTTGGGACACCAGAAACAAGGAAAAAAGCATAAACGTGGTCAAAAGTTCTGTAAAAAAGAAGTACATCAAAGACCAGATCTGCGGACCGCAGAACGAGACTACGGATGGCAGAACTAGACTGTGGACCGCAGACGGAGAAGCTACATCGCAGTTTCAAACAGTGATTAGAGGATTTTGGAGCCCCAATGTGTGACCCATTCTGTGATCCGCACTTTCGTTCTGCGGGCCGCAGTCTGGTCTGTGAAACACTGGTCCACAATAGTCCTAGCTCTTGCGATGCTTCAGAGCATTTATGCGGACCGCATTTCAGTTCTGTGAGCCGCACTTTGTACCGTAGTTCCGACAGTCCAGGTTGAAGACCACTTTGTGAACTCTAAACCCATTTTGTGGACCGCAGACCTGTTCTACGGTCCCCTTCTGAGGTCGCAGAGTGGATGTCAGTGGCATTTTTGTAATTATTTGTAGTCCAAATTTTTAGCTCCCTTATAAATTTTGCCTAGGGTTTTGTGAAAGAACTCATACACCAATATACCAACTCTCAAGAACTCATTCTCCAATATATTTTGAGAGCTTCGAAGAGGAGAACAAACTTTGGAGGTTAGGCTTTCATCACTCATCACCTTGGAAGTGAAGGCTTGAAACCATTAATGAGTTTATCACTTATCTCTTTATTTTCTTTCTTTGTATTGTTATATTTGTCGTGTGTTATGACTTTGGACAACAAAGTTATAAGACTTGTTTAGTAGTATTTCTATTTAACTCTTGTTGCCTTTGTATTGACTCCTCTTTTCATTCCAAATTCAAGAATACGACCGATACGATTAATTGGTATGTGCGCCTCTCTTATTACTTTTTTGTATCCCCCTGTTCTTGATGGCCAGTTCTATGAATCAAAATCTCGAGTTGGAGGCATCGCTGGAAAAAAAGCCAATTGATTCGATTTTCTCGAAATCAACGAGTGGACTTGAAATCATAGATCATTTCTTGCTATTTATGAAATGAGTCTCTTGTTTATTTAATTAATTTCTTGTTGAATGTTTCTAAAGGTATTAGCTAACCCTAGGACTTCCACATTTATCCTTAATTATACTTGAGAGAGGAAATTAGGGATTGTGTTAGATTGATTATCATGATTTGAGGCTTTAAACCTCATCTAATTGGATTAACCTAGAGATAGAAAAAACTCTAGTGTAGCCTCAAATTGAAATATGATTAATGCTTCTTTGTTTGATTCGATAGAACTAGCTAAGTTAAATACGCTAAATAGTTGAGAGACATTAATGTGTAATTAAGATTTTAAGACTAATTTGCTACACCCATGATTACTTAATGGTAGATAATTACATACAACAACAACATACCCAATATAATTCCATCAGGTGGGGTCTCGATAGGGTAGAGTGTACGCAGACTTTACCTCTATATTTTGACGGATAAAGATGTTCTTCTCGATAGACCTCCAGCTCAAGTAGAAGTGAAAAGCCAAAGTAATAATAAGCAGTAATAGCAACAAGAAAATAAAATAACCAAGTGAAAGAACAAGTAGGAGATAATTACATGCAATGGATCCTTATTGAATTTAAATTAAATTACTATGTTCCAAAGGCACGAATTTCCATACCTTGTGTTCTCCATTAGTTAGTTCTATCTTTACTCATTTTAAAATAAAATAAAATATTTAAAAATCATTTGACTTAGCTTAATGGGTGACAATTCCATAACTAGCTTAATTAATTGCCCAAGTATATTATTTCCTGTGAATTCAACCCCGACTTCTAATTGGGTAAATTATATTGCGACGATATCGTACACTTTCTCTTTGAGAAGTGGATATAGACGTTATCAATTTTGGCGTCGTTGACGTGGAATAATTGACGTATTGAGTTAATTTAGGAAGTAAATCGAAAAGGCTTTATCCAAATTTTGTGAATATTTTGAGTCATTGTGAATATGTGTTTATGATTTTTCGTATTTATTTGTATGTGTTAGTTTTAGTTTTTGTTACTTGTGTCACTATGACATCTTGGATTGAAAATGGGTTTGATGGTTACAACTCATATTTTGACGATTCATGTCCATATTGCGAAGGATCCCACTTTTGACAAGACTGTGAAAATGCTCCTGAAAGAGAGATGTGTGCACCGATTCCATCCTATAATTGGAATATTTACAATATATGTGGTGGTCTAGATGGACATTAGTTTGGTTGTCCCAACTATTTTTCCCTCCCCCAAGTTCTAACGAGAATTCTAGTTGTGCTTTTGAGTTTGATAGGAACAATGACATGGAAAATGAAGGACAAAGTGATGTATCATCCAAGCAATGCTCCAAACCTACATGGAGCAGGAATCTAGACCGGAGTAGGAGAAAAATCCTCACAATCTATCTTAGCAAAAGGAGAGGCATTGAAAAGAGAAAATGAATTCCTTGAGGAAGTCAAATATTCAAGTGCCATGGATTTGTTGACTCCTCAATATGGATTGATCGAAAATGAGACTTCAAGCTCAAGGGATGAGCCCAATTTTTTTATGAACATGACGAAAGTCAAGGAAATGAAGAAGTGGTTCAAATTGAAGAAGAGAAAAATTGTGAAGAAGATTAAAGTCTAGGGTCAAGTGGCTGCCAAATCCGTGTAGGTTTGGAATTCTACGAAGTAGTCCACAACTTGTCCTTTAGTTCAAAAACAACGGTATAAATCGTTGAAGGCTACAATCATTCCGAAAATCTATTCGGCATTGGCTAGGGAGAGTAATTTCATAATTTCGGTAGTGGTGGGTTTGTTCGAGACTAAAAGGTTATGGTAGAGTTTTTCCTCCTTCTCACACAAGTCCTATTATTGTTTATGCAGTCTCTGATTTCTTTTAAATTTGGGGTAATTTCTATCTCCCCAAATCTGAACACCATCCTATCATTTTCCCAATACCCGGTGAGTACCTCGGTCAACTCCTTACAACCCTTCATAAAACAAAATGGAGGATAAATATCCTAAATAATAGGTGACCATTTTTTGTTGTTCGGTATCTAATAGGGCCCACCATATCTTCAACATATCAGGCACTTCGAGGACTATGTCAAATCACAGGTCGGGAGACATCTACACAAAAAAGAATGGTTAATTTTTCCCAAAGCACAATGGTTTAACACATGAGACACAATAACATTCTCAATTAGCACATAGTTGGATGCGGTGTCTTCAAGTCATAGACCGTATTGACACGAATTGTAGTCTTCTAATGGACTTAAATAAATCTCAAATATTTAAGCAATCCTAGGTAAATATGCACCAAGTATTATGGATTTGGCTTCGCTCTATCCTAGGCAAACTAGAGTGAACTTTTCAAATGACCGAGGACTCGAGGGGACTACTCGAGGTGAACCGTTGTTGACTATTGGACATCCGCGAACCAACTATGTGTTCCAAATAAATTATTTAGTTTTTTTACTGGAGGACGATTGCGAGACGGCATAATGGTCTTTGTGCACTGATGCGAGTGTGTGCGCGTGCCAATTGGCAGAATATTTATGCCATGAATGCAATGACATTTATATACAAAATGTAAACACTTAAAGCAAATATTTTCAATCAAAGCCACATATATTGAAACCCTTATTGCTAGAACCTATTTGAAATCCCCAGCAGAATCACCATCTGTTATGATTCACTTTTACGCAATAAAGATACTTCATAATTGTAGATTCTTTTTGGATTTACTATTTTTTTTAGAGTCGCGACCTATGTAATTTTGAGAAATTAGGAAAAATAATTTTAAGGTTATTATTTTAAAATAAAACCTTTTGTAATAGAGTTCGGGTAAGAGTTCAATTATTCCCTGGAGAAGGTGTTACGCACCCTGATATTAAGAATCCGCAGAAGTAGACCTTCGAGTTTTAAAAATGTGGCTTTACTAAATACTTGCTTAAAAGTTGTGTTTAAAAAATTATATAAAATCATAGCATATCAAAGACAATGGTTTTGGTTTTGGAATGTCAAAGAGAAGGAGAGACAGCCCGGTCTAATAGTACAACTATCGCAGGATGTCTTGATATATCTGGATATACATGATATATACCCTCTGTATACTAAAGCATATCTGCAGGTGTATATATTTGTATACCTATGGTATATCGCAACATATCTATCTAAGAAAGAGAAGGAGAAGATTTGGACAAACCTATATATCAAGCACATGCAATACAAAATATATATACCCTTGTATACTTAGTGGCATATTCTAGGCATACTGAATCAAGTGGCGAAACAAATTCGGAAAGAGAAGAAGTATTACAGGGAGCATGGAGGTGCAGGAATATAGCATATATGAATCATTTTCCTTATCAGGTCAAAACAGTCTAAAAATGGTTCAATTAATCATTCTGAGGCTTAAACCACACACAAATCCAGTTAAGAAAAAGCATGTCTCCCCAGATATCTTAAAACTTAAGCAAAAAACAACACACAAGCTTTTAGACAACTATACCATGCTTTATGGTGAACTGTCCACACATTGTCAGATTTGAGATCAATTTTAATGTGACATACTTAGAAGGGAAACAACATGCACTACTGTGACATTCAACACTGCCTCCACAAATATCTTAGCACACATGCATGAGACACTTTCACCAGATCATTTGAACACCTATATCCCACTATCAAGTCCTAAATTTTACTATTTAAACGGCCTGTTTGGTGCTTTCCAACCCAATTTCTCTAAATTACCAATTACATGATCTAAATTTGGTATTTGTAGCTCATGGGGGCGCATGTTTCTCGACGTAAATCGAATTCATTTCGGAATGAAAATCATAAGTAGAGCTTTCTTGAGTTTTAAAATGGAAAAGGTTGACTAGAAGTTGACTTTTAGGTAAATGTGTCCGTATTCAAGTTTCATCGATTCTGTTAGGTTGGAACATCATTTATGACTAAGTCGAGTCTTTGGTTTGGGTCCCGAGAAAAAAAGGTGCATTTCGGGTAATTGTTTGTCTAAGAATGAAAATTGAGAATGTTAAGAGATTTTCATAGCAAAACGCATCCGACGTGGGTGTTGGTTTGAAGTTTCAATATTTTAGTTGAGTTTCTGGTTCTGGTGCCTTGCACCTGCGCGCATCTGGGCTGCACCTACACAAGGTGGGTCGCGGGTGCAATGATGGAGAACATAGAGGATAGTCAGACCTGCGGATAGTGAATCTCATCTGCACAATCACAGATGCAATGCATTGCTCGCATCTGCGAGGTCTGGGTGTTCTCACCTGCAATATAGCAGCACTTGCGAGCCCCTGAGATTTAATAAAATCTCGCACCTGTGAGCAATTTTTCGCAGGTGTGCGATGCCTTTTTCCGCACCTGCGCTTTAACTGGCAGACATAAGGATTTTTTTCTCCACATCGAATTCATTATTTCAAAGCACAATTTTGGGGTTTGAGAGCTCGGTATACAGCGATTTTGAGGAGTTTTTCAAGAATCATCAATTGGGTAAGTTTCTTATCATCCTATTATAATTATATCTTCGATTAATTAAAGATTTCATGCTAGAAACAATGGTTTAGGATGGGGATTTTATGGGTTACGAATGCTAGGTTGATAAATAGAGTTTCTCTAATTGATCATGGTTTGTTTTGAGTAGATTTCCTTGTATTAACTTTTTAAAGCTTTGGGTAAACTGCTCTAACACGAATTTCAAATATAATCCTAATTTTCAAATGATTTGATTTATGGGTTTTGATACAAATTGGACTTTTGGATAATTCATGAAATTGGGTAACTTGTTTTTAACTTAAAATTTCAATTTGCCCTTGTGGGTCCGGAATCACTTTTTGGGTTGCGTTTTTAGTTTCCATTTAGAGGTATAGCAATATAGGTGTCCTTGGAATCGTCGTATAACATAGAATGTGTATTGATAGACTTTGACAGTTAGGAGGCTCTCTGGAAGGAAAAGGCTTTGGCTTGAGGTTCATAGCACCGAGTCGGCTTTCGAAATAAGTTATGGCTTATCCTTTTAGACTCCGATTAGATAATCGCATGTAGTTTGTAGAAACTGACAGGAAAAGCATGATAGGCCTTCGATATGGTTGTGGTGATGAATTTCACTTAGGTTGGCTTATTTCCTGTTATGTGGGCTTGTCGCCATGTTTGCTTATTTTTGTGATTATTGTCTGGTTATGTCCTTGTCACTTGGTAACTCACTTATCTCATGAAAAGAAAATGGTAATATTAATGACTTTGAGTTGTGATCAGTATGCATGGCATGTATCTATTGACTCTAAGATTTGCGATATTGTTGAAATTGACTCCAGGCGTGGCATGGCTTTCATATTTCTCATATGATTGATATGATGGTAAAGTGAGTGATATTCTCCGAGGTATTTTCCGGAGATTGATTGATAGCCTCCGAGGTCTTTTTCGGAGAGCGAGAGTGATGTATCCCTCCAGGGTCTTTGTTGGAGAGCGAGAGTGGTATATAAACTTCAAGAGTCCTCATTGGGTCGTGGCTTTGAGGCATCCCTCTTACCATGCGTGTACGGGAGTGGAGAGAGATGTCCATAGAATTGCATTGCGTTACATTCAGTCATTCATATATAACTGTTCAATTAGTGAACTGTAACTGTTTATTAGTGAATTACATGATTCTTTGATCTCTTACTTGAAATATGATTTTGTAACTGTACTTGATTGCCTTATCTGCCTACTTTCTAATTCCTATATCTTCATGTGTTATCTAATAGTTGTCGGTCTATGATGCCTACGAGTACTAGTGTTGTACTCATACTACTCTTGCTGCACTTTTTGTTGAGTGCAGAGTTTGATCCCGGTTCCAACTTGAAACCTCGTGATCCTAAGGGTATCTATCAGAGACGTTAGGGTGAGCTATTAGTCAGACCTGCAGCCTGGAGCTCTTCTGTACTATTCTTTCTATTTCCTGTTCCAGGACAACATTCTATTTCAGTACTTTCTAGACTCGTATCTTAGTAATTCAGACATTGTATACATTTTAGAAGCTCTTGTACAAGTTATGACCTCGTCTTGGGATTGTAACTATTTAAGTATTTTTTTCACTTATTATATGTATGGAAAGACAATTTAGTATGATATTCTGTATTTATTCTCATTTCTTACTAAGTTCTTAATGATTTTGGGATGGTTCGCCCACCTGGGGGATAGTGTAGGTGCTATCATGACCCGCAAAATGGGTCGTGACAACTATAAGGCTTTAGCTTACGCACATAATCAATAGAGACCACACATATTAATTTAGACATTTTCCCGATAAATAATACAACACATTAGGAATCTTAAATCTTGTATCACAGTCAAGGGACACACATATTTCAAACAACATGTCTGTAGTTTCATCTCAGTTGACTGCCTCCAACATCTATAGAGTGTCCCACAATCCTAAGTAATAGCAAAGAGAAACCCCAGAAGCTAGAACAAACCAAAATGGGACTGAGTTTGGGTACTCAAAGTCCATTCTTTGGCTAATAGCCCTGGACATCACTTAATGTTTACTCAAAACAGTTACACCTCTCTCATTTACACGGACATACAAGTAGAAGACAAGTCATAATTCCTTCTTAATCCTTAAGTTCCACATTTTTATAATTTTACTTGTTAGTTAACGGTTAAATCCAAGAAAGAGAGTAGAGACGAGATAAGTCTTAAACCACTGAGGGCTTATGGTTTAAATCAAAAAGGGGTTCATAGATTCTTCACATATGACACCAGCACATACATGATGTTCACATAAAACACACACAAAACAAATAAGTCAAGATAAGAGTTATTTCTAATTCTATCACCTAGGAAAATGACATAGCATATCCCAAAGGGAAAGGCATAGGGAGAATCATGCTTAAAATGAAAACTAAAGACAGTTTCTTCATATATCTTTAACAGTATGAAGTTCCCATGATTTAGGCTTTATGAGAAAAGAACTTTTGACAACGGCATTGCAACATAAGGATCTAATTTTGACAAAACACCTTTTTGATTTTAAGAGAGGATAGTCAATATGCACAGCCATAAAAACATAGATGAAAGCATGCCAAATTCATGTAGTGAATCACATACAGTCTCAGATTCTCACGAGAACATTCTTTAGAGTAACAAGGTTTAGCGAATCACACATAACACAAGCAGGCAAATCCACTTCCCACCTATTCCCCTACTGTTCTTTGCATCAAGTCTTAATCTAGGTTACATGGTGAAACTAATGTCATTATACAACTCAATCCAGATCTGAATGCATTTCAAATAATCCTACCGTCCTTAATTTTTCTAATATGTTCATTAGTCAAGTTGGTGCAAGAAAGGAAAATGGGCTTTGTAAAGGTTAATCAAAGCTAACATACTGCATTTTACTTAAACTTTACTGATTTGAACAGGTTTCTACTGGAATTACATATGATGATCAATCTTGGAGAAAGGTTAAGTCACCCGACAAGCAAACGGGTGAAACTATACCAATGTTATTATCTAATTAAGTTCTTCAGCCATTTTTACACCTAGATACATATTTGTTAATATACACATGAGCATTTGAAAACAAACAGACACGTAACTTTATAATATAAGGCTATACAACAATCTTCCTAACCCATACACAGAATCCAAATACCCTTTCAATTTAAATAGCGCATAAAATTTGAAATAATACTCAAACACAGTTTCTTCAAATTAACCTTATACAACAACCTCTCAATTGATCTGAACATGTAATCACATACTGATCAAGGACAATGCATATTCAATAATTATTTAAATAGGATCACTGCTCTAAACAGTCATGAGATGATATTTCTATCTAATCACATGGATTGTAACTAAATTATCTTAACACATGACTAACAGAGATGCTAATGTGTCAAGTAAACTACTAATTCAATTAGAGACACAGAGAAACATGAATATCTATCCTAACATCCCATAAGGTCACTACACTAATTACCCTTAAGAAAATCATATAACTACTCTGCTAATGAACCAAACAATCTACATAATCATGAGATAATCTAAACACATAAACACGTATACATAAAAAATATAGAAATTAAAATGAAAGGAAATAGAATTACCTTTCTATGGGGCAACCTTAGTTAAGGATGGATTTGGGGATCTCTTAAACTCCTCCACACACACGAAAATAATAAATTTTAGACTAGAAAATCTGAATTAAATTAGATAAAGGTTTCAGCTAATAGCTAAATCGAAAAAGGATATTTTTTGCAAATGAGATGAGGGGTTCATTATATACAACTCCAAAGTCCTAAGATTTCTCTTTGATTTTTAGGACTTGTCTTTAATTTCTTTGGAAAAATTGAATAGCCAATAAAAATCACGCAAAAGCGAAGCGCGTACTAGCTTTGCCATTTCATACCCTTGGCCGCTGTTGTCGCGAAATGAAAGAGGGAAGGGCATTTACCCTCTTATTTTGCGGATTAGGCCAAGTCATACCCGTTTGGGTTGGGCCTGACACAAAATGAAATGATCTTCGGTCCATTTACCGTCTGGCTTATACACCAACTGAATGTATCTCCTTGCATCTGGACCGTCAACCACAGGGTATTTGACTGAACTGGTGTCGAAATTCCTTGGCAGCTTTTTCCACCTTCTCTACGTTGGTATCAACTTTGTTTGTCATCTCTTTCATGAATTTCAAGACATGCTCCTGGAACGCATTTTCAGGGATAGCTTCACTTTGTGAACCATCATTTCTTGATCTACCCTGGTCATTTCGGATTTCTCCATTAGTATTTGGTGGAGGTGTCAGCTCATCTGTTGGAGTGCTACCAACGTTCTTGGACATATA
This sequence comes from Anisodus acutangulus, assembly GCA_029783415.1. Lineage (NCBI taxonomy): Eukaryota > Viridiplantae > Streptophyta > Magnoliopsida > Solanales > Solanaceae > Anisodus > Anisodus acutangulus. Next base: position 30,506,406 of record CM056512.1, read on the forward strand.
CTCCTCTTGAAACCGCATCAGACGTTCCAACTGCTCACTCATAATAACATTCTGCGCCCTTGTCATCTGTTTGTTCTAGACAAAAAATAAGACTTAAAGAGAAAATTAGATTAGTAGAGAGGTCACTTGTGACACCACAATTGTCCAGGCCCCACGGTGGGCGCCAAACTATTTACCCGTAAAATGGTACAATTGAATTTGTATACATGTTTAAGGACACGTGGATCTCAAATGACTGATTTAGCAATTATGCTATATAAAATATACTAAAAACAAGTAATAATAAGACAAATAAAAATAATGATTAGTCTGAGCATCGTGTTAGCTTCTAAGCAAAATCACCACACTTGTATGAAAGCATAATAATCGATAGAAAATGAGTAAGTATATTGTAATAGCTTGAATCTGATGTTTTATAATGGAACAATGTGTTCTATTTATAAATGAGCTACACGGGTACACACCCCATGAAATATGCCATCATTAACACAGAAGAATGAATGTTGTAATAATTGGACAAGTAATATCTCAATAAATGCCATCAATGCTCTGTTAGAAGACGTACAACCGGTTCAGTAACGGTCGTCCGTTGCGATACAAACGGCTCTCATGGCCTTCTGAGTCACTGGTGTCAGCTACTCATATGGCATTCCCGGTACCGCTCGTGTCTAATCGGTAGTGTCTTAGGCTGATCAGGACTTAACTCAGTACCGTGTTCCACATGTCACACTATAATTCGTACAGCTGTCTTATACTAATTTTGCCACATACAACATATAAAACATGTGATCTGGCCACTAAGAAACCCTCTGGTCCAATATTGTTTGTTGTATTGTCATTGCGGACAACATGATACTGCTTCTAATGAAATGACGAAGTTTTTATATCTTCAAACCAAGTAATATACAAGCATAATTAATAAATGGTGAAGTTTTTATATCTTTAAACTGAATAAACAATAATGAGAACCTGCGAATAGTTTATATCTTCAAACTAACGAACGTTACTAAATCAGTAAAGTTTTTATATTCTTTAAACTAGCAACTTGGAGTAGAAAACCACGGAGATTTTAATCTCCAAACAGCGAAGTAGAAAACCACAAAGGTTTTCGTCTCCAAAAAGAGTACTTTTTATTTCTGAAAATAGTAATTTTTTTATCTCTAAAGAGTACTTTTATTTCAGAGAAAAAGTGTTTTTTATTTATGAAATGCTACTTTCTTCTTTATCAAAAAGAGTAAGTTTATACTCCATCTGTCTCAATTTATGTGACATAATTTCTTTTTTGGTCTGTCCCGAAAAGAATGTCACTTTTCTATATTTAAAATAATTTAACTTTATGAGATGATTTACAACAACACATTATATAAGACTTGTTTTGGACCACACATTTCAAAAGTCTTCTTTTCTTTTTTAAGCTTCGTGTCAAGTCAAATGGTGCCACATAAATTAGAACGGAGGGAGTAGTAGATTAACAGAATACAGATTATACAAAGATACTAATTTCCTTAAGATTATTATCAAGCTGTATTTGATGCTAATTTAAGTAGAATCTGAAAAATAAATATAAAAAGGAATAATTCGAGTCAACTGAATTCACAGTGTTTTCTTAAGGAAATTATTTCCCTCAAGTATTCGAGGTTATGAAACATATCCTCTCAAGATAGAACAAATTAACTCACCAGCGTAGAGGTACCTCAAATCCCGATGAACGGCGAATGTAACAGCCGATAGTAAATCACAAAATTTAATTGAAGTGAAGAAAGAAGGAAGAGGATTATCAGAATTTCGCTGGTAAAATCTGATGAAAATGACTAAGTATTTATAGCTAACAAAGTAAAAGAATAAAGAGGTATGAAATATTTTCCGTGAAAAGATGAAAAAGATCATTTCTCATTTAAACCTATTCGTAAAATTCTAACAGTTAAATAAATCAGCATCCCAATATCTATCTTTAAGAAGCTTAGAACATAAAGTGGAGTGTGAAAAACATCCATATGTTGCATCTCAAACATATCAATCTAAGGGCCATCATTCATCCATTCCATCAAAAAATTGTTTTTGAACCAGTTTTTATTTCCCAGAGCAAATTATCCTCAACAAAGTTCCTTACTTTAAGCATTTTGAAGTCCATTGCACAACAGAAGGATGTTGTTCAAGGTGAATTGTTTCCATAGAGAGTTCTTGGTACGAAAGTTCCACCACAGCTTCACCATCAGTTGGCTTTTTTATTTCTTGTTTTATATCATCTTTTTTTTCCCTTTTTTTCTTAAAACGATACTAATATTATAGTAAGAACATATTACAACTACTCGTTCTGAATCGAATTGCTCCTTCAATGTCAATTTTTGTGTCACTTTTCGCTTCTTGAGATTCAAATTATATGAACTTTGATCAATATTTAACAATTTATTTTTTCATCATATTGACATGAGAAGAATTGCAACTTCTAATATTTTTCATCTAGTTTTTGAATATCTAATTTTTTAATTTATAATATTAAATTAATCTAATCCAATTTAGCTTCAACGATTAGTCATATTGACTTTTTGAAAATAAAAAATGTTATATAAATTGGGACGAAGGGATTACTATTTAAAGGTATTCTATTATAATTACATATATCATCTTGAGTGTTCATCTCTCACATCTAAGATTGTGTAACTTTTGGAGTTTGTTGTGACAACTGCTAAGAATAATTTAGTCATTCTAAAGGCACTCTTAATATAGATGTGATATTATTGTTTTTTTTATCTAGTTCACGTGTTTTTCCACAAATTGTTTCAAAGTATTAAAAGTATGTCTGCATTTTATATATAATTTCTTTTTCCTATTAACTTTTAATGTGAATTTTGTTCGCATACTCAATAACCACATTAAAGAGCCGGTTTGGCATTTTTGGTAGCCAAGCTTGATGGAATGTTGAGTCTTAGATGATCAATCTTGAAATAAAATAATCTCATGGACTATAATTGCTTTTTTCCAAAGTGATTTTCATATAGTAAGCAAGCACCAAATAACATGACTCAAAGTGTGTAGATAATTCAAGTCAAATATTTCCTCTATTTCATAATAAGTGGTGTTTTAAGCTTTTCAATTTGTTTCAAAATAAATGAAATTTTAGAATTTAAAGAAGAAATATCTTTTAAAATTGTCCTTATTTACATAATCAAGAATTATTAAATAATTTTGTTTTTAGACATTAATTAATAAAAATATTCATAATTTTCTAGAAGTGAGCAATTTCTTAAAGGGTGTACATAAGCTAAAAACACCACTTATTATAGAACGGAAAGAGTAAAATCTTTCATTAGCATTATACCATGAACATGAATCCAGCTGCAATTACTACTGCTAAACAAAAATGGTAATCCTTCAATAGATAAAACTAAATGGAAAATTTTCCTGATAATTAAGTTTTCAAGCATGTTATTGTGGGTAAAGTTGAAAAGTTTTTTCCATAAGCATTATTGCAAGCTGCAATAGTTTGTTGTTGAGGCAAAGCTGAGGTTATGTTAATTTGCTGAAACAATAAGTTGGTGCAAGCTGTGCTGTTGTCGCTGCAATTCAGATTTACTGCTATCTTGCTTGCTGTTGTCCCAAAAACATCATTGTATGTTACATTACTCACTTGGACTGCATTTGGCTGCACAAAATGATATGGAATGTTATAATTAATTGAAAATATAAGTAATTTTTGAGTTAATGGTCAAAAACACATATGAACAATCATTTTTCCTGAGTTTTCTACTTGAACAACCATGTGTGTGAGTTTCCTACCTGAACTATCACCAACAATTTATCAAAACACACCTCGACTATTGGTTGTTCACTTTTCAGGTGTGTTTTGATAAATTGTTGATGATAGTTCATGTAGGAAACTCGTGCGCATGATAATTCAGGTAGAAAACTCATGAAAAAATAAAAGTTCAGATGTATTTTTGACTACTATTATCTCTTCCTTTTTATATAGAATTTGAGGTTTATATATGTTTACCTTAATTCCACAATCATGAGCACCGTTGCAATAGAATTGGTCTATAATGATGGGATTTCTAACATCTATGAGGCGGATATTCTCAAAATGTATAAATCTGGCAAACCCCATACCACCCTGAAAACGCATCACAAGATATTTTTGAATAAATGATAGGTTAGTGTTACAATATTTATAAAATGGTGAATTTAATTATTCCCTCTTTTTTTTTTGTTTATTAGTAATCGGTAAAACAAAAACAAAAAAAAGACCCCTCTTTCGACTAACCTGCCATGTTTTGATTCTTACACCATTTTGTGTTCCTAGGAGGGTACAATTTCTTATATTGATATTCTCTACGGTAGCAAAAGTCGCATCAACTCCTAGGCTTCCAACACTGCATTAACAAAGGAATTTTAAATTAAAAAGTATTTCTTCAAATCAATAGTCACTACTAGAAACTATTAGAAACATAGGTTTTCCCACGGACATTTAGTGAGAAATTTATGCTATAAAGCAAAAAATTTCCACTTTATTCCCACCGAACCAGCTCACTGAAAAAATGAATGGTGAAAAACAGATTTTCATTGAAACGCTGAAATTTTTTTTAATTTTTTCGTGTGAAAACACTATTATTTAGGTTTTTTCCTCCGATATTAAGTCGAAAATAATCATTAAATATTTTTTAGTGGAAAAATATAGATTTTTTAGTAGTGAGTGTACAAATGAAAGAATAGAGAAGCAAAAGAAAAACTAAAAAGGGAAAAGAGAAATTTATCAAGTGTTACCTTATACCATGTCCTGGTCCACATGAAACACCAGTAATATTGATATTAGAACATCCCGTATTGATCGCAATACAATCATCACCTATTCGTAAATGTTTTTTGTTCGAAAATTAATCACCTTAAATCTTAACCAAAGATTAATAAAACAAAAATACACCCTTAAGACGTTGCTAATATTTTAAGGAAGTGATTTCAAAAATTAAAATGTTATAATATAGGAGATTTACCTGTTTGAAAAGTGGAATTCTGAATTTGAACTTGATGAGAATTAGAGAGATCAATACCATCAGTGTTGGGACTATCTTCAGGTGCAATTGTAGTGATATTGGAGATAGTTACCCTTTTGCTAAATGTGATGCTAATATGGTTTCTTGAACTATTAACAAGGTTCACTCCATTCAATTGAAGATCATTACAAGAATTAAAGTGCATAGTCTGCAAAATTGTCATTACACCATGAAAATAATTAGTAGGTCTCAGAATAATATTTGGTCGAAGTAAAAGAAAAACGACTGCCAGTTGAAAAAAAGTATTTAAAAATTGAAGTTGTCTGACATGTAATTTAAAAAGATTGAAGCTTGTGAGTGAAAAAAATTATTTCACTAGAAAATATTTTATTAGTATTTCAAATACTGAAATATATGACTAGTTAATAGCCTCAGTTACCAATAACAGAAAAATATAAAATCGAGAAATAAATTAATTACGAAAATATTTACCAGAAGTTACTTTTTCGGTCCCAAAACACTTGTCATATTTTTCTTTTCAATAGTCAATTTGATTAATCTTCAGAGTTAATGGATTAAATTAATTAAATATTTTAATACTAAAATTTTTAGATAATCGAAAACTACACAAGAAGTACTATAAGATGCAATTTTCTCATGTCAATATGATAAAAATATATCATAATTTGGTAAAACTTTATGTAGTTTGACTCTCGAAAAAAATGTGACAAGTAATTTATGACGTAAAGAGTAGCTAAATCAAGTGAGCACTGATTGTTTTCAATAATTATGCAAGGTTTTAAGCATTTGGTCAACCATGATAACCACGGTATAACCTTGCGACTTGGAAAAAATAAAAATAGACTCACCGTTGGCTTGTTGCAAGTCCCATTGACCTAGTAGAACCCAAAAAGGGAAAAAACAAATTGTCAAATTCCTTAATATCATTAACTTAAGAATTTCTTTTTCTATCTGTTTTTCTTCTCATAATTAACAAGAGAATAATTCAATATCACATATGAGAGATTATTAGAATACAAATTCTTGATATTACAATTTGAAACGTGGCCTCTTAATCATTAGATTGTCGTTATAATATGCAAAACATTTTACCAGTTGTTCCTTTTTGGACATTTATTCAGTAAATGATCCTCTTTTTATTTTTTTTAAAATTTATGTACATTTTAGATCATGGTTTAAAAAATTCATTTTAAGCAAACTGAATTTTTTATGAAAAAACGGTAGACTATGGTCTAAATTTTTTTAAGGGTTATATTTGCACAACTTTCAACAATAGAGACAAAATCTAAATGATGATCTAAAAATGGAATATTTATGCAGATCAGCCTATAATATTTGAAATAAAACAAACCTCATGATCAGAATCTATTTCTATGATGTTCCACCAGGAAGCACCGCGGCCATCAATGTGTCCAGTGCCGTTGATGACGAGACCAGTTACGCCATTGAAATAAAGCCAACTATTATTTTCACACCATGCCCATTTGGTTGTATTTTGGTGTGCTATTATATTCCCTAAAACCTGTTAAAACATGGAAACAATGTTATTAGATTACTTAGAATCCAGCCAATACTTGTAAGAAAATTTACATCTGTTTCATTCTAGTTTTTCCTAGAATTTTAATCTATAAAAATTTCAAAATTTTCCTACATAACCAAATCAAACAATTTTTTTGAGAATTTAATTTTTAATTAACAAATATTTCTGGGTAAGATGATTCCTAATTGAAGAATACATCAATACTTATTTTAAATATTTTGAGTTAAAAGACAGAAAGACGAATATATAACTTAAACTTGTATATATATATGAGTTCAAATACTACAGATTGAATGCAACATTTTACCTGTATAATAACAGCGGGAGATTTGCAAGGGCCTTGAAATAATATAGGGTTCAGTAAGAATAATCGTCCACTTGGTAGGATCATCGTAGATATTTTAGTATCATTGTCATTGCATACATGTTCCCAAGCTTTTATGAAGGCCTTCAAAATGGGGATTAGTAATTATAGGTACAAAAACCATACAATTAATCAAATAAATTCTTCTTTTTCAGCTTTATAGAATTAACTAATTATAAAAGAAGTATTTTACTTGAGAATCATCGGTTACTCCATCTCCGGCAGCACCAAAAGTCGTGACATCAAAAATAGCAGCTAGACCTTTGTCCAGAATAATTGAAGTAGTAATGCAAACTACAAAGATGGAAATTCTGTCCTGCAAACATTTATGCACCAAAAATAATTGCTATTATAATCTTTAAATGGACCTTAACGACTAATATTTGCAACTTATAATTAAATGCTATGAGTGAAACTGCATAATCTATTCTTACGTCAATTTTTTTTGTTCAACTGTGGATTAAGGATTAATATAACATAGTAAAGTTTCAGAAAAAAAATGTGATAATGACAAAAAAAAACAATGCAACCCATATTATTCTATAGAAACTAGCTAGTGCTAACTCACCATGGCAAATATAATGTAGTATAAACTAATGGATGGTTATTGTTTTCGAGTTCTTATGCCTTTTTATATATAGGCACATTATTTTCTTACTTTATTTTATTACTTACAAGAGAATATGGTCAACTCTTATTGTTATAGAAAAGCAAAGGGCGAGAAAGTAAAGCAATCACCAAAATTGGTTTCATCAAAGAGATGGCAAATCTGTCTCAAAGAGAAGTCTATAATTCACATCAGTGCTTTTGATTATTTTCCAAATAAAGACCATGGTTTTGGTTTTGGAAAAATTATAAATGAGCTACTAGGTTTCATGCCTAGTGGATTTGCTTAAAACCCTTTTTAAGAAAATTAAAAGTATTAAAGAGACTCATCTATATTACCTTAAGTATAACTAGAGAATCGCTAAAAACACAACATAATAGTTTACCAAGTATACAACCTAGAACTATAGATTTAATAAATATAGACTGCAACAGATTAAAAATCAAAGTTATAATATTTAAAAATATGATAACCATAGATGGAATAGCAGAAATAAATACAAGAGCAATTAAAAGTTTTATACACATAAGCAAGATAAATGAAAATGAGTGTAATATAATAGAACCGCAAACTTATAATTACCCTGAAAATGAAAGAGAAATAATAATTACTAAAAGTATAAATTTGAGATTCAAAATCCAAGATTTAGAATATAAGATAAATATAGGAGTAATAGAATATGATAGCTTAAATGAATTATTATTAGGAAGTGATTTTTTGACTATGATAAACTACAAAATAAACAATAACGGAATAGAAATAAATGATCAAGGTAAAACCAGATTCATAAACAAAATATGAACGTACAACTAAAAATAATAAAGAAAAAACAAAAACTAAAGACTATAAAGACGGCCTTATCAAGAGAAATATATTCCCAATTAAAATACTTAGAATACAGCGCAAAAGAAATGAAATTAGAAAATGACATAGAACAACTAGAAAAACAATGCGATAAGTTTGATAAAATATGGATAGATATGGGTAACGGATGGAAAAAACGAATAAATAATCCTGACTAATCCCAACGATAAAATAAATCCCAACGATAAAATAAATCCCAACGATAAGATAGACAAGTTATGGGAAAAAATAATATTAAAAGAAAAAATGAAAAGCGTCCTACTACAAATGGATGAAATAAAGGAAAATCAAGCTAAAACGCAGCAAATGATAAGAGAAGAATTGACTAACTTATGGAATGTATCTGAAATACCAACGTTTAAATTAATATTAGAAAACTAAATATGTTATTAGAAGAAAGAAGCAAAGGAAAACAAGTAGAAAGTAGTAATGAAGCTAGTACGAGTAAAGATAATACGATAGCTAAAGCGAATACTCATAAACCAGAAATAGTACCAATAGATGCTTGGAGAAGAAGTAAAGTACCAGTAATGGTAGACATAAGTAAGATAAAACCCAGATTATCAAAAGATGTAACAGAAACTCTAGACAGACTAGTGATATTAAATAAAGAAGGAAAATTCTAATGGAACCTAGTGCGATTACATTTTTAAGAACTCATGGAAAAGAGATTATAGAAAAAGAAAGATATAAATACGAACATATGCGATCAAAGTCAATAAAAGAAGAGACACCAAAAAAGGAAGAAATACCCGAAAAAGACGTAGAGAAAACAACATACGAATACCTAAATTTAAGATTAGATAAACAGGAACAACAGATCAGTGAATTAAAAACAGAAAACTTAAAATTAAAGTCAAATGATAATGCAGAATGGTATGACAAGTATAAAAAATATAAAAGAAAACATAAGGATACAAAAACCCTACTTAAAGAAACCAGAGTAGAATTAAAAGAAACAAAGGAAGAATTAAAGGAAGTTAAACAAGAGTTACTAGAACTTAGAGAAGAAATACAAATCCTAACAGAACAGCTAAAAAGATTAAAAGGAAAAACAAAAGTACGAAAAATTAGACTAAGTGATGAAACTACCTCAGATAGTAATACAGAGGAAGATAATACAGAACAGACTAATCAAGAGTTACAAGTAGTATAATTCATAGAAGAAGAAAATTCTGAAGACACAGAAATTGTAAAAGAAAATAATCAAATAATAGAAGCTTTGCAAAATATGAAAAGAGTAAACGCGATAATAGAAGATGAACCGGATAGCGATATAGAAGATGAATACAATGGACAGGTAGAAACCGAGATTGAATCAGAAAATATAATTAATGAAGATGCAGATGATTATCCCGAAGAAGAATTAGTAGACCCTAATCTAGAAGTAATAACGAGAAGAAGAACTAGATTACCAGATCATATACCTATTAGACAACAAGCTGAATTTAAAGAATTTGTAGGATCAATGACCCAAGGAGTAAACTATAATGGATACTTTTTAGATTTAGATAATGTTTACGATGAACAAGAAGTAGGAAGAAGAATAACAGATTGGAATTTAGGAATGTATATAGCATTAATGAATAGTACACAAACAGAAAACCTAGATTATATGTATGATCTAATATCTAAAATACTAATTGGAAAAGCAGCATACTGGATAGAATCAATAGCATATCAGCTAAGAGGAGAAGTACTAAGTCATGCAACTGACTGGAAATCAATGTTAATGATATTTGATTTACTATTAAAAAGAGAATTCTTAGGTGAAAAATGGTTAGTAGCTAGGGAAAATGTACTAGCAGAAAGAAAAATTGAAATAATAATGAATTTGAATAATATGAAATGTTGTAAGATAAACAAATTACCAGAATATACGATTAGCTTTAGTAAATTCTTTTATGAAGCAAGATTCTTACCAGAAGAAGGAATAATTTACCAACAGCTATACTACGACCATTTACCAATATCATATAATATTGAAATATCAAAAGAATATATTCAACTAGAACCAAAAGAAAACACTCTAGGAGAAAGAATAAGAGTACTTAGAGCATATCTAATGAGAAAATGCGAAGAATACAGGTTACAGCAAAAAAATAAAAAAGATAAGAAAATAGGATTAAGAGAAATATGTGAATTTACTGAAAGAAGGTTAATATTTGGATGTGATGATAATAGAAAAGAAAAGAAGTATAGAAAAAGGCACAGAAGATATGAAGAAAAGGATGAAAGGAATCACAAATATAAAAGACATAAGAAATATAAGAAAAAACCTTATTATAAATCCTATAAGAAAAAGAGATTTAGAAGATACAGGAATAATCCAGATACAAGGAATAAATTTAGATACAAAAGAAAATTTAGAAAGAGAAGAAATGTAAACCCAATAGAAGCAGATAAGACTAAAGAAGAAAAAGTTAAAGAATGTAAATGCTGGAATTGTAACGAAAAAGGACAATATGCTAATAAGTGCCCAAAATTAAAGAAAAAATGAGTAAAATATATAAATACGGAACAATTTATAATGAGCTTACAACAGATTAAAGAAGATAATAATAAATGGTATGATTACGAAGACTTTTATGTTAGTGAAATAGAAGAAGAATCAGAAGCAGAAAAAGTGAGTTATATTAACCAACAATCAGATAGTGAAGATAGTTCTGAATAAAATGAATACATTAGAAAGAGAAAAAAGAAAACTAATAGAAGAAAGAAATTATTGGATACAGTACGAGGAGTATACTCGACATAAACTGATTATGACTTCAGCAGTTAATGAAACAGGAAGTATGTATTACAATGATCGATATAATAAGATTACCAAGAGACTTGGAAAGATAAGAGAAGAAATAAACAAAATACATTGGAAACAAAGAGAGATAGCAAGACTAATAGAAGAAGCTATAAGAAATCAAACTGATCAATTAGAAATTGAAGAATACGAACAAGATGTAGAACTCAATAGAAGATTGGATGAACCTGACTAAATGGTAGCAATTAATATAGAAGCCCATATAGAATATAAACCGAATAAAATGATAAAACAGAAAATATTCATTGATAGTGGAGCAGATATATGCTTAGCTAGAAAAGATGTATTAGAATCACATAGATGGAAAAGATCTAGAATACATATCAGGATTTAATGAACAATCAAAAGAGCTAGATATAATAGCAGAAAATATGAGAATTATACTAGGAAAAACTATTTTCAGATTACCTATAGTATATCAACTAGATAATATGAAACAACAGGTTTTATTAGGAAATAACTTCCTAGATTATTTCAAAACACAAGTTATAAATAAGAATACTTTTAGCCTACAATCACCATGTGATAAGTGGATAATATTAAAAAGAATACTACCAGTAAATACGTTAAGATTATGTACAATAAAAACAGATAGGAGTAATAACTTAGAACTATTAAAAGAAAAATATCTTAATAGATTAAAGACTAACTTTGGAGAAAATCCTATGCAGCTATGGGAAAAGAGAAAATATACGGAGAAATAAAACTGATAGATCCAAGTGATTTAGTCAGGACAAAACCAATAAGATATAGCCCAACGGATCAAAAAGAATTTGAAATTCAGATTAAGGAATTACTAGAAATGAAGGTGATTAGGGAAAGTAAAAGTCCACATAGTAGCCCAACATTTTTAGTAAGAAAGCATAACGAACTAAAACGAGGAAAGGCTAGAATGGTAATTGATTACAGAGAACTGAATAAAAAGACTATTTTTGATGGATACTTTTTACCCTATAAAAGAAACTTTATCAACAGATTAGGAAACAAAAAATGGTTTAGTAAATTCGATTGCAAAAGCGGATTTTGGCATATTAAATTGACTAATGAATCTAGAGCTTTAACAGCATTCAGTGCCCCTCAAGGACACTATGAATAGAATGTATTACCTATGGGATTAAAGAATGCACCACAGATATTTCAGAGAAGAATGGACCAGGTATTTAGAAAATTGGCAGATTTCTGTATAATATATGTGGATGATATACTGATTTACAGCAATGATTTAAAAGATCATATAAAGCATATAGAACAATTTATTGAAACGGTAAACCAGCATGGAATATTACTTTCTGAAAAGAAATCAGAAATATTCAAGAATAGTATTGAATTTTTAGGATACATTGTGGATAATGAAGGAATACAGTTACAAGAACATGTTGTAACAAAGATTAAAAACTTTAAAGAAAGATTAGAGAATAAAAGAGAAGTACAGCAGTTCTTAGGAGTCATAAGTTATGCCTCAGATCATATAAAAGATTTACCATATCTAAGAAAACCATTACAAGATTTAATTAAAAAAGATGTAACCTTTGAATAGAAAGAAGAGAATACCAAGGCAATAAACCAGATTAAAGAAAAGGTAAAATCATTATCAAAACACAGAGTACCAACAGATCAAGATCAATTAGAACTCTTTACAGATGCTAGTGACATAGGATGGGGAGTAGTCCTAATAGCATACGATAAAGAAGATATTGATAAAGAAAAAAGATTAATTTGTGGATATGGAGGTGGAACGTGGAAGCCTAACGAGAAAAACTACCATATCAACTAAAAAGAATTATTGGCAGTAAAATTTGGAATAAAAAGATTTCATTACCATTTACTACCAGTAAAATTCATTGTTAGAACTGATAATACTCAGGTAAAGGCGTTTATAACAAACCGAATTGATCCTTTACCAGAACTGAATAGAAAAAGAAAATGGCAATCGTTCTTCTGTTGTTATGATTTTATTGTTAAAAATATATCTGGAACTAAGAATGTTTTAGTTGATTTTCTTAGCAGGTATAACAATGATGACTAATGATAAGGATTATCTGATTAAACCATGCTATCTTATGCAGCAGCAAAGCTGAGGAAATATCCCAAGAATAATTTATTAATATTAACCGTGATATTTTATAGAGCAGCAAGCTAAGAAACTAGCAGCAGACGAAGGATCAGTATGAAGACTCATCCATCATTCAGAAAGATTAGAGAATTGAATAGAGACAAGTTGCAATATGTCATTGAAAGGAATATCCTTTACAAAGAGCTAAATTTAGCTTGGAAAGAATTACTCTATTACGACAAAATGAAACCTTCTGAGTTACTAAGTGATCAAGGCAAAATAATAGTCAGACAAGTAATAGTGAATAAAATGGTTAGTATATACAGGACTATCGATTACATTCGATATCTAATAAATGGAAAGGAAACTAGTATACGAGTGGTTGATTGGTTACTCGCATACTACCCATCACATTATTAGATGATCAAACTAGAATACACTACATCCTGATCCTTTTGAATAATGAGGGAAAAAATGATTTTGAATAAAATCCTGATCCTTTTGAGTAAGGAGGGAAAACTGATTACTTTTGCAGGTACAATGTAGAGACCTACGAGGAAGGTCTTGCGGCCTAAAAAGATTATGGCTTAACAACCCAAAAGATTATCAAAGGTATCATGTAGATTCATCTACCTGAAACCAAAAGATTATTATGCAGGGAATGTAATTCACTTTGCATAACCCTATTGAATATTGGTCAGGGAATGTAGTTTACTGCATAACCCATAAAAGAGGTCCTATGGACCCAAAACAGATTATGGCCTCATTGGCCCAAAAAGATTACCAAAAGAGATCCTATGGATCCAACCGATTAATTACTGGTAACCCAGAAAAGAGGTCATTCGACCCAAAAGAATATGATTTAACATAGTTTAAACTATGTAAAGCCCAAACAAAAGAGGCATTAGTGCCCAAACATGATTATGGCCTTACGGCCCAAAAATGATTAAAATTGAAATATCCCCAATAGATATTTTCAGAAGAAGATTAGCAACCGGACAGCTGAAAAGTGTTAAACAGGACAGCAGCCCAACAAGAAAATGACATTTCTCATGAAAGTCATGCCAGATTATTACAGCTAAACAAATCGCCGGATAAAGCCAAAAGCAGAATGGACAGCTGACAGATTAGCCGAATACTGACAAAACAGCTTTACGGAAAGTAGCAGACAGGCACTGTTGCCTTTACGACTTTTTGGAAAGTAAAAGACTAAACGACAAAATAACTTTACGGAAAGGAGCAGACAAGACACTGTAGAAACTGTAGCCTTTATGACTTTTGTAAAAGTATTTTGTCTGATTACTGTTTACTTTATGACTTTTGAAAAGTAATACTGTTTACTTTAAAAAAGTTAAGAATAGTGAATAGCCGAGGTTATCTATATAAGGAGCCTCTTGTAAAGACGAAGGATCATTCGAAAAATTCGGAAATACAATCTTTCATAAAAATTCTCTCAATGTTCAGCTAAACACCCTTAGTCTATAATCGATTATCAACTAAAAGAACACCAGAAGTATAATCAATTATCAATCAAAGGACACCATAAAAGCAAGAGTAAAAGTACTTTGATAATTTATGATTCGGGACTATATCAGTTTAAACACAACACCTTTCAGACGATTATCAGAGGATATCCGTGAGGACTCCCAGGCACCCAGGCCATTGATCCCGCGAAGTCAGGAGACGTTAGGGAGGCAGCGCCATAGGTGGGTTGAGCTACTCAGGTGATCTGAAAATCTGAATAAAGGTATGTGCTTTAACTATATGTTTCTAATTATAAATTGGATAAGTATGACTGCTCTATTGTTACGATGTCTGGATATTGATAAGAGATTATACTATGATGTTTGAATGTTGATAGGAGATTATATACGCTTTATTTAAAGATGAATTCGAACCTAAGATTATTGCATGTTTATTATTTGATTAACTCTGAAAATAATTAATTAAACAGATTATCATCTATGTTCTAACCTCTAGGAGTATATAGATGATGAAAAGATCCGCCGAGCACCCATCTCAGAAATTGGTATCAGAGCTTGTAAAAAGAACAAGTCTTAAACAATGAAAAAACATCCATCGTTTAGACAAGTCAGAATTTTGAATAAAATTTTATGGCAACATAAAAGATCAAAACAGTTACTGATTAAAACTAGAAATAAGCAGAGAATGATAATTGATTTAAAAGAAAATTGGTTAAACAAATTTAGAAACTTTGAAATCAAATTATCAGAAAAAGATAAACAAATAAGCCTAGAAGAAATTTTGGCTAACATGAACGAACAAAATTATGCATATGAAAGATTAATAGAATTAGATATAGAGATAAATGCATTAGATCTAATGATAACAGATATAAAATTAGACTTAAAATCAGAAATAGAATATTATGGATGAAAATAGATTAATACAATTGCACGAAAAAAGATTACAGTTAGACAGAATAGCTGAAAGACCACTTACTTACAATAGAGATATAAATCAACACATTGTAAGCTGCAGAATAGCTATAGAAATAATAAAAGAACATGACAAGCAACTACGAGAAAATTATCAAATAATTAATAAACATGAAGAAAAGATAACATTCTTACGGAATTTATCAGCACTAAGAGAAGAAAGATTAAGGCAAAAAGAAGAAGAATTAGTAGACCCTAATCTAGAAGTAATAACGAGAAGAAGAACTAGATTACCAAATTATATACCTATTGGACAACAAGCTGAATTTAAAGAATTTGTAGGATCAATGGCCTGGGTGCCTGGGAGTCCTCACGGATATCCTCTGATAATCGTCTGAAAGGTGTTGTGTTTAAACTGATATAGTCCTGAATCATAAATTATCAAAGTACTTTTACTCTTGCTTTTATGGTGTTCTTTGATTGATAATTCATTATACTTCTGGTGTTCTTTTAGTTGATAATCGATTATAGACTAAGGGTGTTTAGCTGAACATTGAGAGAATTTTTATGAAAGATTGTATTTCCGAATTTTTCGAATGATCCTCAGTGAAACATCGTTCACCTTTTTTTCGCTTTAAAAATAGTGTTCACACTGGATAAAATAGTCATAATTATTTTTTTCATATTTAAAAATAGTGATGCAAGTAAGGAGGGGTGATGTTGTGTAAGTGAATCATGTGTTGATGATATTCGGGTTGACCCAAAAATGGATGCCAAAATAGGGGTCTCGGGGTCTCAATTTGACTGGACAGTGGGATGTTTGATGGCTATTTCGGGTAGATGGAAAGGGAATCGGATCAAGGCATTTTATGGGGTTGTTGTAGACACGTTGAGGGTTGTTTGGGTGTTCAGGCTTTGGTGGTTGGATGCTGGCAGGATGGTGTAACAGAACTGGGACAGTAAGATTCTCGGTAAAGTGTGTTATGCGGACTGTTTGATGTTATCGAGATTGGACGGATATTTATGGACTGTTACGGATGATGACATTTGGTGGGGATGTGTTATGAGGTACTGTGGGAGGTAAGGGTGGTTGGTATATAGTAGGTTGGGTGGAGATTGAACACGAGTTACTAGAAACAAGTTCGAGTAAAATATGGTTGTTTTGGTTAAGTGTTGATTCAGTTGATATGGTTTAAGTATTTAGTGGTGGTGGTTGTAGTGAGGTACGGTCGATGATCCCAAGGATAGAGACACATGGATTTTACTGTCCGAGTCGACATCAGGGATAAGGTGATCAATGTCACAAGGTCAAGACCGGGGTTTGCTAAGTGTAATGCCCGCGAACTAGCCAAGTGAGGGTAATCAAAAGCCCTTTTGGTAACCCAAAGCTTAGGCTAGGTTGGTCCACACAGTTCCAACGTTCGCTTACCACTAAGGGGGTTCCTCGAGCTTGGGTATTGATTAGGTCACACAGTCCTAACCAAGACTTACACTAAAAGGAGGGGTGACCCACACAGGATCGATATGCTTCAACACACAAGTTGAAAACACACTTTTAGATTTAATCTTAAACTCAAACTGATTATTTACAATGTCGTAAGGCCTATTAATAGTACCATAGAGACCATTCTAGAAGGAAAACAAAAGGACACAAAAACAAGGCCATTCGGCCGAAATGGGAATAAGGGAAGGGGATGGGTTGGCTTGGGAACCAAGTCGGCCTTCGGTCATTATGAGCATGGTGTGAACGAGTTTGTTCTTTCTTGGAGAAAAGGCTAAACTCAAACTTCTTCACACTTCTATTGTAGTAACCGAGTTAAAGGGGGAATGAATTTTGGCTTCTCTAGACTTTTAATCTTTTTGGGATCATTTTAGAAGCTTCCATTCCTTGCACAATAGAATGGTTTCCGATCAACTCTTCCACTTCTCTAGGTCGAGCTTGACCTTCCTTCTTTGGCTCTTGAATTATCTTCTTGGAAAGCTTCTTGTGTTGACCAAGTCTCCCTTGGCCGTGCCATCTTAGCATTCTTGACCTTCTCGGCTTAACCACTTCCTTACAAGCATTCAATGTGTCCTAAGGCAAGCTAAGAACTACTACACTATTTTAATATGTCCTAGAATGACTAATAGCTAGGTTAGAAATTAAAGACAACAAAATAAAATGCAAGGTCTTGGCCAAGACAAGCACATAAGGCCTAATAAAACTTGTCACTAGAAGGCCATTAAGTTATGGTTCCTAATCCTCCCCACAATCCATGCCATTCTCGGCCCTTAACTGCGGGTTGATGACCAATCTTCGACCCCCTCGATCCTTTGGTCAATAACTCAAATTGAGAATCTAAGTCCGGACCCTTTCTTTCATCAATCTCCCCTTCTTGGCGAGAATTTGTCCTTAAATTCGGATGATTCAAGTATGAGGACAACTTAGGAATATAACATGTTGGACATAGTCCATTGCTTGAAATTTTTATTTCACTTAAGCCGCTTCAGAACCTAGCCAATAACTTGAAGGGACCATCCCTCAAGTAGTCTTCCCATTCAAGCAAGTCGTCATAAGATCATCATTTGGCAAAATATCATCGAGTATTTTTAAACATAATTATCACAATTCAAGGGGAAAATAGTAAAAACAATTATTTAAGCTATTCGATGATTAACTGATAATTTTTTTACTCCGTTAAATCGAGAAGTTTAATTAATTAAATAGATGATTCATTTCATCTCAATTTTATAATTAAGTTTTGCTTTAATTTCAGTTATTATCAAACCTGGTTACAATTGAAATTAACTTATAGGCACCTTTTGCAGAAGTAAAATTTTGTTCAAACATTTCCAATACCCCTTGCATTCTCTCACTTCAGCGAAATTGCAATCATTTACCTTCTCTCAATCTCTGTGTAGCTGTTTTTAGCAAGCATTAAATTTTTGAGTTTCATCTAAAATTTTCTTTTCAAGGGGCTCAGGAAACATCCCTAATTTCAACTCTCAACCAGGCTGCACCAGAGAAAGGTAATTCTAATTCCTTTGCTTTAATTTTCTGCAATTCTGTGTATTCTATGAGGTTTGTTTAGTTTCTCTGCTAATTAGTAAGTTTAGTTTTAGAGTATGTAGTTGTGGATTCGTTTGTGTGCTTGTTTAGTTTAGATTATGTTTGCTTAGTTTTGATCATTTCTTGTAAGTTGATTGGTTTAGTTAAGCATTATCATTTTATTAAGTTTCAGTATTCAATTTAAGTCAGCTAGTAATTATATAATCTGTTAAGCTTCATTACAATTTTGCTGAGCTATAATTAGTAGTCAAGCACTTGTTATTAACTGTTAGTATGTGTTAATATTGTATAATAACTAGCTCAGAGATAATGTAGTAATGACACCTCACCGCAACCTGGTAGACGTACCAATTCAAGTTTTAATCAATTTTCAAAAAACAAAAGACATAAAATATCATTTGGAAACAATTATAAGTCATAAATGTCTTGGATATCATAAGTGTGGAAGAAATAAATAAAATCTCAAAATCTAGCGATATGAGTCAAAAGCTCTACAAAATAGAAAAAAAATAATACAATTGTGCTCATAAATACACTGTCTAATAGAAAAGACATGAAAATAAAGATAGGGAAGTAATCCAGTGTTGCGGATCATCCAAGCAACTCTCCCCGAAACTCCAATAACAGCTCATTAGACACGGTCTCGGACTCCACTAGTGTCAATATCTGAATCGGCACAAAAATTATAGCAAGTGTAGTCAAATTATCAACATGTTGCACACGAGATTTGAACATGTGTCTACCTCGGTTCTCAACAATCTACTGCCTAATAAAATAGAAAAATTAGTAGATATAGTTTATAAATGTCATGTATCTCATGTGTTAAGCAAACTAGACTTTCTTTTCGAGCTAGTAGCAGTTAACCTTATACATATAGATATTTGGGGACCATACAAGACTCCCTCTATTGATGGAAATAGATATTTTTGACAATAGTAGGTGACTTTACAAGAATGACCTAGATCTATATGTTGAAATTAAAGTCTGATGTGTGTGTTACTATACAGTAGTTTTAACCTTTGCCAAGACTGAATTTAGTAAGATTATCAAAGTGTGTAGATTGACTATTGATGATGATGTCTCACATCGTGTTGGAGCAGGGTGGGTGAAACAGTGGCCTGTCTCCAAGGTATTGTGCTATAAGAATGTGTTGCCAAGGCTTAAAGATAAGTTCTACAGAATGATCGTTAGACCAATATTATTGTATGACGCAGAGTGTTGGCCAGTCAAGAACGCACACATTCAGAAGGTGAAGTAGCAGTGATGCTTAGATAGATATATGGGCTTTGTCAGAAAGATATGATTAGGAATGAAGCTATACGGGACAAGGTAGGAGCGACATTAGTGGCAAATAAGATGAGGGAAGCGAGACTGAGATGGTACGACATGTGAAAAGGATGTACGAGGATGCGCTAGTAAGGTGGTATGAGAGGTTGGTTGTAGCAGGGGTTAGGAGAGGTAAAGATAGGCCGAAGAAGAACTGGAGGTGATTAGACAGCACATGGCACAGTTTCAAGTGACTGAAGACATGACCTTAGATAGGCAGATATGAAGGTTGAGGATTAGGGTAGAAGGTTAGTAGGTAGTTGAGTGTTATCGCACTTTGTGTGGCAAAGGATGGGGCTACCTACTCCTCTCCCCTCCTATTTTTTGTAGTAATATTTAGTTATCGCATAGTTTTCTATTTTTGTAGTACTATTTAGTTATAGAATAGTTTGTTATTCTTCAATATGTATTACTATCTGTTGGTGCATCTGTTTTGTATCTTGCTATTTTGCTGTCTTATTTTATCTTGAGCCGATGGTCTATCAGAAACAGTCTCTCTACCCCACAAAAGTAAGGTTAAGGTCTGCTACATCCTACCCTCCCAGACCTCATCTATGGGATTACACTAGGTATATTGTTGTTGTCGTCGTCAAAGTGTTCAGATCACATAATGGTACTGAATTTGTCAATAATGTGTACAATGATTTATTTAAGTTAGGTATTATACATCAAGGAACATATGCTTACTCTCCTCAGCAAATTGGTGTAGCTGAGAGAAAATATATACCCATACTAGAAGTTACAGGCTCTCAGATTTTAAGTTAATATTCCTATTAAGTTGTGGGACCAATGTATTCTTAGTGCATATTAGCAACAGACTGCCGTCATCCATTCTTGGAATTTCACCTTGTGAAAAATTATACGAGAGGAAACCATATGTTGTTCATCCCAAGAATCTAGGGTGTTTATATTATGTTAAAATTGTACAATATATTGATAAGTTACAGTGAAGAACAAAGACTTGAGTCTCCATGGACATTCAATAGTTCAAAAAGGATGCATCTTATATAATCTCAACACTATACATTTTTTGTTAATAGAGATATGATATTCAAAGATAATGAATTCCTATTTAAAATAAACAAAGATAGTCCTCATTTATTCCAATATATTGATTTCACACCTCAGGATGATGTTACAAGTTTCTTTGAGAGTATTGTGATCATGTGAATTCTAATTCAGGTGCTCATGAGATCCCAGATCAACTATAAGCTAGTCCCACATAACAAGCTGAGTCAATTGATACACAGTATGTGTCTATTCCTATACAAGTTGCACAACATGCATGTGCTTGTTCCTGTACAAGTTGCACAAATTACTCAACCTCAACATACTCAGCAATTGGTTCCAACAAGAAAATTAAGAAGAGTCAAACAACCATCTGGACGAAAGATTTCATTTTACTGAGTTAGCATCATCGTAATACTCCATATGCAATTTCTAATTATGGTTCATATGATAATCTGTCTTCTAAAGACCAAGCTTACTTTTCTTCTTTCTTCTTTTATTACAGAATCTAAGACTTACACAGAAGCTGTAAAGGATCCTAGGCCGGTTGAAGCTATGCAAGATGTGATTGAAGCCCTTCAGAATTATTACACTCGGGACATAGTCAGCCTGTCAGAGGGTAAGAAACCTATAGACTTTAAGTGGATATACAAGATTAAGTATAATGCCTCTGGAGAAATAGAAAGGTTAAGCAAGACTTGTCGCAAAAGTTATAGCCAACAAGAGGCTATTTACTATCAGGAGACATTCTCTCTTATGAAAAAAATGATCGCTGTCAGGATAGTAGCAATTGCAGCTTCAAGGAACTGGTACATACACAATGGATGTCTACAATCTTCCTATACGGAGATCTGCATGATGAAATATATATATGAATTTGCCTCAGGATATTTGAGTCATGGAGAGCCTAAACCTGTATGCAAACTCATCAAACCCATATGGATTGAAACAAGCACCTAGGTAGTGGAATACAAATCTGACAGAAGCTTTACTAAATATTAAATTTAAACAAAGTCAATATGATCACTCTTTATTTGTCAAGAAGACACAAAATGGAAATCATAATTTTAGTGTATGTTGATAACATGCTTGTAACCGGAGACAATCTGAAGCTGATTGAAACACAAATCTATCACCTTGGAAAGTGTTCAAAATGAAGGACTTAGGAGATCAAAAATACTTCCTTGGAACACAAACAAGTTAGACCATTTAAACAAGTCACAAAGAATAATAACAACTCGTAGATCGACATGTTCAAAACATGATTTGAAACACAAATACTCAAACAGGGGTCGGGTTGATTCAATGATTCTAGTTATAATTGTAAACCATTGAACTCGTGTTTTACTTAATGCTAATAGTATCCTTATAATAGCTTTGTGACCATCCAATCGCTAGTTTTTTCGTCAAATTCAATTACTACTCTTCAAACGGCTGTGGTACTAGATAAATGGAATATATTCTCTATATAATTATCCTTGTGACCGAAAGAAATAATCCCTTGATTATTCTCATTAATATAAGAGTATATATACAATTTACAATTTTCATAATAGGAAAATTCTATTCTTATTCTACTCCTAAAACTTTATTCTACTTGGACACTAACTATACAATTATGGTAAGTGTACAATTCTAATAATGTAATATTTATACTAAAATATTACAACAAACAATACCAAATCATTAGCCCAAAACGTGGGCATACCGTGTATATTTAACAGTGACAAGCAAGATATAGGAGGTGAGTTTGAAGAGGCTTTTCCTTGGGCATTATTACAAGTAACAAAAATCTTTTCTCCAGGCACAACTGGAGTTATGTAGATATTCTTCATCTCAATGTTGGTGCAAGTTTTGCTATTACTACAATTCAAATCTATTGCTAGCTTGCTGCTTCTTGTTCCATATATTTTCTTGTATGTTACATTGCTCACATTGACTGCACTTACCTGTTCAACATTTTTTAAAACAAAAGATAATTTTCAAATTTCCAAGTCTTCTTTAGAAAATTGATGATTCATGGATTTTATTTTATTTTTTTACCTGAGGTTGACATGAATGACCACCATTGCAATAATTCTGATCAATAATGATTGGGTTCTCTACATTTTTTAGGTTAATATTCTCAAAATGTATAGACCTAGCATATCCAGAACCATCCTATGAACGCATGAAAGAGATATTTTAGGAAAATTAGTAGTATATGCATACAATTATTCAAAATTCTTTTAACTATCATGAATATAAATAAGATTTATGAAAGGTGAGACTTTTTGTTACCTGCCATGACTTAATTCTAACACCGTTTTGGGTTCCCTCTAGGTAACAATTTGTTACATAGACGTCTTCCACATTAGCAAATGTGTTACTTGGACCTAAAGTTCCGATACTGCATATAAAATATTACTTGTTCTCCGCACAATAAACTGAAGTTCCCGTTTATAGTAACCAAAAAAAAAAGTGAGATATAATAGAAGTAAAGTACATGGTTCTACCTTATACCATAGCCTGGTCCACATGAAATACCAGTAATATGGATATCAGAACACCCAGTATTGATGGCAATGCAGTCATCACCTGCTTGTTATTTATTGATTTATTTTTGCGAGTTAATTAATTTTGGCGTAAAAAACTACACATTATATGCAGTCAATATAAAAGAGTTTCAACCTATGTTTCTCGGACACTTCACTTTTGGTGCCACACCTGTGTCGACACGACGTGGGTGTGGGATCTGTACCAGATATGGTCAATTGATTTTGGTTACTTTGACCCAAATCAACGGAGAAATTCGGGGCAAATAAAATGATTTATGTAATAAAAATAAAAGCTCAGGTGAAATTGAAAAAAATGAAACCTTGTATATAGAAATTTTTATGTCAGTCTTTTCCTTATATCTATCTCCTTTTAAAATTCTCCTCTTGATCAATATTTTCTCCTCAAAATACTATGTAAGTTTTCCACATAATTTAGACATATGACTCTATTTTTAGATATTTGATTTACTTTTAGCTGAATTCTAGCACCTGTATCCGTACATCCATACCCCCGAATCTTAAATTTTAGATCATGAAGAATCTGACATCTAGATTCGCACCCATATCGGACACCTGCACCCGAGTTCGAGCAACTTAGGTTTTAACGTCAATAACCTTAGTAGTTAAGAGGTCAATAATCAACTTAAAACTTCAGGATGAAAATAATGTGAAACTCTATCATTGGTTTGTAGCTAAATTCAGGAACAGAAATACTTAAGAAAATTGTTTAAAATAAGGATAATGTGAAATTCTGTTTATCTCAACAAGATATTCTGGTAACATTTTGGTTATACTATAAAATCAATATTCACATAATTAAACTCCAAGTTATGCATTTGGATTAATTTTCAAGAAAATATTTTAGAAGAACAGTTATATGTAATTAGTAGGGGTGGCAGATGGGTCGTTTGGGCTGAAGTTAGCGGGTTAAGATGGGCTGAATCAATAGATGGGTCAATGTCCAACCCGCCCAAAACTTACATGGACTAATATGGGCGGGTTAAGATGGCTAAATGATGGATCATAACTTAACTTGCCCAACTTGACCCATTACTTTTATAAATTCAAACTTACCTTCTATGATGTTATTTTATTTTGTATGATATTTGATTTTTCCATAACCTTATTTTTAAAATATGAATAATATTTTTAAGAATTTTTTTCATTTTTTTATAAAAGCAAAATAAATATATAAAATAATGGGTGGGAGGGCAGGAGTAGTGGGGCGGGGGACTGGGTGGTGAGGTAAGAAAAGTTTCTCATTTTTTATAAAAAAATTGTATAAGTAAAATAAATATATAAAGTAAAAACTTCGGGTGGGGTGGGGGTAGGGATGGGGTAAGTAAATTTTTCTCTTTTTTATAAAAAGTTTATAATCTCGGTTTTTTTGCGGGAAGGCCCTTCTAGAATTACGCTTAACGTCCCTTTATTACTTTCCCGATCAGCGCCTCGGGTCGGTAGCAGGACTCCGAGGCATTACTACCACGGCTACTATCGACCCGAGCCCAAAGAAGGAAAAGAACGGACAAGAAAAATAAATATATAAAATAGAAAATTTGGTGGTGGGGTGGGAGGGCGGGGTGGGGTTGGGTGATGGGGTACGAAAAATTTCTCATTTTTTAATAAAATTTTATATATAAATAAAATAAATATATAAATAAAAACTTCGGGGGCGGTGTGGGAGGCCAGGGGGGTTGGGGGTTAAGAATTTTTTTTATATTTTTAATAATTATTTTATAAAAGTTGGGGGCTGTTGATTTATAATGGGTCAACTTGGGCTAGCCCAAACCAACCCATCACCAAAATCACTATTGCCCAAACTCATGAATCCTTGGACGGGTCATTTGGGTTTGGGCTAATTTTGCCGCCCATAGTAATTAGTAGTTATGAGAACTTACCTTTGGATTGCTTTTTCTATTTTCAAAAATCTTTCTAGTTTTATTTTGTAAAATTCTAGCAAACCATATTTTCTAGTCCATAAACATGCTAAACATTTTAGGAAGTAGGAAGAAAATGAGAATTACGTACTTGTTTGAATAATGGAGTCTTGAATTCGAAGTTGGCTAGAGAAAAAGATATCGATACCATCGGTACTGCGAAGGTTACTCCCCTGTTGTAAGTGAAGGAAGTTAATTTCATGGTTATTTTATTCTCAAGATTGAAATATATATACACTTTGTATAATATCATTCTAAGGCTAACATTAAGAAAGACCTATCTAATCATATTCTAATCAGCTTAAATTACATTATACTAATTACAATTACAATGATATGATATGATTTGGGAATGATATGATTGGGATAATTATGGAATGACTTCATAATTATCCTAACAGTCCCCCGCAGTCTTAGCGGGAGGATCTCGTATGCTGATACTGTCCCTGAAATCGTCCAACAGTACGTGTGGAACACCTTAGGTGAAAATGTCAGCAATATGATAACGGGACGGTACATGGAGAACACGGACTTGTCCACGTGCAACTTTTTCTCGGACAAATAGGATGTCCATTTCTATGTGTTTTGTGCGTTGGTGTTGGACTGAGTTACCTGATAAGTATATCGCACTCACATTATCACAATAAACCACTGTTACTTTTTCAATTGGACAATGGAGTTCTAAAAGTAGATTACGTAGCCAACATGATTCAGCGACCACATTAGCTACCCATCGGTATTCAGCTTCGGCGCTAGACCGAGACATCGTCGATTGTCGTTTTGACGATCATGAAATGAGATTATCTCCCAAAAATACACAATATCCAGATGTGGAACGTCGTGTGTCCGGGCAGCCACCCCAATCAGTCTGTGTAAGATGAGAGGCTCGAAATGGGGGACTTATACAGGTGCAATCCAAAGTGAAGAGTACCCTTAACATACCGTAGAATTCACTTGAGAGCCCCCATATGTAAACATACATGTTGAACTACATATGAGATATCTGGTCTCGAGAAGGTAAGATACTGCAATGCCCCAGCTAAGCTGCGGTAATGTGTTGGATCAATGTATGGAGTACCGGTAGAGTTACTCAATTTTGCTTTAGTATCAACCGGTGTATGTGACGGTTTGCAGAAGGACATCCCGGCCTTTTCAATGATCTCCTCGGCATATTTCTTTTGACTAAGAAACAGACCACCGGCATATTGAGTTACAGCAATTCCCAAAAAATAATTTAAGGGACCTAAATCCTTCATTGCAAATTCCGTTGCAAAGAGGGACATAATAGGCTTGCAGAGTGATGCAAATGATGTTGTGAAAATGATATCATCTACATATAGAAGTATGTATGCCATGTCACGTCCCTTCTTATAAATGAACAAGAATTGATCGGACTTGTTGTGTGAGAAACCCAGTGTAGATACAAAACCTGCAAACCTGCTATACCACGCCCGGGGAGCCTATTTTAAATCATATAAAGATTTTTTCAACAGACAAACATAATCCGGATGTATAGGATCTCGGAAACTCAAAGGTTGGTGCATGTAAACTGTCTCCTGTAGATGGCCATGTAAAAATGCATTTTTGACATCCAACTGATGAATGGACCATGATTTTGACAGTGCCAGGCTAAGAACGGTCCTGATAGTTGTTGTCTTAACTACCGGACTGAATGTTTCAACACAATTCACGCCAACCTGTTGAGACCTGGGATCACCAACAAGACGAGCTTTGTATCACGCAAAGGAGCCATCAAAATTCTTTTTATGACAGAAAACCCAAATAGACCTGATTATATTTACATTAGATGGACGGGGCACTAACTCCCACGTATTATTTTTAATAAGAGCATCAATTTCGTCTAACACGACAACTTTTCAATTCGAGTCTGATAGGGCCGCTTTGGGATTTTTTGGAAGAGGTGATAGTTGGACTGAAGATGTTAGGTTAAAATGACGCTCGGACCAAAAAATCTTGTGCATAGCACGGGATTCAATAGTCCAAGGTTGGGGAATTGGGCTGTCGGGTAGACTAGTGGATCGAGGGGAGGACATTTTTTGGGCCAAAACTGGCGGTGGGTTTACTGTTTGGTGATTGGGCCGACACGGGTCAAGTTGATGGGCCTGGAAAATTAGGCCTGGCTATCGGTTTGGTGGCTGGAGTGGGGACACTGGTGACGGAGCAGTGGGCTCCCTCATTTGAGCCTGGTAGCCATTGGAAGTGGACTAGGCCGAGACCGACGGTAAAGAGGCAGTGACCTTTGAACCGCGGACTGGTCCAGTCCCATTTTATGGTTGGGCTGGTACAATATGGGAATTATTTTGGGTCGGTCCCATCTGATTTCGGGTATTGAGATGGTGATGTAAAATTGAATGTATTCTATTGTCCAAAAAACCATACGAAGGTGGGGATGCCACATAAGACTTAGCAAACGGGAATGTAGCCTCATCAAAAACTACGTGACGAGAGATAATGATTTTTCCATTCGTCATATCATAACATTTATATCCCCTATGATTTTGCGGGTATCCCAAAAACACACAAGGAGTGGAACGAACCTGAAGTTTGTTAATGGTTATGGACGGAAACAAGAGATAACACAAACACCCAAAAACCTTCAAATGTGTAAAAGATGAAAGACGATGGTACAACATTTGTGTAGGTGATATGTTGGATAGTAGTTTGCTAGGAAGAATATTTAAGAGATATGTGGTCATTTGAAGTGCATGATGCCAAAACATTGGTGGTGTGGACGAATGCACAAGAAATGTGCGAATCATATTGTTAATTATTCGAATTTTTCTTTCGCCTTTCCCAACATTTTTATACATTCAAATCAGTCCTTTAGAAGATATGTTGGGTCAAATGTCACAACACCAAACCCAACATTAACACACGAAGAATTTGTTGTTGTCCTTCCAGAATTTGCTTGGTTCCTCTTTCTTTCTTTCGCATCGACCTGAAGAAACCATCGACCCCTTCATTGGGCTGATTTGACCGGTACGCTTTTTTCGTCCAATCTCCATAGTTGTATGTTGCATGCTCCAAGTGGTGTTGTTATTAGAATAAAACTGTTGTGTTGAGTGATTTCCTTCCTTATTATCGTGGTTAATATCATGTAGAAGCACCTCGAACTATCACCAGGTACTATCACTCTTAATCAAAATGAGTATCTCTCACGGATTAGAATAATCAAATCACTAGAATTACCAGTAACTTGTAGATACCAAACGAATCTTCATGTTGCTGCGAGGATGAATATCCAGTAAGCTGAGCTAAGCTGATACCATACATTGAATTTCTGTCATTATACAGCAGATTGCTTCCCAAATAGTGTCCTTGTCCTTTAATCATTCTGGCTCCCTCCCCTTTATGTTCCTATTCCTTAAATTATGAATTTGTGTCTTATCTAGGTTCAAAAATCTTCTTCCTACAGAGGGCAAGTCAGAAAATTAACTGAAAAAAACTTCACCTGCAAAATTAAAAGCATAGTTAGTTAAAAAATCTGTCATTGTGTTGCCCTACCTGAATACATGTTGAATAAGCACATTGGATGTGTTTATCAACTTTCTGATCTTTCTCCATCTCAACTATTATGGACCAAGGTGGTTCCTAAATTCCCTCCACTATTTTCTTCATCATCAATGAATCAGTTTCCAAAATAAGTGGCAGCAATCCCTGATTCACACTGTAATCTACTCCTTCCAGTATAGCCTCAGCTTCAGCAACTACATTAGTAGTGTCATTTAGTACTTTTGTCTTCGCAAATATTAAGTCACCTAGTTCATTCTTTACGCAAACACCAATAAAACTAGGTCCAGAATTGCTTCTTGAAGCTCCTTCTGTATTGCATTTATATCATCCCTCCTCAAATTTGTGCCATGACACAATCTGTACTTTTACAGAAGGTGAATAGTCTTCCAGGTAGTGAACCAATCCTGGCCATAGATATGGGATATTTTGTAGCCCTGGGATCTCTCATTTGCCAAATAATATAAATTGTTATTGATTTCATGCACCACTCTTTTGAGACTGACCTATCCTCCATATTTTTTTCCTCCTTTTTCATAACTCTCAAATTATTATTGCTGGTACAGCTTGATAAATAGGCTCGAGCTTTGTGCAGCATCCTGCTTTCCACAATTATCACAACAACCAACAATCATTGCGGACAATCACCATCACATTCACCATTATATATCGTCAACCACTATAATCACTCACCACTACCGTTAGCTATCACTATCACCCACCATAACTATTAGTCGTCACCACCAATTACCACCATCAACCGCTACTATCAGCTACTATCACCACTAGCTACTACACACAACCACCATTGGCCAAAACCATCCTCAAGCGACATACACAATTACCACCGCTAGCCATAACCCCCATCAACTGCCATAGAATTTTTTAGAAATATAATGTTTATATAATATTAAATTAATTTAGTAGTTTATTAAATTTATATTTATTAATTTTTAATTAGAGATTATATATCCGGATATTGAAAACACAAAAATCCTTAATTGTTTAGTATTTAAATCATAATACAACATCTTTACTATAACGTTCTTGGGATGAACTTTATTTCTGAAGCAAAGAGAAAAAAATTACTCCCTCCATTTCAAAATGTGTTGTCTTCCTTTTAAAAAAGAATGACTCTTTTCTTTTTTGACAATTCTTTAATTCGAACTTTTCATATACCATGTTTAAAATCACAAGATTAAAGGACATTTTGATATACTCTACGTATCTTTAGTTTAAGACCACAAGATTCAAAAGTCTTATTTACTTTCTTAAACTTCGTGTCAAGTCAAAACTAGAACGGAGGGAGTAATACA
This sequence comes from Anisodus acutangulus, assembly GCA_029783415.1. Lineage (NCBI taxonomy): Eukaryota > Viridiplantae > Streptophyta > Magnoliopsida > Solanales > Solanaceae > Anisodus > Anisodus acutangulus. The sequence continues at coordinate 30,536,764 of CM056512.1, forward strand.
ATATTTTAATATTCAAATATGCATACATTTAAATCTTAATGCATATATTAATGTTCAAATGTGTATTAAAATCAAACGTATTAATTTAAATAAAAACAAATGAGGCCTAAATGGTCTGAAACTAATATTGATTTGCCATCAGTTTCAGCACTTCCGCATTAACAATTGATGTTACAACCGCTATCACTTTTACTAAGGGGTGGCCAGTGGGATGGTATGGGAGGAGACTAGATTTGGGGGACGGGGTGGGTGGTCGTGATCAGGATATGGCGGGCCAGGATAGGGGATGGGAAGGGGTCATGTCCCACATCCCATCAGAAGAGGGGACGGGTCGGATAGGGGGATTTGAGGGAATTTTAATTTTATTTTAGAACCATAATTTTAAATATATATATATATATATATATAGATACTTAAATAATTGAACAAGATAGTGAATAAAAACATCTCCTGTTTTTGTGTTTCTTATATTATTATTAGAAATATGATTTTTTATAATACAATTTCAAAATTGCAACTTTATTTCGTAGTTCAAAAGTTGCAAATCACATAGTAAAATTGTCATTAAAAAAATTACATGTTCAATCATACTTTTTCTAATTTCCTCATAATCTCTTGAGGATCTTCTGTTGGAATTGGAAGTTGTTGGTCATATTGTTCGATGTCGCTTCCTACTCCCTCGGATAAGATTTCGTTGTAGTTGTAGTCTTCTTCTTCGTTAATCTGTGGTTGACCGCACATTCTACGCTCCGCTCTAATCCAATCTCTGAATAAAACGACAATATTCAAGATGTCTCCCGCCAATGAGTGTGTGCTCTCCTAATTAAAATCTTCCAATAGAAAAAGCGCTTTTAGAAGTTGTTGATGACGCTTGAATATTCAACACATCTCGGGCCATCTTTGATAGTGTTGGAAATGTATTCTCATTCTCCCTCCAGTATTTCAGCAAGTCTTCACGTCCATCATCATTGACAATTGATTCGTACGGTACAACACCCTGCAAAACATAAACATCAAACTCGCTAATTTGTGAAGAACTTGAACCACTATACATTCTATTTCTAAGGCTTTGAATACTTGAAGCAGAAACCGCATGTTTTTTATAAGGTTGCAGTGAAGTAGAAGAAGATGGTACAGAAGTCGGTTGATTATTTGCACTTTTCTCTTGGTAGTACATATATATATATATATATGCATTCAGTGTGTATGCTAGACACAACTTCTTCTTTAATTGGTTCGTAAGTTGGTTCTTTAGTTGGGTCTGTTGGAGTTGGAAGTATTTCTAAGCTTTCATAAATCGTTTCAACAAGTGTTTTACAACAGTCTACTTTAATAGTAGGATTTAATACGGCACCAATAAAATAAATAGTTGAAATAGAAAAAAAATATTTTTTTTTAATTTTAAAACATTTTTTAATAGATTAAGTTGGTTTTTGAATATATTCATTAAGTAACAAAAATATTAGAGCTGTATAAAATAATATAGATGAAATAGTAGGATAATAAATACCAGAAAATTCCTTAGTAGCTAAAAAAAAATTCTCTAAGAATACATTAAGTTCCAAAATATTTTCTCAATCATCATCTACAAGCATATCCCTTGGATTTTGATTATGGGCGTTAAATAATAAAGTTATAGGTCTTATACACTCGTGAGCAACAACTAATTGTTCATACAAAGAATTCCACCTAATTGCAACTTCTTCTGAAATTTTCCTATAAGGTAATCCACAATCATGACATATTTTTTTATACTCTTAGCGTCTTTGTATTTTATTACCTTTAAAAATAAAGTTGATAGCAAATTGTACTTTATCAAGAATAGAGCTAAAAAGTTTTAGGTCATCCTTTACAACTAAGTTATAAATATGACATGCACATCTAACATGAAAAATATCGGGGAAAGATGGATTCAATCGAGTTTTTAAAATGTTTACAGCAAAATCATTAGAAGAAGCATTATCTAATGTAATAGTCATAATTTTATCAGTAATTCCATAATATTCACTAATTTCATGAATATTTGTTGAAATAAAAGCTTCAGTGTTCCCATCATCAATATATCTATATGATAATGTACGTTTTTGCATAAACCAATTCTGATCTATCCAATGACATGTAACAGTTAAATAATCATTACCATTAGTACTACGGCATATGTCAGAAGTGATAGTCACTTTGTCATTAAAATGATACAATGCATAACGTAAATATTGTTAATATTCATGCGCAAATATAAAAACATCTCTTCTAACAGTTGATCTAGGAAAACCGTTAAAAGCAGAATTATATGTTTCTCGAATGTAATGAATAAAATCAGGAGAGGAGGAAATGAAAAAGGCGAACCCTCCACAACAACTAATTTTGTTAAATTTTCCCGGTCTTTGTGTTTATGATATTTAGGACCTATAACTCCCCAAGTCATCGGGTTAATTCGGCTTTGTACTTGGTCGGGGACACTATGTGAACCTTGTCCCGACTCAGAAGGCATTTGCACACCCGATTTTTCAGCCAAGTATTGGTTATATCTTGATTTGTGAGAGTTTTCTACATGTCTCATTAAACCTCACGTCCCACCTTGACCTTTTTCAGTTTTAAATTTATAAACTTCGCGACAAATTTTACAAATTGCTTGTTGATTAGGAATGTCCCTATCAAAAAAATCTCATGCATGTGATTTTAATTTTTGTTGTTTTTTGTCCTCGACTCATACTAGGGGGAATAGGAGGCATTCCAGTTTCAGTTTAAGCCTTAGACTCAGTCTGAGCCTGAGGTGGAGGTGCACTAGTGGGTGTGTTATCTAAATTATCTTCTAATTCATTTCTAAATTAAATTCTGGTTCAGATGCATAATATACCTCATGATCTAATGGTATATAATATTAACATTAAAAAATTAATTTCATCTAAATGAGTGAAATCATCGTAATTAGGATTACTAGAAGATGCACCCTTACCCCTGTTACCCCTAGTACCTCTACTAGAAAAGCGTCCAGTTCGTTCCATTATAATTATGCAAATAAATAATTAAAGTTAATAAAATTAAGTATGATAATTAAAATTAAGTAACAATAATAATTTAAAGAAGGAACTAAGGTACCAAACGCCGACGTAACGTCGACGTGTAATCGAGGTTGAAAATTGAAATTGTGTTCAATGATCCTCAAGCTAGTTGCCAACTTCACTCCCAATTTTTGAACTTTGATAGAAATTACCAAATAAAATACAATATTTAGTGTGCAATTTAGACTTGTAGAGAGAGAGATTATAGAGATGGTAGGAAGATTTGTGAGAAAAATGAGGTATTTATAGTTGAGAATTAGAGTTAAAGTGTAAATATACTGACTTAGGGGTTAAAAATAAATATTAAGGGGTAGGGGGTTTATGAGGTGTGGGGGGGGGGGGGGGGCTAAATGGCCGTTATTAGCCGTTGCCAACGGCTAAAATCAAAATCTTGCCGTTGTGCAACTGCTATTTGGTCAGGACGAGGGCGGGATGGGGTAGGCGGGACGAGCCCTAGTCCCATCCCGAGTTCGAACCCCGCTACCGACATATATCATTCTGAATTTTTTTTGCGGGACGGGCGGAATCGGGCTGTCCCGGCCCGCTGGACATTACTTTTACCACATGGGATGAAGGTCGAGGAGGAATAATTAAAGAAAAGGTTACTCTTAGTCATTAGTCTCTACTTTTATATAACGAACCTTGACATTGCATTCTGAATGAAGGTTCTAGCATTAGTAGTCTACTAGCCGGCAGTCATAGTCAGACCCATTCATTGCAGAAGAACGAAAGAATCCTCCTCTTTTTTACTTTAAAATATATCTGCTCCACACGCTATTCGTGGAGTAAGTGGCCTGGATGGTCACTCTAAGTTATGATCATTAGTCATTAGTCACTCAATTTTATGGTCTTTCTAAATTGACTCAATTTTATTTAATTAGCTTTCGTGATCATTTTAACGGGAAATATAATTTGCGATATCTATTTAATGGCGTAACAGATATAAATTTTTAAGAAAAAATAATTAAAATATTAAAATCAATATTTAAATTCATTTACAATTCAACTCATAGTCATTATAGTCACTCAATTTTATGGTCTTTCTAAATTGACTCAATTTTGTTTAATTAGCTTTCGTGATCATTTTAGCCGAAAATATAATTTGCGGTATCTATTTAATGACGTAACAGATATAAATTTTTAAGAAAAAATAATTAAAATATTAAAATCAATATTTAAATTCATTTACAATTCAACTCATCCTAAATTCGTCTCAATTCTTAACCCGACCGCTTAATAGGTCAGTGACTATATAAGAGATGTCTTTAATAACATTTAACTGGAAAAACACGACTGTTCTTCAATTTGTAGAACAAGAAGATTTGGAGCTCTACGTTAATATGTGTAAAAAGAACATCATGCCTGGTATGTACACTTAGTCAATTGGATACGATTCCTTGCATCCTCGAGAGACCAACATTTAGCATAAGCATCTGTGATTGCATTGTGCACGTTAAGGGATACATAATCATATTCAGATTTAAGAACTGAAGCACTTCAATTCAGCAATCGCATCGAACAGACTACGGCAAGTGTAATTATCAGACAACTTCAAAGCTTCTTGTTCTACGCATTTATTAAAGCGGGTTGGATCAGGAATTAGATCGGATTTAGGGTGAGTTGAGTTGTAAACAAATCTAAATATTAATTTTATTTTTTAGCGACCTTGAGACAAGCGTGGAGGTGAGGCTTGGTACTCAGGTCATTCCAAAGAAATGAAGTTTCAAGTATGTCCATTATCCAAGGAAATTGAGAGATTGATGATAATGTCACACATCGAATTGGTGTAGGGTGGATGAAATGGAGGCTTGCTTCTGGAGTATTGTGCGATAAAAAGGTGTCACCAAAACTTAAAGACAAGTTCTATAGGGATGTGGTTAGACTGACTATGTTGTATGGGGCGGAGTGTTGGCCAGTCAAGACTTCGCACATCCAAAAGATGAAAGTTGCGGAGATGAGGATGTTGAGATGGATGTGTGGGCATACAAGAAGGGATAGGATTAGAAATTATGATATCCGGGACAGAGTGGGAGTGGCATCGGTGGAGGATAAGATGCGAGAAGCGAGGTTGAGATAGTTCGGGCATGTGTTGAGGAGAGACAAATGCCCCAGTGCAGAGGTGTGAGAAATTGGCTATGGACGGGTTCAGGTAGGCCGAAGAAGTATTAGGGAGAGTTTATTAGACGGGATATGGCGCAGGTGCAACTTACTGAGGACATGACCGTAGATAGGGGATTGTGGAGGACACGTATTAGGGTAGTAGGTAGTTGAGCGTAGTCCTACTTACACTTACATACTAATAGTTATAGTGATATTATTGTAGACCTGCTTAGCCTATCGTACTAGTAGGCGCAGTATTGCTTTATAGTCCCCTGTCGTTTGATTCCTGCTGCTATGTGTTTTTTCGTGTACTTTGTTTATCTTATCGCTTCTTTTTTTAAGAATGATTTATCATGACTTATCCGCTTTTATTACCATCATTGTCATATTGCTTTAAATTTCTTATCCGGGTCTAACCGTTTTTCTTGCTTTGCTTGTGTTTATGTTGTGTCTTGAGCCGAGGGTCTTCCGAAAACAGCCATTGTACCCTCCTCAGAACCCACGTTGTGAGATTTCACTGGGTATGTTATTGTCGATTTTTTCTTAAAAGTTTACAACTATGACATTCAATAGATACCAAAAATTGTATTTCTAAATGACCATACAAACTAACTATGCAAAGCTGTGCAGCTTTTGGAAGACAAAAGTAACTATGATGATTAATTATCCTAAGTTGACTGACCATCTAGACCACTAACTCTATTCTTGAGTCATATACATTTAGAAAAATATTTATTATGTGCCTTGCCGGACCCCTAACATAGCGAGAGCTTAGTGCACCGGACTACCCTTTATTTATTATGTGCCTCAATTGACATTATATTAGTGAAGCTTCTTTTTATTTCACAAGTTTGTGAACCTAAACCTTACACTTTTGACTCCATAAACTTTGGGTCCATTTCTTGTGATATACAAGAAAGCCTCACGCAACTGGTGTTTGTTGTGAGTGTCACAAATAAAACAGCTTTACTATGAACTTTAAGTAATAAATACGCTTTCACTCGGATTGATCAAATGCTGTCGCATGCTAAAATTGTCCTGTTATCTCTGAAACGATAAAGCAATAATAACTAAAAATGACGTCTTCTGAAACTGAAATTGTTTCACTTGAGTTCACGCCAAAACAATGTTCATTGGTTCTAAAATAATTTATTGAAACGAACACGACCGTGGTTTTGTTTTTGTTCAGTGACAATCAACATCAAATCTGCCAATAGGCAGGAATGCACCGCTTTACAGTCAGTATCTTACTATTATAGAGAAATGGAAAGCTGCTCCACCATCAAGACCACGGTAGATTAAACAAACGATGGAACCTATTCAGCAGTTAGCTATATTTAGCACCAATACCGCACTCGCACCAACTTTCGACTCAGGGCCCATGTTTTAAACTAGCTTTGCATTATACCAAAAAATAACCTGGACTGTACCTTAATTCAACTATACTTTCTACAACCTAGTCTAAAAGAAGGCTAATTACGACACTAGAAGATCACGTAGTAACAAACACAACTTCGACTTAGACTTGAACTTAAACGTATGTATATCTCAAACTGAGGCAAAATATGACAGCTGGTAATAATCTACAGTATGTATTAATTAAGCGAGCTTAATATCAGACATTCTAAGGAAATTCCAAATTCTAAGGAAATGCCAAAAGAAACACATCTTGCAACATAGAAAAAGACCTTCAAGGCTCAAGTCAACTAAACTATAAAGCATACTTCCTTCAAAACAAACTTTAAGCCAGTTCACCACCTCACACTTTTGCACACACTACACCCATGGTAAAAACTTACCCACACTGATGTTTATACCAATACAGTAAATGCTACTTAAACATGGTCAAGTATTATATATTCTCACTTAAATTTTCAAGTGCTAAAGTTAATTTATTTTTTTTAGAAAGAAAAAATTTGAGAATGAAGTGCTAAAGTTAAATTGATTGATCATTTCCACTGTATGACCAGTAAAGGGCTTGTGGCACTCACAGAAACAAGATGAAATTATGCAATTGCAGCAGATGGTACCAGACCTTCAACAAGCTGCCAGAGATCATTTCGCAAAGGCACTACTTCCAAGGAAATAGCTCTAGTCTGGCTATATAACATTAGCTAGCAAAAAACAAGAAACTAATGCAGAATAATTCATCTGGATATTAGCTACAGCACTTAATACTCCATATCATAACATTGAGACATTCGCATGCTAATACAGGAACAGTATAGAATCATTAAGGGTACAGCACATCTGGAAGTGCCAAAGCAGAGCAAGCCTCCACAATTAATCAGTCAGCTCAATATTTAAAACCATGTTGATACACAAAGCAGAAACCTCGCTGCCACTTCAGGTCTTCAGGCAAGACATCCGGTACATTTGCAAGGAATACCTCATCCACCCTAAGATGGCACTGCATACAACGATACACTGGACTAAGTACTCAAACGCAATTGAACAAATAAGCAACAAATGCATAACCCACAAGTAGACTACGCTCGAGCCTAGAAAATGCCCCAAAAGCAATAAAATTTGAAGATGAATTGTGTTCATTTCTTGTACCATATCACGAACCACTTAGGATATACACTACCCATGGAATCATGCACATCTTAGTAGGCACCGAACGGTTCTACTATATCCCCTTTTCCTTTATTGCAAACCACTAGAGGCAGTGATTCTAGAATATGGAGTACGAAATATACTTCATTTTTTTCCCGACAGAATCCACTGTTTCCAATTTTTAAATCCATGGATATGGCACAGAAATCTACCCCCTCTACCAAAATACCAAGCCTGGCTCTCACCAATTAGAATTCGACCTTGTGACATGTGCCGACCACAAATCCGGCATTGTAGTACCTTTTCAGTTGAACCAAAGCCTAGGTATTCATCCCATTAAATTTATTTTCTTCTCATAACCATTGCAGGTACATTCACAATCAGATATGTCAAAGAAACAACAAAGTAACATCCGAAAAAACCAACAAAGCTTCAGAAGTAAGAACCAAGGAAGACATACTGTATGTAGAAGTATCAATCTGCTCAGGAAGCTCTTTAATATCCACTTCAAACCTCTCCTGAACCTACAGTTGGTGTAAAGCACAAGAAAATGATATTAATGTGGATGGCATTATTAAGCACAATAGAGTGACAATATGAGGGTCTGACTCTCAACCTGATTGAGAACTTCAGAATCTGATGCAGATGACACAAATGTTATGGCAAGCCCTTTAGTTCCAAATCTACCAGCTCTTCCCACCTAACAATATTATTATTCAAGATTAAATAATAAGACTACTTGGACAAGATCAGAACTTAAAACAATGAGCTGCAAGACAGATGGGACATACTCTGTGAAGGTAAGTATCTGCAGAATCTGGCATGTCATAGTTAATAACAATGTTCACCCTTTCAATGTCTATGCCTCTTCCAACCAGATCAGTTGCCACAAGAATTCTCTTGTGCCCTTCCTTGAAACCCTTGTAGCGTGTCAGTCTACCAAGCAGACAAGGCAAGAATCAAACTTACATAACATGAAAATTAAAAGATGTCAACAGCAGCATAACATGATTTCCATTATTCAGACAAATGCCAGACAGAGGGGACGGAATATGTACAAGTTAATAACTCCAAAAGGAGAGATTTGGAGTGAGATGCAAAAATACTAAAAATGCTTCTGTAAGAGCAATTATCACAATCCTTGAGGAAAAAAGTGATCTTGTTGAGAACTGACAACCTCATTGACACAAGACTACTTCTCACAGATAATATAAAAATTGTTTATGGACACAAATTAAATATCGAGTGCATAAGCAGATAACATAAAAGGAGTTGAACCCTAAGTTAGACAAACCTTTCTTCCTGACTCATGCCAGAGTGGATGCAGATAGATGGAAAATTACACTCCACAAGTAACTTGTTCAACTCTGCTGCTCTGCTCACACTCTTGACAAAAATAACAACTTGGTTGAAGTCCAAAGCATCCAACAGGTCATTCAGCTTCCGATTTTTCTCCGTTTCACTCAATTTGATGTAGTGCTGCCATCAAATAGCAGCAACTTAAGGAAGATTGTGATAACTAAAGAAATGATGGCAAAAGATCAGGCTTCGAAGATATACCTGTACAAGTCCATGCAGGGTCAACTTGGCCTCGTCGTCAACATAAATTTCCATTGGCTGAAATGAATAAACGTTATAGTAAAGGATATTAGGAGCTTCTTGCGCTAACACAATCTGATTACGAAATGAACGATGGATGAAGATCCTCCATCTGTGAATTTTCTCCTTGCAGCTTAAGAGTAAAAGCACCCAACTAGTCCCCATACTTGCTTAACGTGGTTCTACAGCGCTTACCAAAACGCTTCCATTAGGATTCCAAGCATCAGCCCCCTAGGTTATCCCATTTAGACTAAAGACCTTCCCCACCCCTCTGACATCTTTAACTATAAACATGGAAGAACAAAGATTGATGCACAAACTCAAGAAAACAAAGAACTACAAGCTTAGTGGAAAAACTAGCGGTTCAGCACAGCAACCAGCTCCAGAGACACCTCATCTTTGTTGACTTCCCCAGTAAAACTAAGTTTAGACAGATTATACCAAATAAATTTCACTACTATCGCCTGCAGAAAGTTGAAATTATGGAAATATGGTGACTTCTAAATTCAAGAACTGGCCACAGGACATTACATCTTGCATAAATTTCTTGCAAACCGGGCGAATCTCCTTGCTGAGAGTTGCAGAAAACATCATGACTTGCTTGTCATGAGGAGTCATCTTGAAGATTTCCTGCACATCTCTCCTCATGTCTGCATATGCACAACAGATGTACTTGAGAATATTCTTACCAAAAGAAAAAAGATGATACGAACTTTAGCAGTGAGAGTTGTAAAAAGCTTATAGCTAAGACATACCAAGTGATTCAAGCATCTTGTCGCATTCATCCAGTATAAAATGCCTCACATTCCTCAAAGACAGGTCCTTATCTCTTGCCAATGCAAGTATTCTTCCAGGAGTTCCAACAACAATATGAGGGCATTCATTCTTCAGAAGCTCCTTGTGGAGTTTGATGTTGACACCACCATAGAAAACAGCAACCTTGATATCGGGCAGATAAGTGCTGAACCTCTCGAACTCATGACAGATCTGCAGATAGTGTAGTTGGTTAGCAAATTAGACAATTTTTACAAGTTCACCAAATTAGACAGTCCTTTAACATTGTGTAAATGGAAAGCAGAAGACTTTCAGATCAGCACACATGCCTGATAAGCTAATTCCCTAGTGTGACATAGAACCAGGGCAGCAACCTGACCAGCAACAGGTTCAATTTGTTGCAGAGTTGAAAGAACAAAAACAGCAGTTTTGCCCATTCCAGATTTAGCTTGGCAAATAACATCCATTCCAAGAATAGCTTGTGGAATACACTCATGTTGCACTGATGAACCAAATACATTGGAGCCAACGAGACCTCAGTTTTCAGTTTAAAATTGTTACCATTGTACATCTCCAAATTAGTAGTGATAGGAGTAATTTACCTGAAAACAGAAATTAGAAAGAAATTATCAAGAACGTCCTAAGAGATAGATTATGGTCAAACTATATCCAAAAAAGAATAGAATAATCAAATAATCAAAAAAAATTAATTAAAAAAAATTCTAATTAGCACACACTGAAAAAACCCCTAAGAGAGTACCTAACCCAAAAGGAAAAATTGAGACTAAACCATATGCTATAGCATGTAGTTCTTTCAACAACTTGTGGCCAAATTCCAGAACCGTACACACATTACATAGAAAGCTAACAAGCTCAACATGAACTAAAGGATTGAGCCCACAAGTGCATAAAAGTAAATGCAAGCCAAAACAAAAGGTTCACTTGGGAAAGTTGGACTTGACATCACAATTGCTTAAAATGGCAACATCCTTTCATGGACTCCCTCACTCCTACAAACACTAGATTCTAAAACTACCTATAAACAACTTACCGACAACAAAAAAACACGCTGGATTGAATATCTGGATTGGCAAAAGAATGAAATTTTGATGAAAACAGCCCCGCAAATTTTTCCTTTTTGACTTTTTCAGGGGTGTTCGAGGTGGAAGCAAAATAGTTTGTATTACAACATTGGCAAGACATTTAACAGCCAAAAGACGACAAAAAAACTCACAGGAACTGCACCACTAGAAAAAATGAGAATACCAGTGTGCACCGCTGGCCACATTATTGCTCACCAGACCATTACAGTTCTCAGAAAATGACAATTTTCTTATGATAATATTCACAGATGGAAGGTTTACAAGCCAATCAGATCAGTCAACAACGCCTCAGCACCCCAGTTAAAGTCTGCTATATGGCTACTTTATATCCCATATGAATATCAAATTGTACTGGGTAAATAGTGCGTCACTTAAGGGAAATAAGAGTCCTTAGAACTAGAGGTATTCTAAATCTAACACTTGCCCATACACAAGCGCTACAAGACAAAAGGATACACTTACGCAACTACAGTTTTTTCAGTTAAAAGGAATTGGGCAATACATAGGACACGTATGATCCAAAACTTATTGTGGCTCGTTTCTTCTATTTAGCACAAAAAATTCCCCTCCCTTTTTGCTTGATTCAGAGGCAAGGGGAAGATATGCATTTAATGTCTTGTACTCAAACCTTAAACCCTAAGGGGCCGTTTGGTTGGGAACAAGTCATCTCAGGATTAATTATCACGGGATTAGTTATCACACCCTCCCTAGAGATAAAAATAACACTACAATCACGGAATAACTAATTTTGGGACTAGTTATACCGCGATTTTATCTCAACCAAACGTGAGATAAACTCATCCCATATCCCTCGTACCGACGGGCCCTACAAGCTTGTACACAGCTAGGGCTGGCCAACGGGGCGGGTCGGCCCATGTCCCGACCCCGCCCCTACCCTGCTTAAACAAAATAACGGTAACAGGATTCGAACAGGGACAGGACATGGGCTCGTCCCTCCCGGGTACTGATAGCCCCGGTCCCGCCCCTCCCCTTTGTACAAAATAGCCGTTGCACAACGGCCGTTTTATATTTTGGCCATTGTGCAACGGCCATTTTTGGCCTCCCCCAACCCCCTACCTCCTTAATATTTATTTTTAACCCGGCGGAATCAGTTTGCAAAAAAAAACATAAAAAATCGACCCCGACCCGATAATATCGGTCCCCTTTTCCGATGGGACCGGGAACGGGGCATCGGTGGATCCCGTCAGTCACGGATCGCCAGTCCCGCCGGAGACCCGGTCACGCCGGGTTAAAAATAAATATTAAGGGGGTAGGGTGTTGGGGGAGGCCAAAATGACCGTTGCACAACGGCCAAAATATAAAATGGCCGTTGTGCAACGGTTATTTTGTGCAAAGTGGGGATCGGGCGGGACAGGGGGCGGGACGAGGCTATCGGAACTGGGCGGGACAGGCCCGGGTGATATGAGCCCGGGTCACGTCCCGGTTCGAATCCCGTTACCGGTATTTTTTTAAGCGGTGTAGAGGCGGGACCGACCGAGGCGGGGTCAGGACCGATCCCGGGCCGACCCGCCCCGTTGGCCAGCCCTATACACAACCAATTCAGAGCAAACAAGGTTAGACACAAGAAAGAAAATGCTCAGAACAGGCCACCACATATAAGTTTAAAGAACAATGTTAGACAGCTTAATATTAGCAGTTCGTCATTTTTTTCACAGGATAGTACTGAAATCAACAACTTGCCTTCGGAAGGATGCTCAAACCCAGAATCCACAATAGCCCGTAATAGCTCTGGCTTTAGAAGAAAATCTCTGAAACCTGAACTGTGAATCCCAACATAACCCCTGCATCCACCGAAAAAGACCAGAATAATTAACACCAAGTACACAAATTCAAGCTTGACGAAGCAGGACAAAAAGGGGTTTCAAAACAAATAAATACCTCCTATGGACACAAGAAGAACATAGATAAAGAAGAAAAAACAATCAATTAACTAAGCCTCTCCTCGAACAAGTTGGGATTGGTATATATGAATCCTCGATATTGCAATATACTCTGACCTGTTTCTTTACATTAGTTAATAAATTGACTTCCAAAAACATAAACAATGGTCTGCCTCTACTGCAGCTCAATCACAAACAAGCAAGGGTTGGCTATATTAATCATCTATATCTACTACTCCCCTCTATTTAGGCCAGTTAGATTCAGTACCAATAAAGAGAAACAAAGCATAAAAAAAGCCATTTTGCAAAGCAGTGACAAATACAAACCTAACAAAAAATTATCAAGCAGATACTTCACCCTTAATAATACAACAAAAAGAAAACATAAAAGTATAAACTTCAATCAATCAACTAACTAGAAACATGAAAAATAGACTTACTGATTTTTTAGAAAATACTACCAAAAAAATTAGCACTGATATAAGCTTGAAATAAAATAAAAATATATTTCAGTGTATACTAGTTAGGAAAAACAGAAAATATAATGATAGAGCGAAGATCTCACTTCTTGGCGGACTCGCCGTTGACTTTAGTAGCGGAATCAGGGATTTTTTCGTCATCTTCTTCATAGTCGAGAAGCTCCTCCTCATAAGCATCGTTCTCCTTGTTTTCTCCCATATTTTGCTTACTATTACGCCTGATCCAACAACAGACATATCAGTATTCCAAAATTGAATACAACAATAAAAAGATTGATTTGACAAGAAAGTTGCTTTTACCTTAAACGAATCTCAGAAAAAAGTTGGATCTTGGTGGGGAAATTAGGGTTAGGGTTTCAGAAGCGTCTGCAGAAAAAATGTTAGGAAAAAAAAAATCGTATGAGAGCAGCAGAGAGTGATAGGGTTTTGCGATAGAGGGGCAGATTATAAATGGGGAGATGCTATATTTTTGTTGACCATTTTATCCCTGGCTCCTTTCCAGAAATACGAATTTGTAGAACCAAGTCGGTTTAGATATTTTGGGAATTTTGCCTTTCTTTTTCCAATTGTGGAGATATTCTTTTGATCTTAGGATAATGGCTAAGCTTTTGTATTATAACGAAAAGGGAACTCCGCGTTACATACAATAAGTTTAAATAGGAGATCAATATCGGATTCCCACTATTCGAAAAATGCGCATTTTATTTTCGTTTTCAAATTTCCTCAATGCGAATTCTTCTACGTAATCCGAGAAGATGAAGAGGAGAGTCGTCAATACTTTACTAGTGAATTTGTCTCCGTTTGATACGGTCATAAAATACCTTATTAGATATGAAAAATAAACCTTAAGGAGACAATCTAGAAATGAAACTATATTAACCTGCAATGCTTAGTTAATTTTACAATACTATTCCATAATACTTGTGTCTTTTTTGTTGGGGCGCTGTATTTCACAATGCAGGTGCAGAGACTCAAGACAAGACAATTCGTTAGGACATTGCTCGTATCAGCATGAGCCCCATCTCATTTGGGGTGTTCTCTTTACTCTCAGTTATTGTTTAGACAATTGAGGTATACCATCCTTGTCCCGATAAACAGTTACTTTTCCTATTCACGTCGTAGATTTCATAGATTAGACTAGCAATGCATGTCAGATATTATTTTAGCCATGGTGGCTACAAATTGTGTATCGAAATGTTTTTCAGCAATTTTACTTAAAGACATTATTCAGATATTTTAGTATGATTATTCATTACATACTTATTCAGATTTTTAGTATTCAAACATGTTATAAATTATATTCCACACAGTTCAGTCTTCACGTTATCTTCCTGCTCCCTCAGATAAGATTTCAGTGTAGTTGTAGTCGTCTTCTTCCTTGATCTGTGGTTGACCGCACTTTCTACCATCCACTCTAATTCAATCTCTGAATAAAACTGCAATATCCAAGCTATCTCCCGCCAATGAGTGGTTGTGCTCTCCTATTTGAAACCTTTCAGCAGAAAAATCGCTTTCAGAAGCTGTTGATGACGCTTGAATACTCAACACATCTCTGACCATCTTTAATAGTGTTGGAAATGTATTCTCATTCTCCCTCCAGTATTTCAGCAAGTGTTCACATCCATTTTCATTGACAATTGATTCGTACGGTACAACACCCTGCAAAACATATCAAACTCGCTAATTTGTGAAGAACTTGAACCAATATACATTATATTTCTAAGGCTTTGAATACTTAAAGCAGAAATCGCATGTTTTTATAAGGTTGCAGTAAAGTAGAAGAAGATGGTACAGAAGCCGGTTAATTATTTGCACTTTGCTCTTGGTAATACACACACACACACACATATATATATATGCATTCAGTGTGTATGCTAGACATAATTTTTTCTTTAGTTGGTTCATAAGTTGGGTCTATTGCAGTTGGAGTTGGAGTTGGAGTTGGAGTTGGAGTTGGAAGTATTTCTAAGCTTTCATAAATCGTTTCAACAAGTGCTTGACAACCGTTTACTTTAATATTAGGATTTAATACAACACCAATAATATAAATAGTGGGAATAGGAAAAAAAAATTTAAAATTTTTAAAATATTTTATTAATAGATGGAGCGTAAGTTGGTTTTTGCATATATTCATTAAGTAACAAAAATATTAGAGCTATATAAAATAACATAGATGAAATAGTAGTATAATGAATCCCAGAAAATTCCTTAGTAGCTAGAAAAAAATTCTCTAAATAAAAATGTGATAAGTTCCAAAATTTTGTCCCAATCATCATCTGCAAGCATATCTGTTGGATTTTGATTATGGCGTCAAATAATAATCTTATATGTCTTCCATACTCGTGAGCAACAAGTAGTTGATCATACAAAGAATTACACCTAGTCGAAACTTATTCTGAAATTTTTCTATAAGGTAATCCACAATCATGACAAGTTTTTTTATACTCTTTGCGTTTTTGTATTTTATTACCTTTAAAAATAAAGTTTATAGCAAATTGTATTTTATCAAGGATGTTTTTTAAAAAAAAATTAAGTCATCCTTTACAACTAAGTTATAAATATGACATGCACATCTAACATGAAAAAAATCGGAAAAAGATTGAGTAAATCGAGTTTTTAAAATGTTTACAGCATAATCATTAGAAGAACCATTATCTAATGTAATAGTCATAATTTTGTTAGTAATTCCATAATATTCCCAAATTTCATTAATATTTCTTGAAATAAAAGCTTCAGTGTGCCTTTCATCAATATATATATATGCTAATATACGTTTTTGCATAAACCAATTTTGATCTATCCAATGACATATGACAGTTAAATAATCATTACCGTTAGTACTACAGCCTATATAAGAAGTGATAGCCACTTTGCCATTAAAATGATACAATGCATAATGTAAATATTGTTGATATTCATGGGCAAATTTAAAAACATATCTTCTAATAGTTGATCTAGGAAACCGTTAAAAGCAGGATTATATGTTTCTCTAAAGTAATGAATAAAACCATGAAAGAAAGAAAATGAAAAGGGCAAACCCTCCACATCAACTAATTTTGCTAAATTTTCCTATCTCTGTGTTTATCATATCTAGGACCTATATTCCCCCCCTCCCCCCGTCATCGGGTTAATTCGACCTTGTACTAGGTTGGGGACACTATGTAAACCTTGTCCCGACTCAGAAGGCATTTGCACATCCGTCTTGACCTTTTTCAGTTTTAAATTTATAAACTTCGCGACAAATTTTACATATAGCTAGTTGATTATCAATGTCCCTATGGAAAAAATTACATGCAACTGATTTTAATTTTCATTGTTTTTGGCCTCGACTCATACTAGGGGAAATATGAGGCATTCCAGTTTCAATTTCAGTTTCAGGTTGAGACTTAGTCTGAGCCTGGGGTGGAGGTGCACTAGTGGGTGTGTTATCTAAATTATCTTCTAATTCATTTTTAAAATTAAAATCTGGTTCAGATGTAGAATATACCTCACGATCTAATGGTATATTAATATTAACATTAAAAAAACAAGTTTCATCTATATGAGTAAAATCATCGTAATTAGGATTACTAGAAGATGCACCATTACCCCTGTTACCCCTAGTACCTCTACCAGAAAAACGTCTACTTTATTCCATTATAATTAAGCAAATAAATAATTAAACATAATGAAATTAAGTACGATAATTAAAATTAAGTAACAATAATAATTTAAAGAATGAACGAAGGTACCAAACGCCGACGTAACGTCGACGTGTAACCGAGGTTGAAAATTAAAACTTTATTCGATGATCCTCAAGCTAATTGCCAACTTCACTCTCAATTTTTAAACTTTGATAGAAAATAGCAAATAAAATATAATATTTAGTAGGCAATGTAGACTTGTAGAGAGATAGAGAGACATTAGAGAGATGGTAGAAAGATTTGTTAGAAAAATAAAGAGGAAAATGAGGTATTTATAGTTGAGAGATAGGGTTAAAGTATAAATATGCTAACTTAGGAGTTAAAAATAAATATTAAGGGGTAGGGGGATTTATGGGGTGGGGCCCAAAATGGTTGTTATAGTCGTTGTCAATGGCTAAAATTGAAATTAGGTCATTGTGCAACGATTATTTCTGCAAAGGGGGAGGGGGCGAGACGGGGTGGGCTGGGGTAGGACGGGGTGGGTCGTGGCGGGTCATGGGGCGGGATAGTCGGCAAACCGCGTATACCAGACCCGTGGAGACTGCTTAAACCCATATAAGGACTTCTTCAACAAACAGACATGATGAAGATGTTTGGGATCCCTAAATTCCAAAGGCTGATGCATATAGACTGTTTCCTTGAGATCACAGTGTAGGAAAAAATTCTTTACATCTAACTGATGAATAGGTCATGCCTTCGAAAGAGCCAAGCTAAGCACAGTGCGAATGGTAGCCGGCTTGACCACCGAACTAAATGTTTCACCACAATCCACACCAACCTGCTGAGTCTTACCATCACCCACAAGCCGCGCCTTATGTCGGGCAAATTAACCATCCGAATTGTCCTTATGAACAAAAAATCACATAGTCCTAATAATACTAATACCAGATGGACAGGGTACCAACTCATACGTCTTATTATCAATAAGAGCATTATATTCATCGATCATAGCAATTTTTCAATTCGGGTCATTTAATGCAGATACATGACTACGGAGTAATGGTGATTTAAGAACATTATAATGTAAATTAAAATATCTTTTTGGTTTAAAAATACCCTGTTGACTACGAGTGACCGGTCTATGAATCGAGGAAGAATTTGATGGATTTTGGGAATTTTCTGGACTCGGGATGGACTGGCCAACAGGTAGTGGGCCTGCTGGCCCATTACGGTAAACAAGTGTATGTACTGGGCCAGTTTCAGAATTGGTCTGGACTGGCCCTGAAACTGGCCCAGTGACTATACTGGGCACTGTAGCTCATGACAGGGCAGTGGGGCCATCGGGCAGTGGGCCTGCTGGAGAATTTTGGGTGCGGGAGACGTCTGAAAAATGGTGAATAATATATGGGGATATACCATCATCCAAAAATTTATACGAACTAGGCACGGGAGTACTAACCTTAGCAAACGGGAATTAGGATTCATAAAAAATTACATGGCGACTAATGATGATTTTATCAGAAGATAAATCAAAATATTTGTAACCACAATGATTGGACGGATAACCCAAGAACACACACGGAGTAGAACGGGCCTGAAGTTTGTTAACTGTGGTGGACGAAAAGAGTGGATAACACAAGCACCCAAAGACTCTAAGATGTGAATACGAAGGAGTCTTATTATATAAAATTTGAAGGGGGGGGGGGACGAATATGTCAAACATTTGGAAGGAATAATGTTAAGAAGATATGTAGCCATTTGTAGAGCATGATGCCAAAAAGACGAGGGTATGAAAGCATGAATTAGTAAAGTGCGGACAATATTATTAATGGTACGAATTTTGCGTTCGACTTTCCATTTTGTGAAGACGTATGAGGGCAAAAAAAATAAAAATTGATCCCATTATTTGCACAAAATTCCCGAAACACCCCATTGTCATATTTTTTGCCATTATCACATTGGATAATTTTTTATTTTACGTTCGAATTGAGTTGTAATGAATGCTCTAAATTTTAAGAAGATGGAAAAAACTTGAGATTTTTTTGTTATTGGAAAAGTCCACAAAACCTTAGTATAATCATCAAAAAAGAGAACATAATACCGATGACCCAAAGAACTAAGAACAAGAGACGTCCATAGATCAATGTGAATAATATTAAATGGCATTAAAGTATGAGAATTAGAGTCTACAAATGGCAACTTAACTATTTTCCCTAAAGAACAAGATTGACAATTCGGAGTGCTACACTCACCCTTACAATAAATAAAATTGTTTTTCTCTAAGGAAGACAAAATAGACGATCCCGGATGACCTAGACGAGCATGCCACAAGGAAGGAGCAAGGGCTGCAAACGTTGACGGCAAGGCTTGACTCGATGGACCGGAACATGGCGTGATAGGATAAAATATCCCCTACTATCACACCTTATGAGAGGACGCCCCATTTTGAAATCCTTCACATATAACCCAAATGGATAAATTTTATGGACACGGAATTATCAGTGATGAATTTTCGGAAAGACACCAAGTTTTTTATCAATTTTGGAGCGTGAATTGTATTTTTCAAAATAAGGGGTGGATGAGGGGGAGACAATGTTTTATGACCATAACCACAAATTGGATTTGAATTACCATTACCAACAATTATACCACGATTGTTGCTCAAATTGGAATACGACGAGAGAGTACCTGAATCGGATGTCATGTGAGTAGTGACGCCGGTGTCCATGTACCAATTTGGGACCGAAGGATTTATTCCAAGCGTGTGCATCGCGGCTTCGATGTCGATAGAAGTGGGGCCATTGCATGATAGACCTGGTGGAGCCTAGGCCTCCCTCCCTGCTGACCCGGTACCCCACTGGATCGCTGGACCGAGACTGTGCTAGAGTAGCTGGGCCGAAAAGAAAGCTGAAATTGGGCCCAATTACCGTGGGCTGGAGGCGCTGGAAAGCCAAGATTGTTGGGCCACTGCCTACTGGTCCAGGCCCACGACCAGAGGACCCAAGGCTGGGACCAATGGGGTTGAGGCCCACTGTTTATGGGGTGGGGCCTACTGTCGCCGATACTGCTGACGTTACCACCGCGTTTGCCACTGCGGTTTCTTCTATTATTTTTCTTAGTATGTTTGCCGCCACCGTGAGCACGGTTTTGGCTCGAATTATCAACACACCCTGGAGAATTGTGGAGGACGTCATCATGACCATGGGACTTGCCCCGGTAGCCAGGCCTTCTTAGCCAATCCGGCTTCTTCCAAAGTAAGCATGGAGCAGGCTTGATAGAACGTTGGGAGAGGGTTACTTTGACGAAGTAGAGTCCCAACGCCACTAAATGCCTCGGAGAGGCCAACAACCATCTATAGAACCAGACGATCTTCCCTAAAGGGCGCACCAACGTTGCGGAGTTGGTCCGCTAATTCCTTCAACCTTTTGCAATACGCTGAAACATTCGGAAAATTTTCCATGTTGACGTGGGAAAAGTCATGCTCAAGAGTAACAACTCTGGAATTCTGATTATCTTGGAATATGTCACGCAGCCTCCCAAGCAGCCATTGCCGTAGCGTCTGGCTCATTAATCATCTGCAACAGGTCAGTAGAGATAGTGGAATAAATCCACTGAAGGACGGTGGCATCAAACGTTGTCCATAACTTAGGATCATCCTCACGTTGAGGCACCTCCATATCCTCAGGAGTCGCGGGGATTATGTGATGGATGACTTGATGCGAGCGAGCATGAATTTTAAACAATTCGGCCCACGTCGCGAATTTGACGTTTTCTATTTCAAGAATGAGAGGTATATGATTCTTGATGTTAGAAACAACACGGGCAGGATAAAACGTGCTCTTTGTCGTTGACATAACGAAAGAACAATAGGTGATTTTGTAGAAAATTTGGGAAGAGATGAGGTAAAATTTAACACGAAATCCGAGGAAAGGGGCACGGAAATCGATGCAGTTTTTGGCCAAGAACGGGCATGAAAAACCGAGAGAAATTTTGGAGAAGAGCGGAAGCAATTTAGTCCTAGGCTTTTGATACCATGAAAGAAATAATCCCTTAATTATTTTTATTGATTGAAAGAGTTTATATACAATTTACATATTTTCATAATAGGAGAATTCTATTCCTATTCTACTCCTAAAACTTTATTCTACTTGGACACTAACTGTACAA
This sequence comes from Anisodus acutangulus, assembly GCA_029783415.1. NCBI lineage: Eukaryota > Viridiplantae > Streptophyta > Magnoliopsida > Solanales > Solanaceae > Anisodus > Anisodus acutangulus. Next base: position 30,558,131 of record CM056512.1, read on the forward strand.
TTATGGTAATTACACTCAAATACTAAAAATCCGAAATATACATATGATACATTGTATATCATATGTATATTTAACAGGTTCCTCGGCGTCTCGTGAAAGACAGGGCGTAACAGTAGGGTAGTTAGCGGCTTTACTTGGCAATGGCAAAGATAGCAATTGTGCAGTAATGACTGTAGAATGGTGGTGAAAGACCATCTTTATAATTTTTTAAACTAAATAACCTTTTACTAATATTAAGACTATTAATTCAGATCTTATTCATGCCATTAAGTGGTTAAATTTTAAAAGACAAATGCATTTAATAACTTAAAGTCCAAATCATTTAGATTCATATCTTTACTGTGCAAATAAATGAACCTAATTAATGTTATATCTAAATTTAGCATCATCTTCACATATTAATCAGTCCTATTTTTGTTTCAAATTGAATTTTCATGTTTACTTCTATAATGTGCCAACTAACAATCTACTTTCTAAAAAGAATTTCTACACATTTAATATCCAGCAAAAAATCAATTTTACTCTTCTATCTTTATATAAGCATGTGTACTTCTCGTGTTCTCTCAGCAAATATAAAGTCAAACTTTTTAACTTTTTTCCTCAAATTCAGACATTCAAAATTGAAACAAAGAATATATAGATATATCAAATGCTGTTAATGCATCTTTGAATTTAGTTAAATACGACTGGGAAATATAAAATGTACATAGTTCTTTGAGAGACGGAGGAGAGGTGGGGGGGGGGGGAGGGGTGCAGGTCATCAAGATGTACGTTGACACAGAGGAGCTATAAACAAAGCCCGAACTTCGAGCGCTCGCGCACTCAGAATTTCCAAAAAAGGTCTCATTGATCCAAGTTTGACCAAAGTCAACTCTTAATTTATAAAATTCCCACTTCTCAACCAACTACCCAAAAGGCACCTGATTGACTCGGGACCCGAATCGAAGGCTCGACTAAGTCATAAATGATATTCCGGACCTAATGAGAGTGACGAAACCACGAGTTGAATCTTCCTATTTCTTTAACTTGAAAATTTCTAAAGTTGCCAAAATGAATTCGAAACTCGCCCGATAGCCTCGGAAACTGTGTCACCCATCACTGCAAATCACAAATACACGAGTAAGGCCCGGAAAAGGTATTTTTGAGATTTTTAGGTAAATGATCAAAATAACTATGCGAGTCGTTACCGGGCAAAGCCGTTGTCTTCGATTTGTGATAGAGGTCTAAAATGGAAGTGAAATAATGACAAGTTGTATATTGAAGTTTTATTATTTACTAATAGAACAAGAAAAAATATCATGTCGAAAATAATAAAGTGCAACTTTATTTGAAGTAAAATATGTTTCAAAAGTTTTGACCAAAGAAGGAAACTGAACTGCTCAGTTACTACTTCATTTAGGTCGAGATATATCTGACTTTTCAATAGTCGATTACATCATATTTAACTAAAATCTTAAATAACTTTTTTTTTATTAAATTTAAAGGGATCACTACAAAGACATCCCTGTAAATTTGGCATAATAACACAAATCTTAAAAACTTTTCTTGTGGTTTGGGATATTATGGTTATTTTCTTTGTTTCGATTTTTGTGTAATAATTATTTTAAATTTTGTATTTTTAATTCAAAAAATTATTACTTGATCTACTTACCGTTTCTTAAAATTACACTCTTGAATATGATTATTTTTATAAATATAGATAAGGAGTGTAAAATGAATAAATCAAAAGCTTGTTTGTTTGCAAAACAAAAATCTCAATATATGAAAAATAAAATGCAATTAAAAGAAAATAAAAGATAATTTTGTTTATTAAGATTGTGAGTTCAATTTTGTGTATTTTCTTTTTTCTTCTTCCATAAATTTTCTCCGTTATTCGAGGATCATTAATAGCATATTTCTCATACGTGTGATATATTTAATCGTCAAGAACGTCAGGCAACACTTCGATATTTCGAGTTGATCTTGAGAAAGAATGTCTCTTGATCACTTCGATTTTGAGAAGGTAATATTTGATGTTTTGATTTCTTTGTGAATACCAAAGAGTTTATGGAATATTTGAGATGCTTCAATGAAATATGTACTCCTTTTATATGTGTGAGCTAGGTTTAGAGTGGAGTAGGCTCCAAGAAACTTTAATGGGCCTTATGGTTTGAAGAACATGGATTGGGCTCATCTTGTAGAGACTCATCTTAAATCGAGTAAAATTCTGATCTACAAATATGCCCCTACATCAAGGTTGTTGGAGTATAAGTTTGACGAAACTCAAAGTCGAGACTTGAAGTAAAAAAAAAAATGAAGTTTTCATCTTTGCGGTTTTATGGCTTGGTGAAGGATTTTTCTGTTCGGCTATCCTTATGGTTTTGCAGCTTTGACGAGTAACTACTTGGATAGAGAATTAGAGATTTGTCACAAAAAATTGCCCCCATTTTATTGAACATTTTCTTTTCTTTGTTGTCTCCAAGAAGATAAAGTATTTATCTTTATTAAATCACCATATCTGGGTTTGCTCCTTGTCATCGGATCAACACAATTACGTCCATTGGATGCAGCAGCATATATATTTTAGCACGCAATATTGTTGATTTTCTTTGCGGTTGTCATAACATTTGGCTTAAGATTTTTCGTTTGATTTGTGAGGGAAGTGTTAAACAGACGTCCACATGCTGGTAGCCAAAACAGTTGGCAAATCTTTAGTATTAAGGAAAGTATATTGTTTGTATATTGTAGTATATTTGTTACCTAGATTAGGTTATACACTTACCATAATTAGGATATACACTTACCATATTGTAGAGTTAGAATTATGGTAGGAGAAGGTTTGTAACTTGTATATATATCTATTCAATCAATGAAAATAATCAAGGAGATTATTTCTTTCATGGTATCAAGAGACTAGGTCTAAACAAAAGTTTTCTTCTCTCAAACTTTTGCCTCCTCTTTGGCCGAGAACCCCCCCCCCCTCCCTCGGGTTTTTCTCTCCAAATATCTCGTCTTCCGCTCTCAAAAACCTCTCTTAAAATTATCCTCCTTCTTTGTTCTTTCAAAAATGTCTAAGAACAATTTTCACCCTGCCCTCACGGTTTCCAATATCAAGCTCAGTGTTCCTATTGTCCTTGAGATGGAAAACGTTCAATATGCATTGTGGGCGTAGTTGTTTAAAATTCACGCTATCTCTTATCAAGTTCTTCATCACATAATTCCTCCCGCTAGACCCCTTCATGCGGAGGATCCTGAGGTATGGATTACACTTGATGCTACCGTTCTTCGGTGGATATACGCCACTATTTCAGTGGACCTTCTACAGACGATTATGGAGCCCGATACCACGGCTATGGCGGCATGGAATAGATTGCGTGACATATTCCAAGACAACCAACATTCCCGTATCGTCACACTCGAGCAGGAATTCTCTCTCGTTCGAATGGACGTATTTCCGAACGTTTCTGCATATTGCAAGAAACTAAAGGAATTGGCGGAACTCCGTAACGTTGGCGCACCAGTAACAAATAATCGTCTAGTTCTACAGTTGGTTGCCGGTCTTTCGGAGGCCTATAATGGTGTTGGCACTCTCCTTCGCCAAAGCAACCCTCTTCCCGACTTCCATCAAGCCCGCTCCATGCTTACGTTGGAAGAAGCCGGTTTGGCTAAAAGGCGCTCTGGAGCAAGTCCAGTAGTCATGATGACGTCCTCTCCTAATCCGTCAGTTTTTGTTAATAATTCGGGCCAAAACCATAATAATGGTGGCGGCAAGAATATTCGCAAGAATAATAACAAAAAACCGCGGGGGCAAACGCGGTGGTAATAGTGGAGGTTCCGGTAGTCAGCAAAACGTCGGTGGGTCCCATCCAATGAACAGTGGCCCACCACCCCCATGGGCCCAAAGAATGGGGCCCATGGCGATGGAAGCGATGGCGATGGGACCGTGGGCGGCGGCCCATACCAAAGGCGGCGGAAATTCCGGCGGTGGTCAGCCAATAATCCAGGCCCAATGCCCAGCAGTGGCGCCCATCGCCGATGGCCCAACGGCGGCGATGGTAGCGATTCACGGGCCTGGTCCAAAGACGGCCAGAGTTCTTGGGCCCCGACCTCCGCAAGCCCATCATGCGGAGCCCTACTCAGACCGATATCGAGGCCGCGATGCACACGTTGGGATTAACTCAACCGGACCCAAATTGGTACATGGACACCGGGCCACTACTCACATGACTTCCGAATCAGGTACTCTCTCATCTTATTACAATTTGAGCACCCCTCGGGGAATAATTGTTGGTAATGGCGCTCAATTCCAATTCTAGGGTATGGTCGAAAACGTTGTCTCCTCCCAATCCACCACTTCTCTTGAAAATACTTTACATGCTCCTAAATTGATTAAAAATTTAGTGTCTGTCCGAAAGTTCACAAGTGACAATTCTGCTTCATTGAATTTGATCCTTTCGGTTTCTCTCGTGAAGGATTTCAAGGCGGAGTCATCTCATGAGGTGTGATAGTAGGGGATCTATATCCTATCATGCCCGTTTGATTTCGAGTCCAAATTTTGCCATCGCCTTTTGCGACCATCTCTCCTTCCATGTGGCATGCTCGTTTGGGTCATCCGGGATCTTCTATTTTATCAGTTTTAGATAAAAATAACTTTATTTCTTGTAAGGGTACGAGTCGTACTCCAATTTGTCAGTCTTGTTCATTAGGAAAAATTGTTAAGTTGCCATTTGTAGACTCCAATTCTCATACTTCTATGCCATTTGACATTATTCATAGCGACTTATGGACATCTCATGTTCTTAGTTCAATGGGTCATCGATATTATGTTCTCTTCTTAGATGATTATTCTAGATTTTTGTGGACGTTTCCAATTGCGAATAAATCACAAGTGTTTTCCGTCTTCATAAAATTTAGAGCGTTCGTTCGTACTCAATTCGAAAGAGAAATAAAAAATATTCAATGTGATAATGGGAAGGAGTATGACAATAGGGAGTTTCGAGAATTTTGTGCTACTCATGGGATAAATTTTCGGCTTTCATGTCCTCATACATCTTCACAAAATGGGAAAGCGAGCATAAAATTCGTTCCATAAATAACATTGTCCGAACTCTCCTAATCCATGCCTCCATACCTCAGTATTTTTGGCATCATGCTCTACAAATGGCCACTTACCTTCTTAACATAATTCCGCCTAAAGGTCGACATATTCTTCCCTCTCAAAATCTTATATAATAAGAACCCGTCTTATTCTCATCTTCGATTTTTGGGTGCTTGTGTTATCCGTTATTCCCATCCACCACAATTAACAAACTTGAGCTCGGTCTACTCCGTGTGTATTTTTGGGTTACCGTCAAATCATCGAGGTTATAAGTGTTTTGATTTATCCTCCAAGAAAATTATTATAAATCGTCATGTCATTTTTGATGAAACCCAATTCCTCAAGCTTAAAGTTCATACTCCCGAGCCTAAGTCGTATAATTTTTGGATGACCAAATATCCCCAGATATTATTCGAATTTTTCGAACAACTCCGTGCCCAAAATCCTCCGGGCCCATCGCCTACCGGGTCCCACAAGATCGCCGCCTGTGTTTCCAGCCATCGGAATGGCTCCAAATATTGGGCTACCCACCACGGAACTTGTCCGTAAACCCACCCACCCGGGCAAAGGTTCTAATCGCCTTCCACTTGTGCGATTTGGGCCAAGAAAGCCCATCGCCGCCGCCATCCGTCCGAGCCCGTAAAATTCCCAAAATTCCATCACTTCTTCCTCGAGTCATAGACCAGGTCACTCGTAGTCGTGAGGTATTTTTACACCTAAAAGACATTTTAATTTACATTCGATGTCTCTAAATCCCCTTGCCCGCAATCCTGTGTCCGCATTAAATGACTCTAATTGGAAAATTGCTATGGTGATGAATATAATGCTCTTATTGATAATAAGACGTGGGAGTTGGTGCCCGCCCATATGGTATTAATATTATCGAGTCTATGTGGATTTTTGCTCATAAGGAGAATTCGGATGGGTCATTTGCTCGACATAAAGCGCGACTTGTTGGTGATGGTAAGACTCGTGAGGTTGGAATTGATTGTGGTGAGACGTTTAGTCCGGTGGTCAAACCGCTACCATTCGTGACTGTGCTTAGCTTGGCTCTTTCAAAGACTTGGCCAATCCATCAGTTGGATGTCAAGAATGCCTTTCTACATGGTGATCTCAAGGAAACAGTCTATATGCATCAGCCGTTGGGCTTCGGGGATCCGAGCCGCCCTCATCATGTCCGCTTGTTGAAGAAGTCATTATATGGGCTTAGCGATCGCCACGCGCCTGGTATACACGATTTCTTGATTTTGTTTCGACTATTGGGTTCACACACGCAGTCGACAATTCTTTGTTCATCTACCGCCGTGGTTCGTCATTGGCCTATATTACGTTATATGTGGATGATATCATTTTGATCGCCTCCTCCGATGCTTTGCGTCGATCTATCATGGCCATGCTCGATTCAATTTGCTATGAAGGACTTAGGGCCGTTGAGTTATTTTTTGGGGATTGCCGCCAAACGTCATTCAGTGGTTTGTTTACGTCTCAACGGAAGTATGCAAATGAGATCATCGAGAGGCTGGGATGTCATCTTGTAAGTCCACTTCCACGCCAGCTGATGCAAACCCAAAGCTAAGCGCCGCAATAGGTGCACCATACGAGGACCCACCCGCTATCGCAGCCTTGCGGGGCCCTCCAAGATCTTACCTTTACCAGGCCGGATATTACATATGCGGTTCAAAGAGTGTGTTTATTCATGCATGATCCTGAATTGAGCACATGAATGCAATCAAACGCATCATTCGGTATATTCAGGGACACTAGACTATGGGTTGCACTTGTATCCTTCCTCTACATCCACACTTGTCTCTTACACGGATCTTTGATTGGGGTGGTTGTCCCGACACCGCACGGTCGACTTAAGCTATTGTATGTTCCTCGGCAACAACTTGGTCTCATGGTCGGCAAAGCGTCAGGCAACTCTATCACGCTCAAGTGCGAGGCGAATATCGAGGGTAGCGAATGTGGTCTCGTAATCATGTTGGCTACGTAATTTGCTTTTGGAGCTTCATTGTCCCATTCGAAGGAAACCTTGGTATATTGCGATAACATTAGTGCCATCTACCTTTCAGGTAACCCGATTCAACACCAGGCGCACCAAGCATATCGAAATGGACATTCACTTTGTCCGTGAAAAGGTTGCAAAGGGTCAAGTTCGCGTATGCCATGTCCCGTCTCGTTATCAAATTGCTGACATTTTTACAAAGGGTCTACCGGCGGTTCTCTTTGAAGATTTTAGGGACAATCTCAGCGTTCGAAGACCGCCCGCTATGACTGCGGGGGTGTGTTAAACAGACGTCCACATGCTGGTAGCCAAAACAGTTGGCAAATCTTTAGTATTAAGGAAAGTATATTGTTTGTATATTGTAGTATATTTGTTACCTAGATTAGGTTATACACTTACCATAATTAGGATATACACTTACCATATTGTAGAGTTAGAATTATGGTAGGAGAAGGTTTGTAACTTGTATATATATCTATTCAATCAATGAAAATAATCAAGGGGATTATTTCTTTCAGGAAGAGATGATGGCTGAATTGATCTCACTAGTCGTGTCAATTTTTTTTGCAAATGTATAAAAATAAACCGCAATCATAAAAAAAAATACGAAGAAAATGAATATTTATTAACAAACAATGCGAGTGCAATTTTTATTTATCCTTTGATTCTTCCCTCCGAATTATTCTCTTTGATTTGAGATTTGAACCAGTGTGTTTCTAGAATGTAGAATGATGCGAACCTCCTTGTAAGGTCTTTAATTTCCAAGAACGTCAGACAACAATTCGATATTTCGAGTTGATCTTGAGAAGAATTTCTCTTGATCACTTCAGCTTTGAGAAAGATAATATTTGAACTTGATCTATTTGTGAATATCCATTGATGGAATATTGGAGATGCCTCATCAATGAACTATGTAACCCTTTTTATAGGTGTGAATTAGGGTATAAGGTGAAGTAGGTTCTAAGGAACTCTAACTAACCATAGAGTTTGAAGAACATGAATTTGGATCATCTTATAGAGGTTGATCTTGAATCCAATAAAATTTCGATGTCTACATTGTTCATTAGTTTAGATTAAGGAGGACACCCGTCAAATACCATATAGAGGACTCCTATCAAACCCAAGATTAGGGCTGTCCAACGGGGCGGGGCGGGTCCCGGCGGACGGGCCGGGATAGGCGGGACGGGAAGAGGTCCCGTCCCGCACCCCGTCGGAAGAGGGGCCAGGATTTGGGGGATCGGGATTTGGGTTTTTTTTTGCCACTTAATTTTAAAAAATAATATATATAAACACTTCAATAATTGAACAAGAGGTTGTTTTTGTGCCTCTTATATTATTTAATAGAAATATGATTTTTTTGTAATACAATTTCAAAATTGCAACTTTGTGGTGTTGTTCAAAAGTTGCAAATCACATAGTAAAATTGCAATTAAAAAAACTACATAGTTAACCATACTTTCTCTAATTTCCTCACAATATCTTGAGGGTCTTCGGTTGGAATTGGAATTTATTAGTCAAATTGTCCGACGCCGCTTCCTGTTCCCTCGGACAAGATTTCGTTGTAGTTGTAGTCTTCTTCTTCGTTGATCTCCGGTTGACCGCACCTTCTACGCTCCGCTCGAATCCAATCTCTGAATAGAATTGCAATCTCTAATATGTCTCCCGCCAATGAATGTTTGTGCTCTCCTATTTGAAATCTTCCAGCAGAAAAAACGCTTTCAGACGTTGTTGATGACACTTAAATGTTCAACATATCTCGGGCCATCTTTGATAGTGTCGGAAATGTATTCTCATTCTGCCTCCAGTATTTCAGCAAGTCTTCATGTCCTTCATCATTGACAATTAATTAGTACGGTACAACACCCTGCAAAACATAAACATCAAATTCGCTAACTTGTGAAGAAGTTGAACCACTAAACATTTTATTTCTAAGGCCTTGAATACTAGCATCAGAAACCACATGTGTTTTTATAAGGTTGTAGCGAAGTAGTAGAAGATGGTACAGAAGCCGGTTGATTATTTGCACTTTGTTGTTGGTAATACATATATACTTGTTTGCATTCAGTGTGTATGCTAGACGTAACTTCTTCTTTAGTTGGTTTGTGAGTTTGGGTCTGTTGGAAGTACTTCTATACAACCATAAATCATTTTTACAAGTGATTTATAACCGTCTACTTTAATAGTCGAATTTAATACATCACCAATAATATAAATAGTGGGAATAGGAAAAAATATATTTTTAATTTTATAAACATTTTTAATAGATGGATTGTAAGATGATTTTTCCATATATTCATTTAGTAACAAAAATATTAGAGCTATATAAAATAACATATTTGAAATAGTAGGATAATAAATACCGAAAAATTCTTTAGTAGCTTGAAAAAATTCTCTAGAAATCCATTAAGTTCTAAAAAAAATTCTCAATCATTATCTATAAGCATATCCCTTGGATTTTTATTATGAGCGTTAAATAATAAAGTTATAGATTTCTATAATCGTAAGCAACAAGTAGTTGTTCATACAAAGAATTCCACCAAGTTTAAACTTCTTCTGGATTTTCTATAAGGTAATCCACAATCATGACAAGTTTTTTATACTCTTTGCGTCTTTATATTTTATTACCTTTAAAAATAAAATTTATAGCAAATTGTATTTTATCAAGAATGCTTTCAAAAAGTTTTAGGCCATCATTTTGAACTAAGTTATAAATATGACATGCACATCTTATATGAAAATGATTAGGAAAACATGGCGTTAATCGAACTTTTAAAAGTCTTATAACATAATCATTATAAGTAGCATTATCTAATGTAATAGTCCTAATTTTATCAATTATTCCATAATAATCACAAATTTCATTAATATTTTGTGCAATAAAACTTCCAGTGTGCCTATCATCAATATATCTATATGCTAAAATACGTTTTTGCATAGACCAATTTTGATCTATCCAATGACATGTTACCGTTAAATAATCATTACCGTCAGTACTACGGCCTATGTCAGAAGTGATAGTCACTTTGCCATTAAAATGATATAATGCATAACGTAAATATTGTTGATATTCACTTGCAAATTTAAAAACATCCCTTCTAACAATTGATCTAGAAAAAAACCATTAAAAACAGGATTATATGTTTCTCGAATGTAATGAATAAAATCAGGAGAGGAAGGAAATGAAAAAGGCAAACCCTCCACCTCAACTAATTTTGTCATATTTTCCCTATCTTTGTTTTTATCATATTTAGGACTAAAAATTTTCCCCGTCGTCGGGTTAATTTGACCCTGTACTTGGTCGGGGACACTATGTGAACCTTGTCCCTACTCAGATGATATTGGCACACCCAATTTTTTAGCATGGTATTGATTCCACCTAGCTGTGTGCTCGCCTTGTACATGTCTCAATAAACCTCACGTCCCATTTTGACCTTTTTCGGTTTTAAATTTATAAATATTTTTACAAATTTACATCTAGCTAGTTTATTCTCTTGGTCCCTATCAAAAAAATCTCATGCAACTGATTTTAATTTTCGTTGTGTGGGGCCTCGACTCATACTAGGGGGAATAGGAGGCATTCCAGTTTCAGTTTGAGGCTGAGACTCAGTCTGAGGCTTGAGGTTGAGGTGCACTAGTCGGTGTATCATCTAGATTATAGACTAAATTAAAGTATGGTTCATCTACCTCATCATCTAATGGTATATCATTAAAAAAACAGTTTCATCTATATGAGTGAAATCAATGAAATCATCGGGACTAGAAATATGATTACTAGAAGAAGTACCCTTACCCTTGTTACCCTTACTAGAAGAAGCACCCTTACCCTTAATCATACGTCCAAAGCGTTCTATTATAATTATGCAAATAAATAATTAAAGTAAATAAAATTAAGTAACAATAATAATTTAAAGAATGAACGAAGGTACCAAACGCCGACATAACGTCGATGTGTAATCGAGATTGAAAATTGAAACTTTGCTCGATGGATGATCCTCAAGCTAGTTACCAACTTCACTCCCAATTTTTTAACTTTGATATAAATGAAGAAAAAATATAATATTTAGTAGGCAATGTAGAATTGTAGAGAGATAAATTGAGAGATTAGATAGATAATAGGAAGATTTGTGAGAAAAATGAAGAGGAAAATGAGGTATTTATAGTTGAGAGATAGGGTTAAAGTGTAAATATATTAACTTAGGTGTTCAAAATAAATATTAAGTGGATAGGGGGCCAAAATGGCCGTTATAGCCGTTGCACAATGGCCAAAATCAAAATTTGGTCGTTGTTGCAATGGTTATTTTTGTAAAGGGGGAGGGGGACTGGCGGGGCGGAAGGTGGTCAGGATGGGGCGGGGCGGGTCGGGATCGTGATGGGCGGGAGGATCCCAGGCCCGTCCTGAGTTCGAACCCCGACACCGATAAATTTTTATATTGGGGATCGGGGCGGGGCGGGTAGCGGGATCGGGCCGACCCGACCCATTGGACAGCCCTACCCAAGATGGGATCTGCTGAGCAAATTTATGTCCATTACATTTCAATGCCCTTTTAGATTCATGCATTTGTCCAAATAATAGTAGATGTCTTGGATTCACTCACTATTTCATAGTTACTACAAGAAATTTAAATAATGATACATGATATACAAGTGATATACACGTGACATAAATATGACATACACATGACATATAAATGATATAAGTGATATACATGTGATATACATGTGATTGTTCTTTTCAACCTCGAAATTTAATTTGAAATTTGAACCAAATCTACACTGTATGGTCCCAAACTTGAGATACAAGCTTCTCAAAAGCACCCGTCGCAAATGATTTCGATTTCTCAAATCCAAATTTCAACATCAAAGCTTCATCAATGATAGACTTGTTCAAATTTATCAATCTCAATCGTTTAGTTATTTAAGCCTCACCATACCACAAAGCATAAATTTCAAACCTTCAATCGACTCCAAATAAGACATGACAACTCTAAAAGTCGAAGCACAAAAGCAATTATGATAGATTTCGACAATTTTCCTTTCAGATTCGAAACTCAAATAAAATTAATAAGAAGGATTAATTTCAGCTCACCAAAATCAGTAAGTCAAATTTTGAATACCAATTCATTTTGGAACTCCAACAATTATTGAATAAAGTACAACAATGCTAAAATTATGAAAGTTATATATATTACATAAAAAAAATTGTTGTTATATTTTGAAAATAGAATAATACTGTAAAATATTATAAATATGAATTTTATTTTGTAGATCTCTCTAAAGATCCCGATGTGTAATGCTATGGTGGAAACCACAACATTTGTATGAGAGAATCCTATGAAGAATCAAAGTAAGCCGTCAATCAATATTTCAAGTGCAAGATTAGGTACATTAACGAGAAAGGTGATTGGGATTTCAATGTCGAGAATTTTATTTGAAATTATAAGGATAAACTGTACTCCAAAGGATGTGATGTAGACAGTCTACTCTAGTGCAATCATTAGTGACTGCTTCCACTACTCGAATCAATAATCTATAAGTCACACGAAGACAACTTTATCATTTCTCCGAGATCCACTTTCTTTTGCATCAAACAAGTCTACGAATTAAAAATGGACTCCAACTACAATATCCAAATAATTCTCTTCTTGCAAACTCCTCAAACAAGTTGCTACTAGCGCATAATAGTACTAGAAAATCAGAATAGTAGGAATTCTGAAAAGAATCATAAAATAAATTATTCAAAAGATGGTAAGTTTAAGAGAGAAAAAAATTAGTCAAATTATATTTATTTTATCTTTATACTTTCTCTAGTTCAAAATAATTGATCTTTTGGTTTTGGACACATGAATTAGAGAATACACTTCTAAAAATTAGAAGTGATTTTGACGCAAAAATCCTTAATTATGATTTTTAGGTTGACATAATTATCATGGTGATTAAGAATGTGTCAATGGCAAATTTGGAAAAAAGAATTAAATACCTTCTTAATTTTGCGAGGCATCAATTATTTCGGACGGGAGAGAGTAATAAATAAGTTAAATTGTTATAAGAAATAAAAATAAAAAAGGTAAGTGTAAATTACAAATTCGGTAAGTGATATGAAACAAATTTAAAAGGAGATCTCTGAAATTATCCTAATTTAAATTATCTTTTTCATGTAGTGTATGAAATTTTGATTTTTTTTGTGTAGAATATACTAAAGTTTAATTTCATTAATCAAAAGTTTAAGTGACGAATACTTATAAATTAACAAAGCTTAATTTGGAAGCTAGTTATTGATGCTATCTTATAGAAATCTCCCACATACTATAAAAATATTCATTCAAACTTAAATTTTCACTAACCACGATAAGTTTAAGAATTTCTTAAAAACAAAAGAAAAGGTAAACACGAGCTTTAAATGTTTATGAAGAAAAAGAAATATGAGAAACATATTACCATAATTTTAAAAAAATAAAACACAACTATAAATATACTTTTAACATCTCCCTTTTCTATTACTCTTCTGTAAATTCATTTGATAACTTTAATTTCTAGTGAATTTCTTCAAAAAAGACAAAACGATTAATAGACATCGATATATCCGCAATATTAGTGAATGCAACACATAAAAGAATCTTGATATTATGTGGATACACACACACCCAATAACTTTGAATAATAAATTTATTTTTGCTATCATACGAAGAAAATATACTCATGGTCCCAATTTATATGAGCATTGATCAGTTTAAAAAGTCAAATAATTCTTTCTTTAATTATAATTTTTTAGATTTTTTTATATATCATAAATTATTAATTAAGTAAATTTATACTATTTTTATATAGCTTTCAAATATATAAATTTTATTTAAAATAATTTAAAAAATTATATTTAATAAAAAAATTAGTTAACTTTTAAACTGGTCAACCATCGTATATAAATTGAGGACAGAGGGAGTATATCTTTTTTACAAGTTGTAGAGGTCTATATGTATTAAAACGCTAAAAATGTAGTGAAAAGAGGGATTATATATATAAAGAGAGATTTCACCAAATTTTTTCCTCTCGTTTTCTGGGGTTGGAGGAAGGGAGAAGAAGAAAGAATACTCATTTTTCATCCTCCTAGCATATATCACCTCCCTTCCCCAAATATATTATAAAAAATCTCTTTCTTCTCCAAAGCATTGATTTTAATTCCTTTCCTTTACGTTCTTGTTCTATATTCCCTCTACAAATCAAATCTATACTCATTAAATCACTTGTCAAGAATGTGTTTTTCACATACCCACTTGGTAAAAATCGATTCTTTTACTGCCCCAATTTGTCTGGTGACATTAAAAAAAATCTAAGCATCTCCTTATGTTCTGAAGTTCTACATTAAAAAGGGTATTATTTTTTTGTGTGGGGGGAGTTTAGATTGATGGGTAGAAGGGAAAAAATGCAAGTGTTGGAGTGTAAAAGAGATGGGAATTTGTCTATGTCTCAGTTGGGGCTCCAGCGGAGTTTCCAAGACTCAAACTTTTGTCCTGGTGGATTGTTTGCATCAGTTGGTGAGATGGGAAGTATGGGTTTTGGTGTTTCATCACCTAATCCATCTGATTCCCGGGACGAAAATGGTGGATTCAAGCTACCCTATTTCGATTTGTATATGAAATATTTGTCATTCCCTGAGGGGTTTATGATTGTAGGCAATGGGGAGGAGGAAGAAGGGGTTGTGAAGAAGAATAAGAAGAAAGGTGGGTTAAAGATTAAGTTTAAGGTATCAAATCCTTCATTAAGGAGGTTAATAAGTGGTGCAATCGCGGGGGCGATATCTAGAACTGCTGTAGCTCCATTGGAGACAATAAGGACACATTTGATGGTTGGAAGTAGTGGACATTCTAGTACTGTGATTTTCAATAATATCATGAATACCGAAGGATGGACTGGATTGTTTAGGGGTAACTTTGTTAATGTCATCCGAGTTGCCCCTAGCAAGGCTGTAGAGGTATAATTTAAGTCTTTCCCTCTTTATCTTTTTTATTTCCTAAACTTGAGTTTAGGCCTTTTTTATGCTACTAATGTTTGTTTTTGATAAAAATGATTTCATTAGGAGTTGTTCCTTTTTTTATATGGATTCTTTACTTAGCTGCTCAGAAAGTTTGAAATTTTGTGTTGACTTCAACTGTAATTAGCCGTAACATAAGTTGTCATCATTCAGACAATGACTGCTCTCTTTAATTGAAATGAATTGAAGTAGATATATGTTCATTGTTTCTCTATTGATGTTAGGTTGATGGAGAAGTTCCCCTTTTACAGCTCATCAATATTTCTTGATGTTAATACTTTATCTTTGCTGTTTCTCTTATTTGTGGCTGGCAGCATTCCAATTGTTCAGAGAATAAGACATGTTCTATTAGGAACAGGTCATATTTCTTACCTATTAGATGACTTGATCGGTCTATGTATATTGACCACGACCTTTTTGTTTTGAGGGATTATACGATTAAACATCTGGGAATGCTACTTCCGTTTTTCTTTTTTTAATCTTTTGTTGCTATTGGCCCTTTGGTCAGTGGATCAGGAATGTAAGGTCTTCTGTCTATTACTTTATCGTAGAGAAAACTTGAACAATATGGTAATTCCACACTGTGTTAACATCTGTCACTTGTCATGTATGAATAAATTGTCAATTGCTGAGTTAACCTTGGAGTCATACCTTCCTTTCAGCACTAAAAGTGTCTTGCATTCAATGTTGCTTGTCATGGCTGATATCTTTTCTGTATTTTTTTTTCTTAATGCAGCTTTTTGCGTATGATACTGTTAATAAGAACTTGTCATCTAAACCCGGTGAGCAACCCAAAATACCAATTCCTGCCTCATTAGTTGCAGGAGCCTGTGCCGGAGTGAGCTCTACCTTACTGACATATCCACTTGAGCTAGTCAAGACTCGATTGACGATTCAGGTAAAAATGAAGTTGTTGACAGCTTGAAAGTTTTCCTCTTGGAACTTCTTATGAAAATTGATTGACCCCCTTTATATGCAGAGAGGAGTTTACGATGGTTTACTTGATGCATTTGTAAAGATACTGGAAGAGGGTGGGCCTGGTGAACTCTATAGAGGTCTCACTCCTAGTCTTATAGGAGTCATTCCGTATGCCGCCACAAACTACTT
Source organism: Anisodus acutangulus (assembly GCA_029783415.1). Lineage (NCBI taxonomy): Eukaryota > Viridiplantae > Streptophyta > Magnoliopsida > Solanales > Solanaceae > Anisodus > Anisodus acutangulus. Next base: position 30,574,346 of record CM056512.1, read on the forward strand.
TGCTTATGATACATTGCGCAAAGCCTACAGAAAGATTTTCAAAGAAGAGAAGATTGGAAACATAGAGACTCTTCTGATTGGATCAGCAGCTGGTGCTATATCTAGCACTGCAACCTTTCCTCTAGAGGTGGCTCGTAAGCACATGCAGGTGGGTGCTGTTAGTGGAAGAGTAGTTTACAAGAATGTAATTCATGCTCTTGTCAGTATACTCGAAAAGGAGGGGATTCAGGGGCTGTATAAAGGGCTTGGTCCCAGCTGCATGAAGTTAGTTCCTGCAGCAGGAATATCTTTCATGTGTTATGAAGCATGCAAGAGGATATTGATAGAGGCAGAAAATGAAGAGTAAAAGAGCTCCTTCGGAAATATGGTACGTGGTAGGTCATAGAGAACAATTCAAAAATAGGCAAAGATTAGGGAACATCTCTTTATACAATTGAGTTAAATTTATCTTGCTCCTTTTTCCAGACGCTGGGAATTTTGTTTTGGATTGTGCCTGGTTTGTCAGGTGAGAATTGATAAAATCTCAAGAACAATGATACTGGTTTTGGTCTCTTTTTTCACTACTGAATCAAGGTAATGAAATGCAGTTTGATGATAAGACATTGCCATTACCATTTGACAGATGACCTTTAGCTTTGTGATTATCAAAGCTGTTTCAGCCAAGAATATCTTATAGGTGAGCATTAGAATTTTACTACTTTCCAGATGTTAGATGTATTACTATGCTAGTCGCAAGATCTTCTCTGTAGCTTGAGGCTTCTCAATAGAATGAGTTTGCAATTAATACCACAAGAAAGCAGAAATATACGAGCTCAGAGATGAGTCAATAAGAGATACTCCTACCTGGCTGAATTTTTTTCCTCTTCCATTTTAGATTTGATAAAAATAAAAGCTCATTGACTTGTTCATTTTTCAAAGTAAACAGACAGCTGCAGCAAGCATTGCATTCTTTTCTGCCGGTGAAGTGGTGAACAATTGAATCTCACCCCTTTTCTTATCTGAGTATGTGTTTTTCCATTCATACGTTTTCCAAGTGTTGCTGAGATTAGGAGTATGCAAGTTTTTACTAACTACTTTGAAGTTTTGTATGTATCCACTAAATTCATCCTCAAATCGTTTACCCATTTTTTAGGGTCTGTTTGGACAGCCACCTGGAATTACCAGGGTAGTAATTATGATGACCTGTTTGTTTGTCATAACATAATTATAGTGTAATCACAAACATATTGTTTGGTTGCATATGTGTAATTACACAGTTAGATTAGTTTTAAAAAGTTAGGTATTAAGATATATATTATTTCTTGAAAATATATTAATAATCACATATTTGTAAATAATATTATAAAATAGTATATTTTTTCAAATTAATAATATTTTAATTTGTTAATTATAAAAAGTAAAAGCACACATTTTTTAAGAACATCATGGGTTGTATATATGTTTGACAAAAAGATTAATATTAACACATAATGTCACAACGCTATTCAAATGTTTGACAAAAAAAATAAAGTGGCAAATGAATAATATGCAATGTAAAATGACAAGTAAATAGTACTAAAGCAAATAATTTAAAATGTAAGAATAAAAAAGATATTAAAATAATAAAATTTAAAAAATAAATTAAATAGAAAAGAATTAAAAAGTAACCTTGTAATTACAGGGTGTAATCTCAACCCCTTGAGAATTGGAGAGTAATTACCCCTTCCAATTACACTCAATTATATCCTGATCATGTAATTACTTGGTCTGTCAAACATGTCAAACTCTGTAATTACACTCAATTCCAATGATATGAGTGGCTTTCCAAACAAGCCCTTAGTCTTTTAAGTTCATTCACGTTCAATCCTAATTACTTTTTTTTTATATAAAACACGTGAAAAAAACTTTACATATGACTAACAAAAAGATGCAAAACTCAAAGCGTCTTTTTTTTTTTTGCATGATATTTACATTAGTGACCACTACATTTTAAAAGTTGAATTATTAGAGAGAAATTGTATATATTTTTTTTAACTAAAAAGGCTATTACATTCTCCAAATTGAACTTTTTTCAATTACTTTAATTTGTTTCCGTTTCTGTACCTAGAGGAGAGGACTCTTTTAGGTACTTCCAAACATGATCGAAATTAGGCATAGTTGTTATTTGCCTCGACTGCATTTGAATGAACGAATGCATTTGCATGAGAACCTTAATCAATTTAATAGGCATCGAAACATATTTAACAGCTCCAAACTCAATTCAGAAACAGATGGATAATGTAGAACGATACTGCACAACGATAACGAAATCAAATTTAAATTTCTTCACATCTTAAGTTATACAGGGCTTGCATGAACATCGGAGATACAACAAAGGTATACAAACAACAGATGGGCAAAACATCCAATAGAGTTACATGTCTTTCATGCATCACACTCCTGACTAAACAGTGGTACAAAATGACTATAGGCCTTGCGCGTGTTCAGCGTTCATAGTTTCTTATATACAACAAGGGAAATCATGCAACCATCTTACCTTAAACAAAACGACCATTAAAAATTCACTAGCAGTTGACGCCACATTGACCTAATGCAGCAGTCTTTGTAGCGTCAGATGTGAAGGGATCGATGCGCACCCAAAGCAATGAGAATATGGATGCAAGGAGAACGGCCCAGACAATGACAATGGTAGGAGTACGATTCTGCCGTCCCAACAGACCTTTGAGGAAAGGGTACAAGTGGACAATAACCCAAATGGCAAAGAACAACTTTCCAAATAGAGGACCCCATGATTGATATCCACTGTTTATGGCATATGAAACACCAGCCACAATTCCTACCAGATTAAAGATAAGGACTGTTGTGGGAGGAATGAGCAGAGTCGTCCATTTGAACACATAAAGCTCCGCAAAATCTCCATCCTCGTCGTTTGCCTTTGACGTGACTGTAAAGTTGGTATCAATCCCAGCAAGCACTTTGAGGAGACCTTGGAAGACAGCAAACAAGTGAGCCGATGTACCACCAATGACCCAGAACTGTTCGTTTCTCCACCAGTCTTCAATACTCACACCACTCCACCTAAGTTCCAAAATACCAGTTGCAAAAATGGAAAGGAAGAGAAGAATGAACCATATGCCAGCATAGTTGCTTATCTGCAGGTAATACAGAATCATTTTATTGGTACTCGATAAACTATTTATAATACAGGTTAAACTAAACAGCATAAAGCAATCAAAATGGAACTTTTAACTTACCTCAGGAATGATAAATTTTCCTGTGAGAAGACAGATGGCAGGAAGAATACAGTAAGCAAGCAAAGGTAAAGATGTGATAGGATAGACAATGGTGTTAATATATGCTAATCTCTCCAGAAGATTTAATCTGCCACCGTAGCCGTACCATATTGGGCAATGCCTACTCAACAGGATTTCAACAGAACCCAAGGCCCACCGGAGCACCTGGTTTAAACGATCAGAAAGATTGATAGGAGCAGACCCTTTAAATGCTGGCCGAGGAGGCATGCAATATATGGAAAACCATCCTCGTGCATGCATCTTAAACCCAGTCAAAATATCTTCAGTCACAGATCCATAGATCCACCCAATCTGATAGGAAACGACAAAGCATAATAAGGGCTTTTGTGCCGCAATAAAATCAATACAGACAAGCAAAATGTCATAACAGTATATTACCTCTTTGCCCCATTCAGTCTTGTCCTCATAGCCACAGCTAATAACATGGATTGCTTCTTTCAAGAGAGTTGCTGGATTAGTGGATTGAGGAATGCCTCCCATTTCCATAAAGGTGGCAGCAATAAACACTGGTGATTGACCAAACCGCTTCTCCAAGCTCTTCTGTGACATAAGCAGCGACTTCTCCTCATCGTATCCTGCAAATCCAAAGAAAACAGTCAACAAACAACATTGTGATGATGGTATTTCATACACTTAGCTGACTCAGCTATGAGACAGGTAACACAGGTTGGGATGATTGAAAAGATTCGTCTGTCAAATAAACCCAGAACAGTATAGGAGTAGAGTTAAAATAATCGCATTCAGCTAAACTGACTTTTCAAGTCATACTGCTGAATGAAGGATCAACGGAGAAATATCATAAAAAGGTTAGCCAGTTTGCTTCCAAACCCTTCATATATCTGACAGAAAAGAACTTTAAGAGTATGTCAAAAGAGGTCAAAAGTATAATACTTCCCAAGTATATCTTAGTTGTATCCCTCAGAAGTTAGATGCTTTAAGACGATATTGACTTATCAAAGTAGAATACATAATTTATCACATAGCATAGACCAAGATTTTCTAAGGACATACCTTCAACGCCTTCTTCAATGTCTTCCATATTGAAAATTGGGATGGTGGATTCAGTTCTTTTTGCAGCCCTTTTCTTATCAATATATTTCTTGTTTCCACTCCTTCCCTTCTTCCTTGACCCACCACAACAGCTCTTTACAATGATGTTTGGCTCCAAATCAGCCTCAGTTAAGACAGGATCATACCCATATAGGGCCTGCCTGTTAAAACAACACCCAGTTCCCACATACATGGGACCTTGAAGACCATCCAACCCTTTCAAATTGATCTGTGAAATACAAACATAATGAAATCAGCACTCATTGAAACCAACTTAAACACGACCCTGGGGAATGTGTATGTAACACTTACATCAAAGAACACAATGTTGCGGTTAGCATATCGATCGTGCAAGTCAATGCCATCAAATCGTTGAGGGAACTGAACATAGCATGTCTTCTTTCCAAGAACAGGATCCATCATGAAACACATAGCTTCTTTAAGTGCTTTGCTGTTGTTGAAGTAGTGATCACAATCGACATTCAAAAGATATGCTCCATTCGTAAGAACTGCTGAAACACGAATCAAAGCATTCATAGCTCCAGCTTTCTTGTGGTGTTGAAAACCTGGTCGCTTCTCACGAGAAACATAAACCAGACGAGGAAGTTCATTTCCATCAGTATCAAGGCCCCCGCTGTGCCCCAAAAAGACCTATCATCCAATCCGAAGTAAATTATTAAAAACAGCACAAGGTGCACATTGATCAACTTTCACATAATTAGAGACGTAAAGAATTACCTGGATCATTCCTGGGTGATCCCTAGGGTTATTTCCAGGCCAAGGTGTTCCATCTTGCATTGTCCAACCTTCTTCAGGCATTTTTTGCGCTTTGAAAACAAGAGCATTGATTCGTATTTTAAATTCTTCATATTCCCTCTGCAGAATCAAAATTGTCAGATTATTTATAATTATTTGGACTGGTAAACCGTTTAAGCATTATTACAAAGAAAAAATAATTTTGGCAGTGTTATCGACATAAATCCTAACAATGGAGAGGCCTGAGCTTTCCCAACTCGCAGAACTCTGCAAATGATTTATGTAAATCACTAAGCAGCTAACCAACAAACGTTCAGGTTAAAGTGAGATCTGCACAACTACTTATCCTGTATAGATTAATTTGTTAAGGGGTCTAAGCTTTTCAGCCTTTCACAATCCTATAAAAAATAATAGAGTTTAATTAATGGAACACATTTGCTGCATAAAACTCAACTACCATCAAAAGTGTTATTTCTAAGACGTAATGCCTACATACCAATACCATCAGCAAATGAGATGCACAAAGTCTCTATTGCTAAATTCAACACATTTAAGTTCCATTTGTACCTTCATTGCCCTGCGCTCTTTGACAAAAGAAGGCTGAACCTTGTCCTTCAAATAATCTATCTTTTGAGCAAAATAAAATTCAGGGGCCCGAGGCTCAATGTTAAACTTCTTGCAGAAGGGAACCCATTTCCTTGCAAACTCTGCTGTCTCAGAAAGGGCTTCAAACGTTAGCATTGCTGAACCATCATCAGAGACATAGCATGAGACCTTGTCCACAGGATAATCAACAGCAAGGATGGACAACACCGTGTTTGCAGTAATGAGAGGAGGTTCTTTCAAAGGATCCACTGTACTGACAAAAATATCAACAGGTGCGAGCTGCGACGGCTCCCCTTCTCTATCATGCCTGAGAAAGTGAGGAAAAGGCTTTCAAGATCACGGGATTTGAAACTTAGTATTTATCCTAAAAGGAAGTGAAGAACAATTTCTGCCTAAGAGTATCTTAGCAACTAACCTCAACGCCAGCCTGTCAAGGTATGTCTCACGATTGATTGGTGCCCATTTTGGAAACTGATCGAGAATCCAGGACAAGGCAAACCAGACCTCACAAATAACTGATACTAGCCACAGAGGATACGCATCATTCACTGGATGAGTTAGCCGGTATTGCAAGAAAAAGCCCAAGATGATCAACCGCAAAATGATTACAATCCGATATGGGGTAAGGTGGGATGAAGGGATAGGCACCACGCGGCTCATAGGCTGGCGAATATCATCAGGCCTGTCAAAGAGAAAACCAGTAAGTATCATAGATTGGAATTATATTTTCTGGCAGCATTCTAAACAAAGATGAAACAACAGGACAACAGCATTACATTACCAAGAAGGATTAACCAATAAACAGCTCCAGGACAACAGAGAAGAAATTTTTAAACTTTTCATTTCCCAAACTAAGTACCACAAAATTTTAGCACTGATGGTGAGATGGATATCATAATAGTTCCAAGGACAATAAAAGGGAAAATTTTTAACTTTTCACTTCCCAAACTACATAGGCGTTTGCCATATATTCCAAATATTTTTCACTTTATTTGGAATATATGGATTTGGAGTTGAAGGAGTTGTATTTGGGAATATTTGGAATAAAATTCATGCTTGAATGTACTTTTCAAATTTGAAATACACCTTCAAAAGTGAAAAGTGAGTTGGAAAACGGGTTATAAGCTGTTTTAGAAATTTGAAACACAATTTGGAATTTTCATGGCCAAATACTGATTTTCAAATAAAGTGAAAAATTGTTCCGGAAAAAGTAAATAACTTTTATGGCCAAAAGGGTCCCCGAGTATTACAAGAATTTTGCAGTGAGAATGAGATGGATATCAGTGCTGGAGTTATTAGAGGAAGGAGCAAAAGTTTGATCCAGTCATCTATAATATATTGTATTGTTCCCTAAATATTTTCATTTATTCAATAAGATGCTCACATTTGCAGCTCTTCTCCATTTGATCCTGTCCCTTCAATGTCTCCGCCTTTCCCTTCTGAGTACCTGTTTGTCGAATGCACCATATTTTTCTCCTGTTTTAGTTTCCAACCCTCTACCCTCTCCTTCCAGTCAACACTTCCAAGCCCGTAAGAATTCAAGTCCTTTGAGGGGTCCACAATTCGTACAGGAACTGCAAAAGAATATGAAGTTATCAGAAGTTTAGAGGATGAACGAAGTATTTTAATACACTATTGCAGTTATCTAAAGAATAAATTCAAATAGGAGGACTGTACCGGGTTGTCTTGGATCAACGTAAGACAGGGATGCATGCTTATCTCCAGGGCCTAAGGGTCCTGACATACTTCTTACGGATTGTGTATCAGTTGTGGCACTAGGAAAATCACCAGAAACCTAAGACAAGCAAAAAGTACTTTTTTAGAAAGAAAAAATGTGTCGGGGACTATATTTAGAACAGTTCAATACACTTGCCAGAAAAAGATAAAAACAGTATCTTTCCAATATGTAAGAATTTTACCACATATCCAACATTTTTTGGTGAATAAATTATTAAATAAACATATTCCATTCACTGTAACAGTAAAATTGTCTCCGTATGACCTATAGGTCACGGGTTCGAGCCGTGGAAGCAGCCACTAATGATTGCATTAGGGTAGGCTGTCTACATCACACCCCTTGGGGTGCAGCCCTTCCCGGATCCAGCTAACATGGGATGCTTTGTACACCGGGCTGCCCTTTTTTAAAAATTTCATTCACTATAACACTATTTGCTTCAAATCTGCTTTTCAAGGTCAAAACATAAAACCAGTAAAATCACCCAGTGGACAAAATTCTTATACAGTATAACTGACATCCTTTTCAATTTGCATTCATCAGCTGTAAACCTACAGTCAGAGATGTTCAAAAGTTTTGATTTTTGAAAGAATAAAGACAGGCAGGACAGTCGAGTGTCAAAATTTATAGAGATTGATGTAGGGTTTAGTGCAAGGAAAAGGAATTAAATAATGCTTAGTTTTTGCTTCATGGAACACTCAATAATTAAGAACCCATTAGTTGGTGTGCCAAACAATATACAAGTATCGCATATTACAGTGAAGCAACAAGATCGTAAAAAGGTGAAGCTACCTCATAAGAATCTAATCTAAAACAATTACAAAACCATGATAGTGATTATTTAAATATACATTAAAAATCAATTCAACCCTAAGGTTGTTAGTTTGAGTCACCAAGGGAGCAAAAGGGCAGAGCTCCTAGGGAGGGTAAAAAAAAGGTGATTATTTAAATATACATTAAAAATCAATTCATTAGCAGCAACAATTTGTTATCAGCATTCAAAACTGAGTTTCCTGCAGAAAAATCCAATCAACTACATTTCACTCCCAAATAAGGGATGCAAAATGAGGACTTCCTAGAAATTTATTGTACAACAGATTAATGAAACAAAAATACAGTCAAAGCAACAAAAATGACAGCATAAGCACATTTATCACTCACTGGCTGCCCATTTGTAAGAAGAGGGATCGGTTGCTGAGATTCGTGTCTAGAGGATGAAGAGAGACCAGCATCTTCACCCTGCCATTGTTGTCTGGCCTTGCTGCTGTTTCCTTGGGCATAATTGAACTCATTGTCGATGTCATCAACATCTTCCTCATCATCATCTCCATCTACTCGTGGACTCCCTAATACATTGACCAGGCATCGATTTAGTTTCAAAGGTTCGGCTTAGAAACAAAAATGAAACCATAAAGAACTAAAAAAGCAACAGAAAAGATATCAAACTCACCCTTGTACCGCTTGTATCTGGTCTTGCATTGAGGGCATGACTGATTTCCATCTTTGCGTTCATACTCGTAACAAGCCCGGCAAACAGGAAAGGCACACTCATTACAAGCGATGAATACATCACCACTAGCAGTCAACCCAACAGTATCACCACAAATTTGGCATATTTGACTATTGAGAGACTTCAAGGGTTGCGGCTGCACCAAAATGTCCACATTAATCACTTTAGGTTACCCAATAGATACACGCAAACCTACTCAAGCTTCAATCTAATAAAGTGCAGGCATTTACTCATTTGGATGGAAGGTACTGCAAACTAATATGATTAGTAGATTCAACCATTTCAAGAAGGCTTCTCAAAGTGACGGAACTCTAACAACTCCTTTTAGAGGTGATATCTTTTTGCTTCTTACATTAAAAAAATTCACCCACTTATATTTGTCCATTATAGTAATTCTGAAGAAAATGCATCTCAGTTCATCCAAGAAGGAAATGAATGCTCGAAATGTGAAATGCGGAACCTTAAACCAAATAGATAGACCCATATTTTAATTGATATTCTTGTGCCAAAGATATCAAGAAAAATCAAAGAGATATTCATAATCCATACTGTTGAATTACTATGCGGATGTACAAAGAATCCAGAAATTGAACATGCCTATCTTTCTCCTAAAGCCGCCATCAAATTACTACATTAGGACAACACAAGGATTGACAGCAACAGGCAAAACCACTGTGATTTGTTGTACCAAAAAAGTACATTTTCAAAGAACTTCCCAAACAGAAATAAGCATCAAGTTTATAGAGAGTTCAAATCTTGATACTGCAACATAAAAATCACATCCCAAATGAAAGCAATACATAGAAGCATATCAAGGAATCAAATCAGAAACAAGATTAACATCAATAACCTCCTAAATGCCATGGAAAAACCCCAGTCTTGGGTTAAGAACTCACTATACTTCAACCAAGACGACACAACAACAACAACATACCCAATGTACTCCCACTTATGGGGGTGTGCGGAGGGTAGAGTGTAAGCGGACCTTACACCTATCTCGTGGAGATAGAGAGGTTGTTTCCGTTCAACCAAGACCAAATGCAAATTAAAAACTTCCACCAAATTTACAAGCCCTAAATGCTTAAAGAACTAATCAAACACTTTGAAGTCCAAATTGATGAAAAGATCAAAACTTTATCAGAAATCTCAACAACAAACTATCACCAGGCCAGATCTAAAACCCAACATTGAATTAAGAACCGAAACACTTCAATCAAGAACTGATACAAAGCATAAACTTCAAACAACTTCACAAAACCCAAATGCCCCCAACAACAAAAAAAAGAAACTAAACTGAGCACTTTGAAGTCCAGATTAATGAAAAGATTCAAACTTTGATCAGAAATCTCAGTATTACATTATCACTAATCAGATCTAAACACCTCCACTGAATTAAAAACTGAAAAACAAAAAAAAAGTGAAATTTAGGAGTGATAAAGCATACCCCAGTATCAGAATCATGGCGAATTCGAACCAACTCATTGCGCTTGTGAGATCCAGCTACCATTCCAACACCTGCCTCCATTTTTCCTCTTCAAGAAACAGAGGGCACTAAACACTATATATTACACAGCTTGATGAATCTTGATTACTATAATTAGAAATGAAAAAAAGGGGTTATGGCAATGTGCACTTTCTCAACTGGCCATCACTCTACCTGCACCCCCTCGACTTCTTCCTTGTGTGCTATGCTTCCTCTTTTTATCATTTCCTTGTGAGATTTAACTTTATTAAATTTAACAAATTATTAGGAAGTTTAACTGGCTTGACCGGTTACCAATAATCGGCTTTGAGTTGGTTTAGACTTTAGAGGGATAGCCTACCCTGCACAGCTGGCTGAATCTAAACTCAAGAAAAGAAAACCTACAGGTATATATGTAGTTTTGTCTCCTTTCTTTTTGTCTTTATATATGAGTATAATTAATTGGACACGTAATTCAGACAAATTTTTAATATTTTAAAACACTAAATTTTAAATATATATGCGACTATGAAATTTTAATATTTATAGCTCTAAATATGTCAAAAGTTTTATATGACTATTACTACAACAACAACAACATACCCATTAAAATCTTACACCGTGGGTCTAGGAGGGTAGAATGTACACAAACTTTACCTCCACTTTGGTAGGTAGAGTGACTATTTTTGGGAGACCCTCGGCTCATATGACTATTAAAACTTGTCATTAGAAATAAAATATAAAATCTAAGTTAATTTATTTATAAATTTAAACATATAATTTAAAATAAACTAAAAAGACATCATGCAAGCTGAAAAGAGGAAAGTATTAAATTCCAATTTAGAATGACTTATAAGGTGTCATGGTGTATGTTATCTGTCGATGACATAATTTCGATTGACAAATTTTGCGGTGGAGTTACTGCTAAGTTGTAGGTGTGGAGACATACTCTAAAGTCTAAAGGGTTCAGGTTGAGCAGGATCAAGACAAAAAATTTAGAGTGCAAGTTCAATGACGTAACGTATGAGGTTGTCATGAAAGTGAGGTTTGATACACAAGTCATCCAAAAGAGAAAAGAGAGGGAGTTTTAAGTATCTTGGATCTATTATTCAAGAAAATAGTGAGATTGACGATGATGTCACAAATCTTATTAGTGCAGAGTGGATGAAATGGAGGCTTGCATACGAGTCTTGTGTGATAAGAAGGCGCCACAAAAATTGAAAGGCAAATTCTACAAAGTGGTGGTTAGATTAACTATGTGGTGTGGGACGAAGTGTTGGCCAATCAAGAACTCTCACATTCAGAATGTAAGTTGAAAAAATGAAGATGTTGCGACGAATGTGTGGCATACTAGGAGAGATAAGATTAGAAATAAAGATATTCGGAGTAAGATGGGATTGGCTTTGATGGAGGACGGGATATGGGTAGCGAGACTGAGGTGCTTCGGGCATGTGATGAGGAGATGTCCGGATGCCTCTGTACGAAGGTGTGAGAAGTTGGCTATGAATGATTTCAGGAGGTAGAGGTAGGCCGAAGAAGTATTGGGAAGAGGTGATTAGACAAGACATGGAGCAGTTTCAGTTTACCGATCTTAGATAAGAAGTTGTGGAGGACGCGAATTGATAGAAAATTAATAGTTAGTAGAGCGTTGTATCTCTTATCTTTCTATACTAGTAGTCGTCATATTACTCATGTAGTGTCTTGTCCTTCTATTTCTATTACTATTTGTTGTTTTTTTATACTTCGATTATCCTATTATTTTATTATAGTTATTGTTCAGAATGCTTTGTCATGCTTTCTATAGTATATTGTTATGACTTCTTCATTTATGTTATTTCTTTTTCAAACTGCTTTGAACTTTTTTTTCTTGTGTCGAAGGTCTATTGGAAACAACCTCTCAGAGGTAGGAGTAAGGTCTGCGTACACTCTACCCTTGCCAAACCTCAATTTGTTGAATTACACTGAACATGTTGTTGTTGTTGTTGTTGTTGTTGTTGTTGTATGTAAGGTGAACTGATTCTTTAATAATTTTTTTATGTAAAATTAGAAAGAACAATTTAAAATCAAACTCAATCTCAAATAAATGTCTTCTTTCACTATTAAATTTTAAAAAGGTAAAATGTGTTCTTTTATTGTTTATTCTGAAATAATAATTTCAAGATTGTAATTCTGTATACAATATGGTAGAAAGATAATATTATAATTATGGTATAAATAATTTTAAAAATGCTAATTTTAACAGCTAAAACAAAGGGCTCGCTAACTAGACCAAGTGAGGTGCATTAAAGAAGAGGATGACAAAGTATTGGTGAAAGAGACACACATTAAACAAAAATAGCAGACATGCTTCTATAAACTCCTAAATGTGAAACATGAATATTGAGTTGGGTGATTTAGAGCACTACGAGAGTTGTCGAGATTCTGGGTATTGCAAGTGTATAAAGCTTGAGGAGGTTAAAGGGATAATTTGTAAGATGAGAGAGGTAAAAGCGACTGGGCAAGATGAGATTCTAGTGAAATTTTGGAAGAGCGCAGACAAAGTAGGTATGGAGTGGCTAACTGGGTTGTTTAATGTCATTTTTAGAACGACTAAAATATCCCAGGAACGAACGTGAAGTATAATGATCACGTTGTACAAAACATGGGTGATATTCACAATAACTATAAGGGTACCAAACTATTAAGCCACATTACGAAAGTCAGAGAGAGAGTAGTAAAGATGAGGATGAGGAGGAGTCTATCTATTTTCAAGAATGAATTCGGATTCATGCTGGCTCGATCAATTACGGAAGCCATACATCTTTTGAGGAGATTGTTCGAACAACATAAGAATAAGAAAAGAGGCTTACATATGATGTTCATTGACCTAAAAAGGGCATACGATAAAGTATCAAGAGTGATTTTATGGAGATGTTTGAAGTCTAGAGGTGTAACTATGACATACATTAGAGTGATTAAGAATATGTACGACGGAGCCGAGACTCAAGTGAGGATAGTGGGAGGAGACTCAAAACACTTTTCGGTCAAGATGAGGCTCACCATGGATCAACTCTTACTATGTTTTTATTTGCTTTGATGATGGATGAATTGACATGACAAACTCAAGGGAGGTAACATGGTGTAAGTTCTTTGCAGTTGACATAATATTTATGACGAGACATGCAAAAGAGTTAACGATAGATTAGAGGTTTGGAGATAGGCCCTAGAGTTGAAAGATTTCAAGTTGAGCAGGATTAAAACAAAATATATGGAGTACAAGTTTCATGATGCATCGTACGAGACGGATGTGGAAGTGATGATTGACACACAAGTCATCCCCAAAAGAGGAAGCTTCAAGTACCTTGGATCAATAATCCAAGAAAATGAGGAGATCAACGATGATGTCACACATCGTATTGGAGCTGGCTATATGAAATGAAAACTCGCATCTGATGTCCTATGTATAAAAAGGTACCACCAAGACTTAAAAGATAAGTTCTGTAGAGTTGTTAGACTGAATATGTTGAATGGTGGTCCTCATATACGCTACTTTCATCTTTTGGACGTGCGAGTTCCTGATTGAAAACTCGCAAATAGTGTTTATTTCTATCTCAATCTATGTGACTTTAATTTATTTAAAAGGAATATCACATTTTTTATGTTTGCTTTATTAAAATATTTTTAGGAAAACATTTTTTTTAAAAGGAAAATAAGTCCTTAGAGAAATTTTTTTCCGGTGGAAAATTTTCTTCACATCAAACACATTTTATAATTACATAAATATTTAAGATTCAATTTAGAAATCATAAATTTTAAAAAAATGTTATTTCTTTTAAATTTTATTCAATCAACCATATAAATTAGGACATGAGTGAGTAAACCCAGTTATTTTACGTCAAAAGCGGCAATAGAGAAACGTTTTGACATTTTTCACCATGTCCAATCGACTGATAACTTGTGGAGCTATACAAGCAAGAAATACTTACTCCCTCGTTAATACGGAGTTTAAAAAATAATTTTAGATTTTTGAATTTTATAATTTAAAATAAATTAAAGATATTTATATGATTATAAAATATTTTATTAAATATAAAAAATAAAAATAATAATAATAATAAAAATATTATAAAATAAAAAATATATCATTCTTCGTTAGACAGAATTAAAAAAAATTACTTAAATTAGGGGAGAGGAAGTATAAGTGTAGAAGATTTTATAAGTGAATTAGAAAGGTTGTGGAAGTGAGTCTCCTTGGCTGTGAACAGGCTGTACTTTGCTGTTTTCACCGGCTATTCCCGGTTTCTCCCCTCCCGACAACCCCAGTATCTGTCGGTGGACATTTTTTACTCTGTTTCAGCAATTGCTAGTTTCCAAAAAACATAAAATATAAAGAAACACACGTCATGTTTGTGTCTAATTACATATGCACCACCGACGCCCCCGGATGATATTTTTTTTGGAAATCCTGTTAATTTATTTATATACCAAAATTAGATATTAAACTCGTTTTTCTTTTGTTCAAATAATATTAACTAGCCTTCATCAAGTGAGCAAAGTTCATTTCAAACTCATTATTCAATTTGTTAAATCCCTGTCTAAGTATTTGTTCATTTCAGGGTAATAACATCTTATTATTGCTCAGATATCAATTTCTCAATTTTTTTGAAATTAAATTCCATATTTTGTAACTACAAAACGTTGTTCTGTAAATCATAATTACTATAACGAACAATTTTCTTGTTTTTCGACAAAAACAAAATGATAGCAGTGTTTTAAAAAACATTTTTGGGACTCATTTCGGGGTGAGAGCCCCGGAGCAGACACTGACAAAACGCCTCGAGGTACATGTGTTAGGCTTAGTTATGTGATGCTTACGTTCTAAGCGCCCTAATATACTTTCTAAATACGTCCAACGTTCGGGACTCGGCTAACAATTCTTGCACAAATTATGTGTCAAGTTCCTTACTAAATACTATTAACCCTCATAATTCTTTAATAAATAAATGGTGCTTAATAGTTTTTCTCCTATAGAAATAAAAATATAGAGAGTAAATCAATTACTCCATCCGTCTCAAATTATTTGTCATTTTTTTTTATTTATACGCCCCTTAAAAAATATTAATTAGGATGTGGTATTTGACCTACTTTATTCTTATTTATGTTTAGGTTATAACCTCTTTTCATTAAATGTTTACTCTATTTATGTGTCATCTTCAGTAAAATTGGAAAAATTAATCAATTATGCCTTGAACTTCTAAAACGATAAATAATTTGAGACAACTATTTTTAGTAACAACGATAAATAATTTGAGACAGATGGAGTAACAAGCTGTAATATTGCATATTTACTATTTGAGAACACTGTGAGGGTGAATATCGTTTAACAATTCTTTTAAAAATACATAACCGAATTTTACATCTTCACTTGTCATTGATTTTCATGTTTTTGTCTTATGTCTCAAAATTTTATCATATTTTATTACTTCACTAGTTGAAAGTAATTTTATTCTTATTAATGAAGGAATGATGTTTTAGCTATAATAATGATAAACTTTAGTAATTATTTTCTTTTAGGGAGGTAAATTGCATAGTATGATAATAATAATATACTTTAAGAAATTGTGATTTTTTTTATTGTTTAACAGTTAAGATATTACAGTTAATTTGCATATCATAATAAACTTTTATATTATTACATTACTTGTAAAATCATGTAAGAAGTTTTGTTTTCTATGAGTTTCGTTAATTATGTTTTTAATATTTTTTATTAATTATTAATATTTTTTTTATAATTTCTGTGTTATTGTACTATTTTACGAGATTATAAATTAATTTTTTTAAAAGATTTATGAGGCTACGCTCCATGCCTCAGGGCTTATGCCTCACCCTGTACTAGATAAAACGCCTAGCTTCATGCCCCGTCTTTTAAAATACCGATTGATAGTATGTGTGTAATTGATGTAAAGCACTTATCACACATTTATTATCACGTACAATTTCTAGTTCTCACTTGCACAGTTGTTCTTACTGTATAAGTATCAAGGTCGGCCAGAGGGTCAAGCAACTGAAGCGGGCGCTTTAGGCCCTAATTTTTTTCATTTAGTATTCGGTATCTCTATTAAAATTTTCAATTAGTTCGATTTTGAGATACGCAAGGCCGATTAAAGAGGGAAGCACTCTTTGGCATGATTTTTTTCATTATGAGGCTCGAACTACAGGTGCTTATTAGGTGGATCAGTTCGATTTATAATATTGTGGTTCAGCTTATTAGTTATCAGTTTGAAGATATACTTAACCGTTACATAACGGTTTCAAATAATATATATAATTTTTTTTATAAAGAAATAAGGCCTTCCGTTAAAGTTTGACTTTAGGCCAGCAATCTTATTGAGTCGACCCTGATAATTATTTCCTAACAATATTAGGTTACCTGAAAGTATATTGAATTCTGCATGCATCCAAGTGTAGTTAAAAAAATATTAAAAAGGTAGATCCAAGGACTGACTAGAAAAGATGTTAGGTCCTTTGTCAAATCTGTAGCCCTTGAGATTTTTCGAACTTCCCTCGTGAGATTAACTAAATTAGAGTAGTAGACAGGGCATCACCATGACATTTAAAGAAAAGATTTTACCTTAGACTTTGTCGCTAGAAATTAATGTAGATAGTATATACTATATAGTAGTAGTAGAACGTTATCCTCCGAGTCATAATTAGTTGGAATTTTGAATGGGGTGGTTATTATAGTGGTTCATTACTTTCTTAGAAAACATAAAAAATAATAGAATAAATAGATGTTCAATTTTTAATAGGATCAAACAATGTCAAGGTATAAAACATACATATTTGGCTAAAAAAATGAAGATGAAAACAATGTAGAAAGTAAAATTTCGCCTTTGTTCAGTGAAACTGCAAAAGTAGTTAATGTATTTGCATTACTCCACATTACATCTGTGATGTATTTTAATCATTGTCACCAATCCCAAGATCTTCGGTAGAGAAAACCGTAAAGAATAGATATTTGGTCTAACTCAACCTCAAAAGCTAGCTTGTAGGGTGAGGATTGTCCAAGTACATATAAGAAGTCAATGGTCTCAGTCCATATCCGATGTGAGACTCTTAACACTCCTTCGCACGCTCAGACCTTGTTAACTGGAGCGTATATAATATAATTTGGGGGTCCAACATCAGCGAATAAAAAATTGGAATGAGTCTTGCTTGTAGTATGATGATTGTCCAAGTCCATATCATTCCATATCTAATGTGTTACTCTTGACAAAAAAAAATTTCATTGACGGGCCATAAATGGACACTACATGACTTATTCTTTATTTGTTACTGAAGGAACATTGAGCCTCCAATCTGGTTTAGAAGTGTAGTTTAAGAACATGGAATGTTCCTTCAATTGAAATAAAGTTAAATGTCTTTTTGTCCCCCCCCCCCCCCCCCCATTTTTTTATGTCGGCAGTGGAGATGAGAGATTCAGCTAGACTATTATGACGGTTATTCATTCACCATTGTTCAGCTTGTAACACATTTAATTTAAAGTTTTCTTTTCAATAAGTAAAAAATAATATTGGCCTAACTCAACTCAAAAGCTAGCTCATGAGGGGAGAATTGCCCAAGTCCGTATAAAGAGATCATTCATCTCTTAAACCACCGATGTGGTACTCTTCAACACCCACCTCAAGCCCAGAGTTGGACATCTGGTGCATGGACAATTTAATATATGGGGGTCCAACATCGGAAAATAATAATTGAGATGGACCTGCTATGATACCATGTAAAGAATGAATCTTGTGTCTAACTCAACTCAAAAAACTAGCTCATGAGGAGAGTATTGCCCAAGTTCACCCATCCCTTAAACCACCGATGTGGTAATCTTCAACAGAATACTTACGGGTAGTTTAGTTGGTGGATAATAGATTATAATCTCGAAATAAATTATGGTATTCTTTATTTCATATCTGATAGTTGGTATTTTCTTTATCTTAAATTATCTGTCACCTTTTTGTTTTATCATATGCCCCTTAAGAAATATTAATTAGGAGGGGTTTTTGATTGCTTACTCTTATTTATATCTAAGTTATCATATCTCTGCATTAAATATTTACTCTATTTATATATATATTTTATTAATAATATTATCTTTTTACTAAATCTGACTTGTCAGTAAAAGCAAATCGGTTATATCATATATGCAAGTTTGCAACTGCCAAAGTGACCTTGCTATATAGAGGTTCATAGAATATCTAAACAGGCACTAGAGATAAACTAAATTAACTTGAAGAATTAGAAACAACACTTTAACAGATATTGAATGCAATGATTTTTCATTTTACTTCACTTCAAAAAAATTAAAATGATAGATTTGAAAAGATTTCAACTAGAATTTGTATGGGGCAAAATTCAAACTTGATATATGGATGAATTAGAAGGCGACACGTGAAAGATGAAGACATAGCAAGCACAAAACAGTAGTGGTAACATCGGTGTTGGTGCTCGAGCGCAGCTAGAAAGGTTGATCTTATTCATTGAAGAACCGGAACTGCAATGGTAACCTACTAGCTCTGAAGATACGTGATTGTGGACGAAGTAATGGTCGGTCAAAATAAGTTCAAGTTGTAACCGTCCCTGAAGAATTCAGAATTCACTCCTAAAGACTCTCACGTATGTAACGACCAAATTGTGGAGAGAATGATGATCAAGAGGGATGTATAATACGAAAACCGTTTCTTAAGGTTAGGTTATAAAAACATCCATATGCTTTATTTGCTTACTCTGTCTATTATTTCGATTTATTACATTCCATTGATTTAATCTATTAATTTAGCATTAAAATATCATTGTTTGGTCATCCTAATTTATATGTCCTTGAACCATTGAACAAATTTAGTTCTTATCCTAAATTACGATTTAGAGGTAAACAGTTTGAAACCCACTGTGAGAATAGGATAATTGTAATATTACTTTGACTTGTTATCAAGTCTTTTAAACTTGCTTTAGTTTGTTTTGCAAGAAAAATCAATATCATGTCTTGGATCGAACGAAATACTTTGAACGTTAACCTGGAGGATGATGTTGCAAACCTGAATGACGACCCCTTTCCCATGAATGGCACAAATTTGAGAACGTCACCCGAATTTGTAGGATTGCCCTTGATGGAGGAACAAGTCGGGGACACGGATCTTGTTCGGACTCCTATTATACGTCGGGTCCGTCATAATGGAAAAGCCCAGGTTCCTAGTGACCCAGGTCCTCGGTGATGATATTAAGTATTAGGAGGCTGACGTAAGTGATGAGGAGAATGTCACCAGGCGAGCAACACCCTTGCTTTGGAGCTCGCTCTTCACTATCTGTCAGGCAGTCTGCGCAGTTGCGCGAAAATGCGAATATCTCTCTCCTACGATGTCGTATCGATGGACAATTTAATACGCTGGAAACTAGACTCATAGACCTTCAATCATGTGGATCCACCCTGAAACTTCAAATAGATTGGGAGAAAATCGTTGTCACATCTGACCCAAATTTCACCGAACTTCTGAACTTAACTTGCGACGACCTTTGTCGACTTTTATTTTACAATGCGTTTGACCTCAAAACTTCACATACGATTCAAATATCTCATAACATGACCTTATTAGCATGTTAAGTACTCCTAATCTTACCCCAAAAAGTACGATTATAACATTCCCAACTTGCCGACTTTCGGCAAAACTTATTTTCTTCAATTCACTTAACGTCTAAATCTTCCAACATGAGCTATACATGATTTTAAATACTTATAAACTTGAGAATGATCTTATTCTGCGAGCTTATGTCGACTAACTTACGCTGCACTTCAACGTACGAAAGTACGAGATGTAACACTTCCATTACTTTATATACGACACATATTATCGCGAAAATACGGGGTGTAAGTCTAAATTTATTTAATATAATTTAATTTAACCCAAAATTTAAAAAAGAAATAAGAAATTATTAAATTCGGGTTTAAAAAGACGTAAGGTTTATTTTGACTTTTAAGACTTATAGTGGTGAAAATCATTTACACCCTACAATTTTTTTAAAATCAAACTAACCCCTCAACTTTGAATAATAGAATTCTGCCCCCTTTATCCAAATAAATATTTCTAAATGTCTATTGTACCCTTGCATTATAAACCTCTTTTTTCTTACTTCTTTAAAATAATGGTACTTTAGTTTTTATATATATGTAACAGTTTTTTTCATATACAAAAGATAGATGTTATTTCGAGATGAGAAAAGAAATGATTATATAAATTATTGAAGTATTATAATAAAATAAATGAGCAGACTAAATTTTTTATATTTATAATAATTAAAACTCTAATATCTATTACACATGTGAAAATAACATATCGTAAACATGTTGCTATGCATGTAGTACAAAAATAATTAATAAAAATATAGGTATATTTTATAACAAATTCATTCCTATTGTAAATAAATTTTAAATTATAATTTAAAAATATTTCATTGATGACAATAGAGAATAAGATAGAAGTGAGCTTAAAAATACACACACGCATACATGCATATACATACATACATACATAAATACATACTGCACAAACGAGTTATCTAGTTAAAGTGTTAATGAACTTAGTAATATTTTATAAATATCTAGGTTAAAAAATAAAACATTATAGATAATATTACACATATGGAGGATTAAGTATGTCAAGGATAAAATAGACATTGCATGTCATAAAAGGAGGAGAATGCCTATTATTCAAAGTTGAAGGGGGAGTTTGATTTTAAATCAAAGTTTGGGGGTGTAAATAATTTTAACCAATTTTAAACATGTCATAATATTTGACATACCTATTATAAAATTTTCTCATTAAATAATAAATTTAAAATTAATAATCTCAAAATATAAAACATTAAACGTAATTATAAAAAATATGAGAGTGGCGGAGATGAGGATGCTGAGGTAGATGTGTGGGCATACAAGGAGGGATATAATTGGAAATGATGATATCCGGGACAGAGTGGAAATGGTCTCAGTGGAGGATAAGATGCGGGATGCGAGGTTGAGATGGTTTGGACATGTGCAGAGGAGAGACACAAATGCCCTAGTACGAAGGTGTGAGAGATGGCTATGGACGGGTTCAAGAGGGGTAGAGGTAGGCCGACAAAATATTGGAGAGAGGTGATTAGACGGGATATGGCACAGGTGCAACTGACTGAGGACATGACCTTAGATAGGGGGTTGTGGAGGACACATATTAGGGTAGAAGAGTAGTAGGTAGTTGAGCGTAGTCCTACTTACGCTTACAAACACGTAGTTGTAGTGTTATTACTGTAGGTCCGCTTTGCATATCATACGAATAGGTGTAGTATTGTTTTATAGTCCCATGTAGTTTGATTTCTGCTGCTATGTGTTAGTTATTTTTTTTTTCAAAATGCGCTATCATTACATATTCGCTTTTGATACAAACATTTTCATACTGCTTTAAATTTCTTGGCTGTGTCTGACTGTTTTCTCTTGCTCTTATTCTTGTTTTTGCTTGTGCGTATGCTTGTCTTGAGCCGAGGGTCTCTCGGAAACATTCGTTCTACCTACCAAGGTAGAGGTAAGGTATGCGTACACTCTACTCTCCCCAGACCTCACGATGTGGGATTTCACTGACCATGTTGTTGTTGTATTCATAAAAATCATACCAAACAAAATAGAACCGAGTGAGCATCAAACTTTATACCAATTATTTTCTACTCTTGGTAAGTGGTAACCAAGGAAAAGATTCTATATCATAGAAATAAATGAACAAACTTAATTTGACCGCAGCTACTTGCACATATTCTTTTACACTGATTTTTTAAAGGAATTTTTTTTATCAGTGCATCGACTTGTTTTATAAAAGTTTTTGTTCATGCATTATCCTTCAAAGCAAGTCAATGAGCATTTTAGTGTTATCAAGAAATCCATCTATGAAGGTTTGACCATATATATGCTTTGACTATGTTACACCTGTAGTAAAAGGTTTTACGTCGAATCGCATCGTTGATAATTTAAGTGTTTATAGGAAGGTATATATAACATCCCGTATTTTATTTCAATATATGTATGATCAAGTTGAGGTTGATTAATGCAATTAAATGTGAGAAGCGGGATTTTGGGCGAATAAAATGAGTTGCTTGTTTATCCATCCTACTTATTTGAGCTACGTAACACGTGTATTAATAATCAAATGAGGACGAGACATGTATTTAAATAAGATAAGGACCAACATGTGATATGATTGAATTAAGCAAGTAGGGGCATAAGGTGTTTATGTATATATATATATTCTTGTAAATTATCTACTTTCAAGTAAAGAAAAAACTTGCCTCTTCCGCCGTTCAAGTTACTTTGTCTATTATCAATTGATACTTATCAATTCTCCAATACAAGTGAGAGTAAGTGTTGTCCTCTTAACTTATACCATTTGAGATAATTGATTTTGATCATTTAATAGCTCCTCTCTAGAGAAACAAACGACCAGCCCTTTGTGCAAGCTAATTATCTTGCAAATCTTCATTCTTGGGGACGTTTTATTGTATAGATTAGGAAGAATTTTCTCTAGCTCATCTTCTTCTCCTTCTTCAAAGAACTAAGGTAAGAATTCATCAATCCTTCCCGTTTAGTTCATCTTCAATTTGGAGAATTTCACCTTGAACTCTTTTTAATGTAGAAGAGAAATTTCTTGGGGTGTGAGCAAGATAAGGATCTGATTCTCCACTTATTGAGGTAAGATTGTCGTCCTAGTTTTGTCTATGAAATCGGATGGGCGATTCTAGTCTATTTTTGACAAAGGACTCACGGGACGGTGATTGGAAGCCGTGAGTCCAAGTTATTGTTGTTGTTATGAATTATTGGACTGGTTGGGTTGTTGTAGTGTATTTGAGGATGTTCGTGTTGTAGTTAAGGGCTGAAAATATGGTGTTAAGCATGTTGGTGTATTGTTGTTGTTGTTGTAAGCTTTAAAAAGATAGGGGGGGGGGGGTTAATTAGTTGCAAAGCGAGCTTGCCACTCAACATATTGTTATACTAGCTTCCTTAGTTTGACATCAGCGTTATTGTAACATTACGTAAATTTGGGTTAGGTGTGAATGCATTAAATGAGTGTTGACATGTCATTTTAGTCAAGTAAATCCCTTCGGGATGAATTCGGGTGATAGATAGTCGTTTTGAAGTCAAACCAATTAAGGGAGTTCGTAAAAGTTTTTAAATTCGTCTAAGTCTGACGTAGTTCTCACTTGTGCTCCGTCTTCTGTAGTTATGTTGGGAATCGGAGAAAACTTAAAACATGAAAGGTGTAGGTATTTGAAATACCTTTCAGAACATATATTGTGTAGCTCAAACGGTGATTTTTGGTAGGAGTTATGCCTATTTTACTGAGAACTATGCAACATGTTTGATCCGGTGCGTGATTACGCACTCGAGGCAGTGTTACTGCCTTTGGTGCGTGATCACTGTGCGTTTGGGCCTTCCAGCTGCATGATCACGCGTGGGGTGACAATGTTTTAAAAGCTCCAGGTCGTACTTTACACCCCAAATATAAAAAATTGCTTTAGAAAATAACTTCCTTAAAGGTCCCTCCATCATCCAAGGTGAGTTTCTACTCAAACCCCATCATTATTACATCAATCTAACATCAAATTAACCTTAGTTCATCTCTCTAAACCCTAGATTCTTGAAAACTCAAGAGAGGAGAATGAGCAACGTGTAGAACTTTGTCTAAAAGGTATGAACTTTGGTTTCCCTGATTTCATTAATGACTTTTAGGCTAGTATAGATTATACTACGTGACTAGAATCTACATATGAGGTTCAAGAACAAGTTTTCGAGGCTTAGAAAAGCCTTAATTTTCAAAAATTAAGGAAAGCTTGTAGAAACGATTAAAGTTCTAATATTTCTCATTTAAATCCATTTTAGAGTGATTGTTGAACCTTGGATATTCTGTTTGGTAGCATTTAGCGGGATTAGAGGTTTGTCTTTTTTTCGAACATTCTTTTCAAATGTTTAAAGTGATTCTTTGGCAATGTTTGTGTGCATGAGGGACAAGCCCACATTAAACCTTTATGTATAGTATATATATATATATGGATACATGAATTTTCCTTATTGAAGGATGATTGGAATTGAAATATAATTTTTTAATCTTTGAACATGGATTACCCCATAAGGGATGCTTAAACTTGATTTAGGAAAGCTTAGATATTTCGTGTGTTTTGCTCTATAAACGGATTGTGTTGAATTCGAAACTCATTTAGTGACTTGAACTTGATTTTTAAACCCATAAATGACTTGATGTACCCCTAATAACGGAATTGAACATAATCCATAATGAGTGATTCAACTTCTATGCTATGATTGTGATTCGGCTATCTTGCCATGATTCTATTGTCTGTATTTGGCCTAGCTACTCTAGAGGAAGGGTAGTCACTATGGATCGTTGTATGGTTTGCCTAGCCATTCAGGAGAATGAGTGGCCACAAAAGACCAATAGCCTCGGTGTGATTTGCCTAGCCATTCGAGAGGAAGAGTGGCCATCGAGGGTTCATAACTCCGATGTGATTTTGCCTAGCTATTCGGGGGGGGGGGGGAGGAAAGCCATCGAGGGTGACAACCCTGATGTCGTGCATCTATGCCGTTTAGGGAGCCTTAATGGCCACCCCTTCATTTCATTGATTTGGCTTATATTGACATAATTGTGATTGTTCCTGAGAGACTTGATGTATATCTTAATTTCATAAACAGAAGAAATAATCTTGAGAAATGACATAATGGATTGAAAGTGATTTATTTTTCTTTTAATGGTTTCTCTAAGTTTAGTGAATTATTTTATCTCTAGATTTCAAACTGCCTTACTTACGTTGTTCTACCGCTTAATATTATATTACTTTACATTATCTATTGTTCCGGAGGCACTCACTGAGTATCTAGTACCCAGGCATACCATTGTTATTTTTGATGGGGTGTCAGGTAATGAAGAAGAGTATGTTTGTGATACGCGTACGACTTAGGAGAATTTGCTACTTTCGAGACTATTCGGTGAGCCCACATGATTGTTCGTGGGGCACCATTCTATATTTATTTTATTAGTATTAGTTTTCAGGCTGCATCCTGAAGTTAGATCATTTTCTTTTTATCATATAAGAGGCTCCATAGATAGACATTGTTTTGTGGGTATTTGGTTGAAGTCGTTATTCGACTCTCATGTGTGTCGCTGCATTTTGATAACTTATTTATTACAGACTTCCGCTGATTTTATTTCATAAATTGTGACCATGACCTTTACTTAGTTATTTATAACTTAATTGAAATTATTAATGAAAGACTAAGCAGGGACTTGATAGTATTAATTCATACGATGCTTCCGGTGTTGTTCATAACATTGGATGCCTGCTACGTCCAGGGTCAGGTTTGGAGCGTGACAAACTTGGTATCAGAGCGTAGGTTTAGAAGTGTCCTAGGATTGTCTGTATAGCAGTGTCTAGTGGAGAATTCTTTATGCTAGCTGGTCACATTTATGGAGGTATGACTACCAGGGCATTTTTACGTGTTTCTCACTTTTCTTGATTCTAGACTGTGCTATATAGCTTGAATTTCTTTAGGATCGTTCAAACGTATTCGTTTAATTTGTGCCTCACAGAAATGGCCTTAACTCGTGCTAGAGCTGCTAACAGGGGAAGTAATGGTTCTTCTGATGCATCAGTTGGCGGATGACCCATCATGATCACTAATCACGTCACTATTAAGGTCAATGTTGGGGCTGAGCATGACAATGGAAATCAAACACCCCCCCCTGCTCCACCTACTCCTACATCCCCTGCTGAAGGTATAACTGATATCGGATCGATGCAGGTTGCGATCCATATGATCACCACTCTAGTGGCGTCCCAACAACATTGTGGGAGTGCGGATCTGACACTTAGTGGAGGAGGAAGACTTAAACACTTTTGGGGATGAATGGGCCCAAGTTCTTTGGTTCGAAAGAAGATGATGATCCTCAATACTTTATTGATGTGACTTTTAAGGCTCTTAGGGCTATGAATGCCCATGTTTCTGAAGTTGTGGAGTTTGCACCTGTCAGCTGAAGGATGCTGCTCATGTTTGGTTCGAGATGTGGGAGTCTGAACGAGGTATTGATGCTCCAGCTACTACTTGGCCTGAGTTCGAGGGGGCATTTTCGGAGAGGTTCTTGTCCGATAAAGAGCGATTTGCTAAGGCTACTAAGTTCTGAGAAAATTGAGTGATGAGCAACAATTTCCTCTAGTTTTAAGAGCTATTTTTGACGATTTTTCATGTTAAGTTAGCGATTTATATGATGATATTGCTAATTCATGTTGTCTTGTATGTAGGTGGAGATGAACCCTTGTTGAGAACAAAATGGATGTGACTAAGGAAAACGATCGAGAATATTATCAAGGAGGGGTGCGCGATCGCGCACCTGGACCTAAGAGAGCGCACAAGAGGCAGTGCCACTGGTGTGGCTGTGCGATCGCACACGCATAAAATTTGACGAGCGGAAAACACAATATAATTCAAGCACTTTGCTAGTCAAAGATAGTATAGTATTTAGATAATCTCCACAGATATTGGTACAAATAATTACTCAACGAAAAAACTTAGTATTATTCAGGTGATCAGAACTTGAATTGTTGTGGTTCTAACCTACGAATAAGGCCTAAAAATAATAAAAGACGATTGATAACGAGAAACAATGGTTACTATTAATAGGAGAAGCACGGGTAATAGACAAGACAAGTGCCAGAGAATTATCGGGGCCTAACTCTGTTCAAGATTCACTTTCTAAAGTTCTATTGGTTCTCACGAATTCAATAGTTAATTAAAATATTCTTAGTGTTCAGATTCTTCTTCCGATTAAATCTAAACTCTTTAAAATAAACTAATGACAAGCCCTATGTACATATATGCTAGAACCCGTTAATGGTTTGGTCTCAAGGAAAAATGTCTTTCGAATATTTTTCCTCTTGGTTAACCAATAAATTCAAGAAGTTGTTTCGATTACTTAGAACAAATATTGATTTCAATTCAAACAAGATTATGCAGAGAAATTTACTACATTATTCCTCTTTCAATTAAATAAAATAGTAAACAATACTGTAATTCAATTCAAAACTCCATTAATGAATTCAAACAATAAACAAGAGTTAAAATTCACAAATAATACTCGAAACACCATGTCTGTCAAATCCTAATAGAGATTACTCCATAATAGAAGAAGAAACTATAGAAGAAGAATAAGAACTAGAAAACATTACAACCGACGATCGATCAAAGCTTCCGTATTGAATCGATTCGTGATGGAAAGTAATGAATTCGGCATCAAATACTCTGCTACGCTCCTTCCCCTTGCTTTGTTGCTCCAAAAATAACATACACTAATTCAGATGAGTTAACACATTATATATCTCTAAGGATTCATCCATAAAATGGCAAAAATAACTCCAACTAAAATCTGTCGAAGTCCCGCTGTGCGATCGCTCACGCTGATGACAGAACGCACATCTTACAAAATCGATCGGGCGGGTTGGTTGGGAAGGAGTGATTAGCGGACATGTGCAGCCACACCAGTGGCACTACCTCTTGTGCACTCTCTTAGGTACAGGTGCGTGATCACGCACCCCTCCTTGGTAATATCCTCGCTCGTTTTTTCCTTCATCACATCCATTTTGTTCTCAACAAGAATTCATCTCTACATACATTCATGACAATATGAATTAGCAATATCATCACTTAGTAGGCCATGCGGGGGCACCAAGCCATTTTTTGGGATACTTCCTTATTCAAATTTCTTTTCATGCGTACTTGGTCCTCGAGTCCTTAGCTCGATCTAGATACTTGAGAATGACTTGTAATCAGACTTCAAAGTCATATTTTCATCTTTTTTTTTGCATCAAATCGTTATATTTTAATCAAATCACCTCCTACACACAAAACATAAATATCAGGTGTAAAGCGAACAAAATGAACTTAAACACAAAAAAAAATCAAATATTAAATGAGTGGTATATGAAAATATGTACTTGTTGACACAGATCAATCAAAACAACAAATATGTGATAGATTCAATATTTTATATTTGATCAGAGACACTAGTACCAACAAATTTAAAGAAACAAGAACAAGTAGGAAGACAATGGCTACACAAAATAATGAATTTAGTAGTTTCAATAGGAATATTCTTTGTAATACTAAGTTTAGCTAGCGTTTGGATATAAATTCTCAAATCTTTTTTTGAAAAATCTAATTTGGATGAAGTTTCAATTTGGAAAATTTGTTTGGACATAATTTCTCAAAATATATTTTTAGGTTAAAAAGAGGGTTTTGAAATGTTAAAATGGTCCCAACAACTATATTTTGGGCCAAAAAGAGGTCTGAACTAATTTTGGAATTTGGAGATTTAATTTTCATTTTTTCCCAAAAACTATATAAATTATATAAACAAACAGATAAGTGATTAAAAAAACTTTCAAATTTTATGTCCAAATGGGAGCTAAGAGTCATGCTCTAACTTGGTACTAGGTTTTAAAATTCTTGCAAGCTCTTATGTTTTGCATGATGTAAGATACTCGTTGTTTTGAACTATTTTAATAAAATAAGTAGTAACTCAGTTTTTTTTCTTAAAAATACTTTCTTCATTCTATTCTAATTTGTTTGACATAATTTAACTTACATCAAAATTTAAACAAGAAATACAAAATTTTAAAATTCGTAATATTAAAAAGGAAGGCTTGTTTGACTCTAAGACGCATGAAAATGATAATTTCAAACATGTCATACCATTTGGCATGCCTATTACAAAAAAAAATCTCATTAAAAGTAAAATAATAAAATTTAAAATTAATTATTTTAAAATATAAAAATACATTATTCTTTTAAAACCTACTTATAAGACAATAATACCAAACAAATTGGAACCGAGAGAGCACCCAACTTTATAGTACCGATTATTTTCCTAATCCTTGTAACCAGGGAAAAGATACCATGTCATACAAATAATGAACAAACTTAATTTGACTGCAGCTAGTTGCACGTATTCTTTTACACTGATTATTTTAAATGAAAAAAAATAAAAATCAGCGAATCGATTTTTTCTTCCTAATGAATATAATTTCTCTAGTTAAAACTTAAAAGTTCTCATTAGGAAAAACAAATCGATTCAGAAAATGCTAGATGTTGGCAAGGTTGTAGGTAATTGATTGCAGCATATATCATCCAAGAGAGTCCATGTAACTTGCCAAATGATGGTGATTAACAATAATCCTTCACTAACATACCTATAACCCTTCACTAACATAGCTATAATCCTTCACTAACATACCTATAACCCTTCACTAACATAGCTATAATCCTCGACAACGCCTAAGAGTGTGTTATGTATGCATCAAATTCAGGATTAAGAGATTCTCTCTTGAATGCCCACATAGGATGTAAACAAGAATGATGACATATCCAGGCCTTGTAATAATTAAGATCCATCATATGTTTACTTCCTCCCGTCCTGTGCACCTGCTGTTGTGTTCTTCAGTATCTGCACATAAACAAAATAAGTCAAAACCCAAAAACACACCATTTTCTTTTTCTTCTACTTCTGTTGAAATTGAAGTTTATTACTAATAGTAGTAAGGTTCCGTGGTATCGTAGCAGTACCAAAGAGAATGACTGAGATGGACTAATATGAAACGACATAGACCGTTAGAATTCACATAGCCAACCGCAACTTGCATGGGATTGAGGCGGAATTCTTGTTGTTGTACTAAAGAGAATGGACAATAGGATAGTGGTGTCACCAACGAAACCAGGTGAATCCAAAACAAGGAATAACAAGCTTAAGATTTCAGAGCAGGGGTCTCGGTGCTCCAAATAATGTCTTAATTACCAAGTGATATACTCCTTTTAAAGAACAATTTGAACTTGACCAATTTTACGGCATGGAATGATTAAGAAGCATTTGAAATCTTTTTGCTGGTGTTTGGAGATTCTTACTGTTAGTTAGCAGCATCTGCTACTGGAAACAGTTAAGTCAGCATTCCAATCATGAACAGTTTAATCATGATAAATCCAAGGTTAACAGTTACAGTGTTGCAATTTCTATGATGTCTTTGTTGATATTCATCAAGAGCAAGACTCAACTAATAGTTATTTTAAATCTAACTGGCAAGAGACACAAAGTGTATTAAGAAAGGATTAATATGAAATAGCAATGCCTTGTAACTTAAACCCAGGCTGAATAATGTATATAGATACAACACACGCTTAAGATAGAAATTTACAGGACCACAGTATTATTAGTTCATGAAGACAAGCCTTTTAACAGCTGTACATAAGTAATATCTGCACTTTCCAAATAGCATGAGTCCAGTGGCTGCAGGATTATCAGTAAGGGTGTTCAAAATATAAAAAAGAAACACATGAAGAAGGCCAAGGGAATTTATTGTCTACTATATATACATACAAAAAAAATTTGCCCTTGTATATACAAGGTAATTTTTGGCGAATGGGGCTCCGATGGACCCCCTTGCGCCCCTAGCTCTGCCACTGCATGAGTCAGTTTCCTAGTACTAAGTGTAACTTCAGGAGGCTGAAGTAATGCGTAGTGTTAATAGATCATACTGTCTCCTCCTCCACAAGACATCACCAAAGCCAAAAACAAAAAGCTAGCTAAACCAGAGGAATGACAGCTTTTAAGCTGCTTTAGATAGAATTCATTTATAAATAGCTGCTTTTAGAAATCTTATAATTGAAGATTAATCAGTTCATAACCAAACTAATCTTGAAAGTATTACTCATTCAAAAGGAAAGACAAGAAAGATTGTTTAACCTTATAAGAATTAGCCAATAATCCTCATATTAAACAATTAATGCTTGAGATCCAAACATGCTCAAGTACAATTCCTCCAAGCAAATAGGAGATACATTAGTAATTCTTTTATTTCGGTTAATTCACCATTTCTACATAGTTAAGCATTTAGATTTTTGAAACTGGTAATCTATGTTGCTTGGACTCTTCAAAAATCTTAACGGATGAGTGTCAGATCCTCTAGAAGTAGTGCATTTTTGGAGGTGCGACAACATTTTTGGAGAGTTCGGGCAACATAGCTGGTAACTATCAAGTTAAGCGTTTAGATTTACAGCCCTCACTCTACCAATTACAGTCTATTGCTAATACTTGTAGTTTTATACTTCACCGCTTAATAAATAAAGAAAGAATAGCAACTCCACATGATATGCCAATGTACTTCAACCTCTAAGGAATGGGACATGACACAAGTCAAAGGATATGAATGATGACTCAATTTGTATGAGTACATGTGTTTGGTGAAAGTGGAAGATGGCATGATAAGCAATTAAAAGGAAGTAAACAAAATATAAGTAACAAGGAGTGACAAGAAAATTTACATGTCTAAGCATTTGGTTCTCGTTTTGCAAAGTAGACAACCTCTCTTCCAGTTCTGCATTCTTTGTTTCCAATTCTTTCACTCTTGCTTCCAGATCTATCAAATATGCTTTCTTCCTCTCCCTTGCTTGCTGTGCTGATACTCTATTTCTCAGCAACCTTTTTCACCCCACCAAAAAAAAAAACAAGATTAACCAAAATGCATTTTTTTGGGCAGTTATTCATATTTGTGGTCTTTAATTTTTGTCCTTCATATTTGTGGTCTTTATTTCTTGCCTTGCCAATTATTTTATATAAAATATTCAGACACATAGTTTCTGTAACATTTTTAGAACTAAAATTTTAACTCACTCGGCTTAAATCAGATAGGAATTAAATTATGCCGCATAGTTTTGTACTCCCTCCGTCCCAATTTACATGATGCACCAGTTTGACTGAGCACGGAGTTTAAGAAATAAAAGAAAAACTTTTAAATCTTGTAGTCTATAAGAACTCAAAAGGTCAAAAGATATCCGAATGGTCATAGAACATCTTGTTAAGAGTAAAAAATAAGTTTAAAGTTAAATTGTTGTCAAATAAGAAAATGAATCATTCTTTTGAAATTGACTAAGAAGGAAAGTGTGTTATCCGGACAAAAAGGAGTATAATTTTTTCAAATTATGTTGACAATTGAAAATTATGCGTTTTCCGGGCATTTGTGTGAATGACCCACCAAAATGCCACTGATCACAAAACAAAGAAAGAGTGGAAGCCCATAGCAAGTGACACGTCAAGTGGGGCCAGAAATGACAAGTGGATACACCCACGTGGCATGACATGATAGGCTGAAATGAAAAAAAGAACCACTTTTTTGTTATGTGTCTTTTACCTTTTTAACCTCTTGTTTTCTTTGTCAGCTGGGCTTCTTCCTCTCTTCCTTTGAGTCCCAGTTAATGGTTGAGCTTGACCGGCGGTGGAAGCTCCATCTCTGCCGGAAGCTGACGTGGTTCCGGTGGCTTCTCCGCCCATCTCCGGCACTCTTCTGATCTCATCATCACTCTCCATACCTTCACAAACAACTAAACAACCTCAAAAAAAACATATTTAATCTAACATTCTTTCACCCCCCCAAGAACCCAACTTTCTTCAAAACCCACCTCAGAAACTCCAAAATTAACTAAAAAAATCGAGTTTTTTCTCTCTCCAAGAGTATAACACCATAAGTGCCAAATTTAAATTATTTATCAACAAGAAATCTAGATAACGTGCTAAAAATGAAATTTAATGAATAATCCAGGTAAGAAAAGAACCTTCCTTTACTACTCTATGTCCCAATTTATGTGTCATTTGACTGGCGCTGAATTCAAGAAATAAGGAACGACTATGTTTACTAAATTATGGTTACTTTAGTGTCTACTTTTATTAATTTTTCTTCAAAATAAGTCCATCTAGTAAATTAAGTGGCCCAACAAAGGTAAAATAGAGTTACATTAGACGAACTAAAAAAGAAATGATGTCATATAAATTGGCACGGAGAGTAACAATTTGTACTCCACCATTCTTCTTCCCCAAGAACCTAACATTTTTCGAAATTAAATGGTACCCACAGTCCAAAATCACACATTCACTCCATAAATTCAAGTTTAATGTTTTATTAACAAGAAATCTTGAAAACATGCAGACCTTCTTTGACTTCAAGGTGGAGAGCTGAGCTAGAAGATCTCTCACTACTTGAAGGTATAGAACTATTAGCAATGGAACTTGTTGCTTGCTCTTGCATTTTCCCTTACAGTTTAGATAGAAGAGAGTAAAGAGGAGTATGAATATTCAGATATTTTTCTGACACATCTAAAAAAAATAGCGGGACATGAATGTTATTACACAAAGCAAACATGGAGAAAGAAGAGTGGGGAGAGAGGAGGCAGGTTGATGGATTAAAGATCGTTGGATCATTTTTTATCGTACGGTTATAAAGGGGTGATCGTGGATGCTTTTGGAGCCATAAGGTGTTGGGTTAATCAAAGGTTGATAGATGAGTATCGTGGAGAAATGGTAGCCTCTTGATTTGGATATGATGAAGGGCTTGAATTTAATTCAATTGAATTAGGTGTACAATGGATCGGGACCAGCAATTTGCTGGCTAAATAAAAGTGCTATTGTTTCTTGGATGTTCGAGCCAAAGTCGTTATTACTGTTTTGCCCACGCTAGATATTTATCAACTCCACCTATCCCTTTTACCTTTTTTTTCCCCTACCAATGTACGGTATCTCCATTGGATCAAGTAATTGTGCGGTGCGCTCTTCACTTTAAAATTAAAATTAGATATTATGATGCGTTAATTTAAAGTGGAAAAATTAAAGATCAGTCTATTTGAATGGCAAAAATTAACCATCACAATAGGGAAGAAGTGCAAATGACCTCATTAAATTCTGATTATATCTGTATTTACGTCGGATAGAGCTTTAGAGAAAAAATTTCGTGCCCAGAGGTCAAATCCATATATTATTTTTGAAGAGTTTATATATCCTACACAATAAAAATTATGTGGTTCATGACTATTTATTTAAAAAAAAATTAGTGCGGCATGCATCTCTAAGGATAAAATATCCCAAAAATTATTAACTTAATCATCATCACCTACAGCTAGGAAAGTTCTAGAATGTGCAAAGAGATTGAGAGAGATGAGAGAGTTCAAGTATGGAGCAAGAACAGAGAAAAATAGAAAATATCTCATATGATCTTATTCAGTAACTGCTCTAGTACATATATACAAATGAACCTCACAATCATAGTTCAAATGATCTCTAACTACCTCTAGATATTTTACTCTACTTCTAACAAACTAACCGACCCTTATGACATAATGTTAAAGTACAATTTTGCCCTTGACTAATTATGTTAACTACTCTACTAACTTCCATCAGCTTGGTGCTTCAACACCCTCCCTCAAGCTTATGGTTGGAAAATTTTCTTCAACCCCAGCTTGAATATCAAGTAATCATGTTGTACTGTCCCAAGTAATCATGTTGTCAGTAGATCAGTTATCTACTATGTGGTAGAAACATGATGAGTCTTGATTAATCCCATAACAATCTTCTCCCTGACAAAATAATAGTCAAGGCCTAACAACCACCATCTTTGCAACATGGGAAAATGTCACTGTGTAGTCAAGGCCCTCCCTTTAACTGTACCCTTTGGCTACCAACCCAGCCTTATACCTTTCCACCTTACCATCAGCAATATATTTAACTTTGAACACCCACTTACAACCAATAGGTGTCTTTCCAGGAGACAAGTCAACAAAAGATCATGTATTATTCTCTTCAAAGGCAAATATCTCAGATGTCATGGTTGCAACCCACTCTGGTATCTTAGCAGTTGTGGAGTAAGTCTGTGGTTCCTCAATTGCTGAATATGAATTCAGTTATGCCATGGGATTGGGAAATGTCATCATAGTTCAAGTAACCAGTTAGATGAAAGGCACAACTAGCACTACCCTTGTGTTGAGTAATGTAGTCTTTCATCCATATGTGAGGTTTCACCCATCTAGCAGACTTTTTAAAAGGCTCAAGATCAAGAAAGTACCACATTGTCATGGATAGGGGGCAACTAGTGATTAGGCTCAATTCTGTCAAGAGATACATGAGGAGTAACAAATGGAGAAGAAGTTAGGCTGAATGGTATGACAGTAGGATCATTTTGAAATGGTAGAAGATTTACCATGGGAAATAGAGAAAAAAATCAGAGATTTGCAAATGTTTATAAGGGAAAACATTATCCTCGGAAAGAACATCTCTATTGACAAGAAACTCTTTGATGTGAAGGGTAAATATCTTATAGCCTTTCTGAGTGAGAGAGTAACCAAAGAATACAACAGGTACATCCCCGGGAGAAAATTTGTCTCATTGAGACTTGTGACATATCCCAAACAACCAAAGACTTTTATATGAGTGAGAGTGGGAGAGTGTTTGTAGAGGAGCTCATATAGAGATTTGCCCTTAAAAAGTAGTATTATTGATGATATATACTGATGTGGACACACATTCCCCCCAAAATTGAGTGGAACAGCAGCCTGGAACCTAATTGCTCTAGCAACATTCAAAATGAGCCTATGTCGTCTCTCAACCACCCCATTTTATTGAGGGGTGTACACATATGAACTTTAATGACTATTCCCATAGATTGAACTAGATCAGTCATAGAAGAATTCACACCCATTGTCTGTTGTTAAAACTTAACAGAGGTAGAATAAACATGAGGAAATATTATCTTAATACTACTACAATTTCAGATTTGGAACGTAAAAAAAACACCCAAGTAAATCTGGAATGATCATATGCAAGAGTAAGGAAGTATCTCTTCCCATGATGTGTGTGGGTACTCTATAAGGTCCCCACACATCACCATGAATAATATGGAAGCAAGATTGTGATATAGATTGACTCAATTGAAAAGGAACTCTTGTTTGCTTTACTACTAGACAAACAATACAATGTGAATCTTTTACATCATGTATAGCATGCTTAAACAATTTTATTTTCTTCAAACAATTCAGAGAAATGTGTCCTAACCTCCTACGCCATATAGACATGTTTATTCTATTGAATTATGCTGAGATCCTTCTTTATTCACTGCAGTGAATGATCTTGAGAATGAGTTCTTGACTTCTCCACCTTGAGTATGTTCCTTTCCATTAGAGGTGATCACATATAGTCCTCCTTCTAGTTTATCAATCTCCTTCACCACTCCACAGAAGAGGTCTTAAAAGAGGCAAAAGTCAGGAAAAAACATGGCTACACACTGTAATACTCTGGTCAGTTTTGAGATAGACAATAAGTTGTATTTGAATTCAGAAATGTACATCACATTAATTATCTTTTGCCCATTCAACACAAGAGTTTCCTACATGACTGGCTGTAACTAGACTTTCTATGGGAATATGTACTTTGCCAGTTTTAGAATGCAAATGTATAACATCAATCAACATTTTAAGACTATTCACCATATGATTTGAGGCCCATGTGCCCACTATCCATTTTGTTAGGCTTCCCTAGCATTTGCAAGATCTGATTATACTGCTCATGTGTAAATTAAGAGACACCCACATGACTTATTCCTCCTGAGGTATTCCCTGCAAAGTTAACAAAAGAACCACTACATGCTCCTGGTGATTGATGCTCTCTTGCAAAGTGAGTTGATCCTCTTGGTTTAAACTTCTTCTTAGATTTGAAATCAGCTAGATATCCATTCAACTTATAACAATTCTCCCTTGTATGACCTCTGAAATGGAAATCGTCACAGTACACATCATTTCTCCTTGTCATGTACTGACTGTCTGATGTTGACCCTACACTGTATGTTGAGCTTGAACTTGGTCTATACTAAGTATCAGCCACAGAGTTGCCAAAACCAAAACTA
Source organism: Anisodus acutangulus (assembly GCA_029783415.1). Classification (NCBI taxonomy): domain Eukaryota; kingdom Viridiplantae; phylum Streptophyta; class Magnoliopsida; order Solanales; family Solanaceae; genus Anisodus; species Anisodus acutangulus. The sequence continues at coordinate 30,611,569 of CM056512.1, forward strand.
CTAGAGCTATAGTTTGAAGAATATCCTGCAACAACAACCTTCCCTTTGTTATGATACTGAGTGTTCTAAGATGATGTACTAGCATTAGAACTAGATCCTTTACTACTGAATGGAGTTGTTCCTTCATTCACTTCTGGCACATGGCATGCGTTTACCAGTGTCCTCCTACTCCCTTCAGACAAAACCACAGCATAGGCCTTGTTAATAGATGGAATTGATACCATGTTCATCATCTGATTACTAGTTTGAGCATAAGTCTCATTTAGTCCTATCAGGAACTGCAAGAGCCTATGATATTTAAAGTGCTCCATGTATTTTGTGGATTCATCACAACCACAACCAATACATGGCATAATAGCATCACCCATAACTCTTTCAGTCGTGAGAAATAGCTTGACACAGATAAAATTTCTTGTCTCAATGTGCAATTTCCTTGTGTAGGTAGAATACACGAGATTTTCACTTTATCAAACCTACCCTTAAGATCAGTACACACTTATGAGCACTAAATGCATACACGAAATCACTCAACAATTTTGTACTTATAACATTCATGATCCAAGATAAGACTATAGAATTACATTTCTCCCACAAATCATGTAACGAAGTATCAAATTTCACCTTCGGATACTTTCCATCAACAAATCCTAACTTGCTTTTACTTAGTAATCCAATTCTCATTGAACTACTCCACAAGGCATAGTTATCAGGTCCAGTTAGCTTAATCGAGATAAGAGAACTACCTGGCGTATCGCAATCTTGAAGATACAAAGGATGATGTTGATCGATAAGTGTCTCGTAGCTCCAATTCCGGCATAGGCAATCGCACCATTATTAACTATGTCAGTTGTCATAAAAATTATTGAAAGATTGAAATCGAAGATCTAGAAGTTTCTATTGAGCAACTCAATCACATAGAACTGTCGAATTGAAATTGAATCAAAGCAATTTGATCTGAACCAAATCAAGAGAAATCACACTCAAACTTTATCTGATAGATGATGACTACTCGGCTTGGATCATCAACACAAGCTCTGATACCATGTTAACTTGATCATCATCACCTACAGCTAGGAAAGTTCTAGAATGTGTAGAGAGATTGAGAGATATGAGGGAGTTCATGTATGGAGAAAGAACAGAGAAAAATGAAAAATATCTCATATGATCTTATTCAGTAACTGCTCTAGTACATATATACAAATGAACGACTCACAATCATAGTCCAGCTGATCTCTAACTACCTTTATATATTTTACTCTACTTCTAACAAACTAACCGACCCTTATTACATAATGTTAAAGTACAGTTTTGCCCTTGACTAACTATTTTAACTACTCTACTAACTTCCATCAGCTTGATGCTTCAACAAAAACAAATCAGCTTATCGTTCTCCAATCAAAATATAATTACGAGAAAACAAATAGTGATACCGTGAAGCCATGAAATGGCTTGCATGTTATTTATTTATGTTAGTGTGATTATTTAGTAATTTTTAGCCTAGACATCAGCGTTATTTGAAAAATTAAAAATATGCTTAGTAGTTACTTTGACATAAAAGATCTAGATCAAGCAATCTTTGTTTCTTTCTTAAATGAAAATGATCAAAATATGAAAGAATTTTTTTCTTAACCAGTTATATTAGATTGAGAAATCTAAAAAAGTAAATCTTTATTAATTGTAAGAGTAATGTCATTTCTTTTGATTTAAATATTCACTTGTTTCCCATTTAGAGTTGAAAATAATGTGATAAATGAAGAATCATATGCAGGTTATAAATTGAGATATGTAACGGATTACACTTGGCCTAATATTACATATATGATAGAAGTATAAACAAGTTAACAGGCAAATCATGTAGGAGTAATGAACATTGACAATTCATAATAAGAGTATATTTAGTTGGTAAAAACAATATGTCTTGTTTTATAAAAGATATATTGTTGTATTTAAAGGTCTTCTTTATGCAGATTGAAATACTTTATAGGGTAATTTTTTCTCACCATTTGTTATTTTTTTACTAGGAGGTTGTGCTAAACCCATGATTGGTGTCTTTTTAACTTTTTATCCCACAACTTTTTACTTCATCTTTCTTGTGTGGTACATAAAGAAGTGTTGTAGTCGGGTTATTTACTGCTTTTAACACTATATGCATAAGGTTGAATTTTTACTTTGACATGTCTCACTCGTAATCGTTTCAACACAAAAGTTATGGCAACGGTATGTAGGGAATCAAGAAAACATATTTCAGTATTTGGTTGGTGAGTGAATAAAATTTATTGAGAAAAGTACTTGTTAAGATTAATAATAATATTTGCAAATTCAATAAAACTTCTAAGCATTAAATATAACTCCCTTGGTCCCAATTATTCCTTGATAGTAATTTTTTCATATGTCTTAATAAATATTTTGAATTGTTAATCATTCTTGTACTTTCTACGTAGTATCAAAATATGTATATTTTATTTTTAAAAAATTTAAAATATTATTTTCAAATGTACGATCAAAATTAAGAAGTTTTGTCATATTATTTGGAGACTTTTACCCATCACATCAGCAGTGAGAAATAAATACAAGAATAACATATTTTTAAAATATTATAAATATAACAAGTTTTATTTTATAACATAATATAACATTTTAAAAATAAATATGAAATCAATTTCCATAAATGCATTATTTACTACATTTCCTCTTCCCTCTCTCTTCCATAAATAAAAAATTATCTTTCCTCTTTAATGAGGTTGCCACCAAGGGAATTTGTGGTAAAAAAAAATTTCATCATATTTTATTTTACGTTGAATAGATTTTTCTGTAATTATTATGACTGTTTTATATAGTGTATATATATATATATATATATATATATATATATATGAATTGTATATATTCAATATAAGACATGTAACTAAACAAAATATATTATACATACTATTTAAATATGTACAACATATTTGATATATACGACTAATTATGATTTATCGTATATCTCTTTGAAATAGAAAATACATAAGCACCACTAACTGATTTTGTAATATGTTAAAATAATATATGTAATATCTAAATTTGAAATAAAAAATGAATTTTGCCAATATAAAATAAAATAAAAAGTAACAAAGACGCTTGAGAAAGGAAAGGACAAAAAAATAATTTTGCTAATATAAAAAGAAAATAAGAAAGAAAGAGATTAGAAAAAAAATATTTTTTTAGATAACCGTTATTAGCATGTCTTTAGGAATTAGTTGAGAAAAAAGGGGGATCTATTTATGTTAGATATCTGCTATGGACTACGGGGAAGAGGGTGATGTTATTAAAGGAATAACTTGAGCAAAAAGGGGAATTTATTTTGGCTATAATTGATATATGAATATTTATGCTAAAAATAAGTGATGGTTTGTTTTAATAATGTATAGTTACGTGAATTTTTCTATTATTATGGAACCGAGGGAATAATAATAATCTGTAACTGTACGTATTACTAAGAGCAAGTAATACAAAATTAAAAATTGTAACGACAATGACTTTCTTCCTCAGGCCACAACCGAGGAAATCTTTTTCCCGGTTTGTTATATAATCAAACATTGAAAATAACTTTCTCATGATTTTTTAAATTTTTAAGAATTCTGCCATACCAAACACACCCTAAGGTTTTCAGAGTATTTTCCAACTAAAGGTACCACGCTGGGCGTATAGCCTCTAATTGTTTGAACTTTGAACCAGATTTGTCAAAAGATGGATTGTTTTATACTTGGAAGTGTGTTGATATCCCAGTATCGGGAAGGGAAGAACTAAGAAACATGCCATAACAGATATTCGAGGAGGCTAATGAATCTCACCCTGTCAGCTTCAGAATCATATACTAAGTGTGTGTTGGTATGAAGGAAAATGATTTCCACAGAAAATGATTTTTTGAAAAATGTTTTGCGGGAAAATAAGTGACTTTCTAACTTATATTTTTGTGTTTGGTAGATAAACATAAATATTATCCCAAAAGCATTTGTATATAATCTAGGCAATTAGTGTGGACCGTCGCTTGTAGAACTTGTTTTCCCTCGTTATACTAGAAAAATCATTTTCCTCATTTTTAAGGAACTTGTTTTCCTAGAGAAAATGTTTTTCAGAAATTTTAATTAACCATTAGAAGCATTAAGGTTGAGGAGGTTAAGGATGTTGTTCGCAGGATGCGCAGGAGACGAGCGACCGGGCCTGATGAGATCCCAGTTGAATTTTGGAAGAGGACAGGCAGGGTAGGTTTGGAGTGGTTGACTGAGTTGTTTAACGTCATTTTAAGACGACGAGAATGCCCGAAGAATGGAGGTGGAGTACAATGATTACTTTGTACAAGAACAAAGGTGATATCTAGAGTTGCAACAACTATGAGGGTATCAAGCTGCTAAGCCACACTATGAAAGTTTGGGAAAGGATCGTGGAGATGAGGGCGAGAAGAGGCATGTCTATTTCCAAGAACTAGTTTGGATTCATGCCGGGACGTTCGACTACATAAGTCATTCATCTTATTAGGAAGAGCAGTATAGGGAGAGGAAGAGAGAATTTCATATGATTTTCATCGATCTCGAGAAGGCATATGACAAAGTCCCTAGGGAGGTTCTATAGTGATGTTTGGAGGTTAGATGTGTACTTGTGGTGTACACTAGAGTGATCAAAGATATGCATGATGGAGTCAAGACCAGGGTACGGACAGTAGGAGGAGACTCAGAGCACTTCCTAGTGAGGACGAGGTTGTACCAGGGATCAACTCTTAGCCCATTCTTATTTGCCTTGGTGATGGATGGACTGACGCGAAAAATTCAAGGGGAGGTGTCATGTTGTATGTTATTCGCAGACGACATAGTTCTGATTAATGAGACTCACAACGGAGTGAACGCTAAGCTGGAGGTTTGGAGATAGACTCTGGACAGGCGTGGAGGTGAGGCTTGGTACTCAGGTTAAAGAAAGGAAGCTTCATGTACCTCGAGTATATTATCCAAGGGGATGGAGAGATTGGTGACGATGTCACACATCGTATTGGGGCGGGTGGATGAAATGGAGGCTCGCATCTGGAGCTTATGCGACAAAAAAGTGCCACAAAAACTTAAAAGCAAGTTTTATAGGGCTATGGTTAGGCCGACTATGTTGTATGAGGCGGAGTGTTGGCTAGTGAAGACTTCGCACATCCAAAAGATAAAAGTTGCGGAGATGAGGATGTTGAGATGAATGTTACAATGAGGGATATGATTAGAAATGATGATATCTGAGATAGATTGGGAGTGGCCTCGGTGGAGGAAGATACGGTAAGCAGGGTTGAGATGATTTGGGCATGTGTAGAGGAGAGACACAAATGCCCCAGTGTGGAGGTGTGAGAGGTTGGCTATGGACGGGTTCAGAAGGGGTAGAGGTAGGACGAAGAAGTATTGGAGAGAGGTGATTAGACGAGATATGACATATATGCAACTTACTGAGGACATGACCTTAAATAGGGGGTTGTGGAGGACACAGATTAGGGTAGAAAGGTAGTAGGTAGTCGAGCATAGTCCTACTTACGCTTGCAAACTGGTAGTTGTAGTGTTATTATTGTAAGCTCGCTTAGTCTATCATACTAATATGTGTAGTATTTCTTTATAGTCCTTTGTAGACCTGTGCAAAGCTCGGGTCGGACCAGGTCAAGTGACTTTTTTTTCTGCTTGCCCGACCCTAGCTCGACCCTGACCTTGGTCCTGACCCTTCGGGGACCCTACAGGTCACGGATCGGCCCTGACCCGCTCTACAAAATAAAATAAAAATATTTTTTTATTTTTTATTAAAATAACAGTCCAAATTAAAGTCCAAAAACATAACATATATCAAAAACTCCAAATTAAAGGATTTTTTTTTAAAATTGAATTTTCAACACTGAAATTGACATTCACACCTACATTACCACAAAATTTCGACGTTAAAATGTATTGTATATTATGAGATCTTTACTAAAGAAAAGGGAAATTAGAAACCGATTTGGGGGAAAACACAAATTGATTGAGAAAACGAACGTTTTTCTAAAAATTGGCGGCGCGACAGGCCGCGTCTCAAAAAAATACGCAAAATAAAAAAAATCGGGTAAAACGAACATCCGAGCACAGAGTTATGACCATTTAAAGTTGCACCAATTTACAACTACTTTCTCTCCCTACATTTTATGTCAATGCTTCCGTTAATTAAGTTCATGCCGCATCCGACTTCCATAAAAGCTTCATAGATTGACTTCAATAGCTATGATTCAAGAGATAGCAGTAACCTAAAATAAAAAATAAGATTAATTATATAGGTAGCTTCAATTTTTCGGTTCGGTTCGGTTCGGTTCATCCCCAATACTAAAGAACCGAACCGAATTACCTTAAATAAACATTAATAAAATATACCTTAAATAAAATAATAATAATAATAATAATAATAATAAAATGAACAGGTCGGGTCGAGCCGGGTCAAATGGGTAAAAAATTATGACCTTGGCCCGACTCTGATCGGGTCCCCGCCTTTTCGGGTCAAGTGGCTCACGGGTCAGATATATGCTGACCCTGGTTTTTTCGGGTCGGATCGGGCGGGTCCCCGACCCGATGGATAAGTCTAGTCCCTTGTAGTTTGATTTCTGCTGCTATGTGTTATTTAGTGTACTTTATTTATCTTATTTACTTGCGTTAGTTGCTGAGTCTTTTTTCAAAATACGCTATCATGGCTTATTCGCTTTTGATACCAGCATTTTCATACTGCTTTAATTTTTTTGCCTGGGTCTGGCCGTTTCTCTGGTTTTGCTTGTGCTTATGCTTTGTCTTGAGTCGAGGGTCTCTCGAAAACAACCGCTCTACCTACCAAGGTAGAGTTAAGGTCTGTGTACACTCTACCCTCCCCAGACCCCACGTTGTGGATTTCACTGGATATGTTGTTTAATTAACCAAACATGAGAAAATTGGAAATATTTTCTTTCCATACCAAACACCCCTAAATATCCCTAATTTTCAAAGAAAAATGCTTTCTCCGTTATTAGAAGCATAAAATCTTTTGCTTCAAACTGGAATTGTAGATTTCCGGTGTTCCCAAAAACTAGTATTAAAGAGGCAGATTTGCCCAATAGCTATAGTTGTAGATTTCACAGATATCAGACTAAATGGACCTAAAGAAAATAAGAACAGTCAAAAGATCCAAATCCCTCTCTAAGGTATTAAGAACTTGCAACTACTGCTAAGAATAATATGATCGAGTTAAATCAACACAATTCACAAACTAAAGATGTTGATTTCTTTTTGTTAATCACCATCTTTTCTTTACAGAGGATATAGCTATTTGCTCCTGTTGTATTAAAATAAATAGCAATATGAAGCTGATGGTTGGTATCACATAATTCTAGCATCTGATAGCATGAGAAACTAGTTTAACATACAGACATTTGTTGTTTTAGCTGGTACTTACAAGGAAAGTACTATTAAGATTTAGACGATGGTTGGTATGGAAGTCGATTATCAGGAATCCCTTCTTCAGACCGTTTGTCTTCAAACCATTTCACAACTCTTTTCCGAGGCAGATTTGTCACATGCACAATGCTGCTAATCATCGCATTCTGCATCACAACAACAAAGAGAGTATAAGGATATAACAATGTTCTCTCTTTCATACTAGGTATAGCACTTACCAATTGTATGCAACTAACTACATCAAACGAGTTTTGTCAATTGTGCATTGAAAAGAGAAACATGATCAATTTGCAGAGCAAACGAGAACAGCCCTGAGATCCAACCACTTCAAACTAGTATACTGGTGCTTGATAATAGTAATACAAGCGTAACTTCAATTTGTACAACAACAACTACTACACCTCACTCCCAAACAAGTTGGGGTTTTGATGGCAGGGTTCAAGTATGTGGTCCAAATACTTTAAACTTAGTGGTTCCTAATAATAGGGGAACTAGCATGCATTTAAACTATGAATAGAAGGGCATAAAGGTATTAAGTTGATTGAACACGTAGATAAACCAATAAGAGATGCTGATCGCAATGGGTTACCGTTCTAGGATCCATTTCTGTAGATTTATCAACACAGTGCTAAAGTTAATTACTATTTTAAATCTCCTGACTTTTGGTTTACAGCTTGCAGTAACCACTCAATTCACCTTAGATGTTTGGCAATTTCTAATCAACTGCCAACTACAAGGACATTACAGTAGAACAGATAACCTGAAATAGGTGTGTCTTAGTTTTCTCATGACGTCCATGATCATCCCGAACAAACAAGGAAAAGAACAGAAAAAATATAAACATAAAAACAACAAACAAGATAAAAAGGGGAAATGCGCTCAGGGAGGACACATGTGTTGAGATTTGGATATCGAGAGGACAAAATCAGATTCACTTATCCCATATTAAACTCCAAGGTCGCAAGAGCCATCACTCAACGTTTGGCCTCAGTCACGAACATTTACATCCCAGACTATATGATATTTCTTCTGATAACCTCATTTTCCCATTTTCTCACACCCAAGCCCCATTGTTCAGGTGCAGAATTAAGCAACAATATGCAGAAGCTCTGTTCTCAGATATGAAATTTTACCAACATAGACTTAAAGGCATCGAGCACAAATAGAGAAGTAATGGGACTCACAGTGGGCCGCTTTGATCGTCTATAAACTTGTTCAAGGGTTTCCAATTGGATTTTCTTTATCCTCTTTTGAGCAGACCAACTACTTTGCATCACATGAACCGGCGCTTCCACATTAGCCTCTGGCTTCACAGCATCATTCATCTCTGTGGGAACAACCTCCTGGGGTTGGCTTTCAGGTATCATTCTGGGGACAGGTTCATCAGGTAAGGCAGCGCTCAGCAACACAAGATTTGGGGGAGGATTGCGAAGTAATTCAAGAACAACAGCTCTATCAAGGCATAGCTCAGCAGCAAGATTTTTTATCTGGACGGGAAGAGTAAATTAGAAGTTCTAGAATTAACAGCACTAGACATATTCTATTTAAATAGGTAGTAGAGGCAAGAAGAAACAGTTCCACATTTTTCTGCTCTTCTAATTCTGCTACTTAAAGTGACTTTATCTAGCAGAAAGCTGAATACCAAATGCAAGATTATCAATAATATGCTTCCTCTGCGAATTAGAATAGTTTTGACTAATTAACGTCAAGAATATGAGTATGATGAAAGCCAAAAGTAGATGTCCAGCTAAATGCTACATAAACAATGGAAGAATGAAAGTACATAGGAAAAGATGAGATTAGCAAAGGTAAATTTCGCCCATGCATTTGAAAACTTGAGACACATGGATAGATAGCACCAATGTTCTTAGCACCGTGCTTAATGCTGGAATGTGTGAAGATCCAGAGTACAACCAAAGTGGCCTTAAAAGTTAAAACTCAAGAGTAATGAGCAGTGTTATTAACGGCGAGCGCCTTGTTGTCTATGGTGAGAGGCAAGGCGAGGCGATGGAGTATTGCCTTTTTCCGGCGAGGCGGCCAATTAACAAAAAGGCAAGAAGAGGCGATGAGGCGAGAAGAAAGCGACGAGGCAAAAGGCGTCACCTTTCTTAAAAAAAAGAGGCTGAATTAATAAAACACAAAACGCGGATTTAGGATAATTAATAGAACATAAAAAGCAATATACTGTTGATAATACTTGAAGATCTTGAAGAAGAATTAGAATAGACTTTTAGTATTGCTCGTCTTATGAATTATTGAGTCATTCAAGTTCTAGACTTTTAGTATCTACTATCTACTTTTAACTTTTGAATTAAAATATTTCTAATATCTTATTGTTATCGAGATTTTGATTATTTATGTATGCAATTAAATATTTTAATGTTTTGGTATTATTGGCGCCTCACTTCAAAAAGGCAAGTGCCTCGCCTCTCAAAAAGGCGAGGCAGGCCCTTGTCGCCTTTTGTCGCCGCGCACCTTCCAAAACACTGGTAATGAGTAGCTCTAATGCAATTGCGGCATCTGAATTTGAGAAGACTTAATTAAGATTGCAACTTACATTTAACTTGCGCTTTCCCTTTCTCAAGGCATATGCCAGTTTCTTAAGTTGCCAAGTTTTCAATTTCTCTAGCATGTCTTCATCTTCATCATCTTCATTATCATCTTCTTCTACTGCTTGTTCATCTTCGGCCTTACTACTCTCAGTTTTCTCATTGGAAATTGAGCCAATTTCTCCTAGTAGTTCATCATCCTTCAGTGCCTCCTCCAGTTCACGTTCAACCTTCGCGAGGTCCTCCTCAGTTATATCATCATCATCGTTCAAAGATAGGTCATCATTTTTCAGATCTTCTTCCAGCAGCTGAAAGAGTGCCTCAAAAGCATCTTCATCTATATCATTAACTTCCTCAGTATCTTTCCTAGGTGAACTCTAACACAGGAAGCAAACAACAAAGCCTCAGGTTTAGTTAACAATTAAAAGGCGTGTAATACCATAATTCAGCTGTAAAGAAGAGGTTGTTAGTGATATCAAAGTTCATGAGCAAGTATGCTCAAGAAAGCAAAACAAAGGTATGTTTCTAGCAAACTCCTAGTCAAGAAAAGAAGTTTGAATATTTGAGTGAAAGATCACAAAAATCAAACCATGTCAAAAATCATGTACATTCAGCAGGCTAACTAAAAGGAGAGTTGCACTCCACACCCAGAACAGATGAGACAGGAATAGGATTCTATCAGCGTGAGAACTGAAGGGTATCTTGATGGACATTAACGAGCACAAAAAAAAGTTCACCGGACAGTGTTCTCTTTGATGGATATTCACATGTACCATAAAAAGTTAGCTGCAGAAAATCTAAACCACCTCGTCAACTGTAAAAGCTGCAGAGTTAGTGTTACATGTATGGATTGGTAAATCACTACTCTATATGTTTATCAAATACAATTACATGGAAAAAAATTGTCTCCTGGTATTGACGCTTATGCTAAATGCAACAGGCCAGTAGATCAAGCACATAAAAGCTGTTCGGCATGATTACAGAAAGACGTCCACTGGTCAAGTAATTTGACTCGTGCAACAATTGCTGTTGAAATACAAGGTGCAATTTTGTTTAAGATGTTAAACAAAAAAAAAGTCATGGCAATGTACAATTCTTTCCGTTTGCTTTGTTCAACTACATCAATATGGCACATGAAGCATTATCCTATTGACTTGGAACATTTTTCTGATAGGTATTGACTTGGAACTACCTACAACAATGATATAAAATCAGAATTACTCGTGTCCAATCCCCCAGGGGCGCCACCATCAATCATCGCTTAGCATATGTTTGCGAAGCATAACGTACTTACACATACAAGCACATTAAAGTTTATAATGATTCAACTGATGAAAGTAAATGATAAATCCATAAACAGCAACCTATATCAGAAAACACAAGAAAATTGCTTAATAAGGACCACGGAAATCAGTAGAAAATAAAATTTAAGCTCAAACTTTTATCAGACTACCAGATTAGAAAATTTTCATAAACTTCAATTTCTTTTCAATCCTCACTTAATGGATTTGTTTCCTTCTTTATGAAAAAAGTTGTAAAAAGAAGTATCATCATGTGTACAACAATAACATACACAGTGTAATCGTGGGGTTTGGAGAGTGTAGAGTGTACGTAGATAACTTCTACCTGCGGCAACCCTCCTCCTATAAATTGGTAATTTAGAAAAGTAGTACCTTTTTCTTTTTGTTGGAAGAAGTGATAGGAGAATTGGGGGTATTGCTTCGACGGCGAGAGAAAGTTAGAACGGATGAAGAGTGAAGTGGCAAGGCAACGTTGGTTCTACTTCGAAAAGGGGCGAGATGGTTATTGCTGGAACATCCAAGTGTAATGGAAATGCCAAGAGCCATTCTCTTCATCAATTCCATTCCAAGGGTTTAACAAGGTGATAATATAATATTTGAAAGCCACCTTTTGTGATAATAATACTTCATATTATTTGGGTATAACTCTTAAAAAGTTCACTCGTTCCTAGACAACGTATTTTCACTAAATTATTATTTAATATAATTTTTTAATTATATAAAAAAATTATTTTTTTAAATAAGGATACAACAACAATAACATACCCACTAAATACACAATGTGGGGTCTAGGGTGAGTAGAGTGTACAGAGAGTCTAGACCTGTCCAAAGGCCGGGTCAGGGCCGGGTTAGGTGGCTTTTTTTTTCCTCCTTGCCCGACCCTGGCCCGACCCTGACCCTATATTTTTTTTAAAATTCCGACCCTTGCCCTGACCCGACGATTTTTTTTGGCGGGCAGGGTCAGGTCGGGTCGGGGCGAGAATTTTTTTTTTTTTAAAATTGAATTTCCAAAACTGAAATTGGTATTCACCCCTACATTACCACGAATTTTCGACGTTGAAATGCATTGTATATCGTGAAATCTTGACTAAAGAAAAAGAAAATTAGAAATCGATTTGGGGAAAAACACAAATTGGTTGGAAAACCTGACGTTTTTCTAAAAATTGGCTGCGCCAAACCGCCTTACGGTAGTTTGACCGTCCCTGTCTCGAAAAAATATGCAAAATCAAAAAAATAATCGGATAAAACGGACATTCGAGCGCAGAGTTACGCAGAGTTATGACCATTTAAAGTTTCACCAATTTACAACTACTTTATCTCCCTACATTATGCTTCTGTGATATTAACAAAATGACTAATAATATAAATATATAATTAATAATCAACTACCGTTTTTATCTTATTTTATGTCGAGCTAAATGTAGATTTGAGCAATATATATATATATAAACATGCATTATATCACTTATTAATGACAAAAATATATATAAGTACAAAATAAATATTAATGAAGGAAAAATAATATAAATTATATTAAAAAAAATATGCGGGTCAGGATCGGGCCGATGTCGGGCCGGGCATGGGCCGGGTCAGACGGGTAAATTCTTTTGACCCTGGCCCGACCCTGGCCCTGATCGGGTCGAGTGGCTCTCGGGTCAGCTAAAAGCTGACCCTGGCCCTGGTTTTTTCGGGTCGGGTCGGGTCGGGCCGGGCGGGTCCCCGACCCGGTGGACAGGTCTAACAGAGACCTTACATCTACTTTGGTAGGTAGAGCGACTGTTTTCGAGAGACCTTCGGCTCAAGACAAAGCACAAGCCCAAACAAAGTACGACAAACAAAATGCGTAAGTCATGATAGCGAATTCTGAAAAAGAAAAGAAGCAATAACTAATACAAATAAATAAGATAAATATGATACACATAGCTTCATAAATCAAACGAGAAGACACTATAAGACAATACTATGCCTACTAGAATGATAGGTTATAAATTTAGAAATTTTTTTTACCTAATATATTTTTATAATTAAGGAAGTAGTTCTAAAGTTCATTAGAAATATCAGGTTGTTACGAAACTAATTCAGCATCACTTAAAATTCTCCCACTCGAATGAGAGATTATGTTTGATGTAGGTCCTCAATTTCATAAGAGGATAAGTTTTAATTTATCTCGTCCTTCTTGAATTATTCAGTCTCTCAAAACATGACATTTCTTTATCAAATTCACTTACACTTCCATCGTCTTGCAGCCCCATGAATACGTAATCTTTTTAGGTTTTAGGGTATCATATATAGACACCTTTGCTCCTCTCTAGCCCGATTTGCCTTGAGATGAGTGTTCAATTTTTCACATCCCAAAGTGTCAAAGTGCTTTAGGTTGGAGTTTCTACTAATCTACAAATCATGTGAAGTTGATGAAATTGATTTCTTTGGCACATGTTTATAATATAGACAACAATAAATAATGCATCTCCTCAATAGCAAATAGGAAAGTTTGATTGAACCATCTAACCATTTCGAGAAACTTCTATCATTTTAAAATAGTTAACTGATCGATAATTTCACTTTCATCACAAAAGCTCGTTTAATAGGGCCGAGGCATATTCATAGCATGTTTGGTTTCTCAATATTTTTATTGATTTGTTGGACTGTCTTAAAGTAACTTATTATTTCATAAGAGAAGATATAAATGCTCAATCTGCAAAAAATATGGCCACAAAAAGACCATCTGCCCAAAAGCTTTGTCACACAGTGAAGACTGATTTGTTTTCCTTCAAGTTGTTGTAATAATCTTCTATGTTGTGTTCTGATATTTTTAATTTGAACTTCTTGAATTTGTTGTGTTGTGTTGTGAACTTGGATCTTCATACTGCATTGTCAAGATATTGAATTAACAGAACTATTTAGTGTTTCTGTTATATTACATATTTAGAATTGATGATAAATAAACTGTAACACCCCATACCTTAAGTGTTAGGATGTTTTGTAGTAAATCCATATAATATTGACGAGATTAAGGCTATTCGTGAGGTTATATAAGATTTATGACAGTGTTAAAGAGATTATATGCGGATTATAAGTTATATGAATTGGAGAAAATAAATTTCGTTGAAGTTCAGAATATTGAACAAGTTATCGGATCGTAGGTGTGTAAGGCCCCATAAATTTTAATTATTAAAAATAATATATAAAATATACGTATATCATTTGCATGGTATAATATATGAGGTAGATAACTAATTAGATAGATAGTGGATCAAATGTTATACTATAAAGTGATTGTATTTAAGTTAATGGACCTGTCTATATATAAAAGGGTAAATGAAATGGGCCAAGCCCACATATGCACTTAATTACGTGGAAGATTATTAGAAGAATAGTATTTGACTTTTGTTTTTTCTAATTTGATTTGGATATTATTTTATTCAAAAGTCATTAGGTGGCAACTATTATGGATAAGTATTTTCTACTATTGACACGTTACTATGTCCATGCGACTATAATTTATTCATGTTCCTTTAGAATTAAGTAGTTCACTTTAAAAGTTAAGTGAGATAGATAATACATTCTCTTGAGAAGCAAATTGTTGCAACGTGATATTCCATTTTCACTGGGCAACAATGATAGTGATATCCTATTTTGGGAGTAGAAAATTCTCTTATGCTAAAGCAAGTAATAAATGAACAACGTAAAGGTTTTGCTCCTTTCGTCTTCCAAAAAGCCAGCAAATAAGAGATTTTTTCATAGTGAAGTAAGGTGGAGGGAGGGCTATTTCTTGACATCAAAGATTAAGATGTAGAGAACCTGATCTCGATATCGTTAGTAGAGGTTCGACATTAAAGGTTTGTTAAGGCTAAACTTTCTTTCGTTTGGCATGATCCAAGTCACGAAACATAATGTTATCCCATAAATGATTCTACTCTTAGTAGTTAAGGATGCTCATGTTATTCATTCCTATGAAATTTATTTCAAATCATGTCTAATTATGTTCCTAAGTCCCTATTGAATCATATGGGAAATATGTTAATATTCATAACGTAATCGGAGGGTAAACGACTATAGGTCACTCTGAAAGATGTTCTAATGATCATTAAGGCTTTTCATGCATTGTATGTACATAGGTAAACGAGTAATGACATTATATACACATATATAGTAACTATACGAGCATAACTATGTATTTCTATTTACCACCGGGCCACGACCAGTTGGGCAGTAACCATCAGTTGGGCAATTATGTATCGTTATTTACCGCGGATTGGACATACACGTTATTTATCACGGGGCTACGATCGATCGGGAAGTTACAATCAATTGAGCATTTATATACCGTTATTTATCACTGGTTGGGCAGACACATTATATACCATCGGGCTACGACCGGTTGGACAATTACCATCAGTTGGGCAGTTATGTATCGTTATTTACCACTGGTTGGGCAGACACGTTATTTACTACTGGACTAAGATAAGTTGGGAAATTACCACTGATTAGCTGAGCAGTTAGAATTACAATATTGATATAGAAACATAGAATGAGGTTAGAAGATAAGAATGACCATTTCGTATGTTGTGGGCCTCAGTAGCATCTCGGGGATTCAGGTTGATTCGTATCTTTTTTTTTTATGATTACTTACTATTGTGTTTTATTTTCGCCTTACATATTCAGTACATTATTCGTATTGACATTCCTTTGCCTGGGGACGTTGTGTTTCATGCCACACAGGTTCAGGTAGGCGAGGAGAGGATCTATCGTTGTAGATCGCCTCCATGTATCAGCTTTTGTTGGTGAGCTCCATTTCTTCCTGGAGTATTGTCGAGTCAGGGTTGTGTTTATATCATTTTTTGGTATTTTGGGTATGTCGGGGGCTCTATCCCGACTTATGTATTATGTCGATGTTCCCTTTTAGAGGCTTTGTAGACATGTCCTATGTTGTACAGTTTGTTCAGTATGGTCTTGTAGGCCTGGATGTTGGTTAGAGATTATGTTGGCCTTAGTGTGTATATATATATGCATAGGATGGATTCTTTTGTTTGTAGGATAGTATGTCATGTTGTTTTTATAATATCATTCTGGGGCCTTGTCATTCCAGACGGTTATACATTCGCGTCACGATATTCAAGTGGTACGCTCGGACCATCCAGCACTGGGTGCCGGCCACATCCCCCAAAGTTAGGGTGTGACATGAACTGATCACTAGACCACCTTTACAGAAATTAGAACTGCAAATATTCTATATTTAGATTTCAAAATGGACCAATTAACAAACTTATTACTAGACCGCTTTTACGTTTACTAGAACTGCAGATATTCAATATTTAGATTTCAAACTGGATGATATGCAAACTAACCACTAAACAACCTTTACAGTTATTAGAATTGCAGATATTCAATAATTAGAATTAAAACTGGACAAATTGATGAATGATAAAGTCAAATTTAGGACTTGAACATGGGCAAAATAATTTTTTACTGAAAACTGAAAGTAATACGAAATAGTAATAAACAATATTATCATCAGCATTAATATAATATGAATGATTTCATCCGGGGGAGAATAGTAAATATGCTATATAATAAAAAACTAATTAGACATTATAAGGGGTGAATTGGTAGCGATGTTGAAGTCTACATTATGAGATGGAGAATTGATAGGGCTGTTGAAATTTGCATTAGGAGGGGGAGAATTCGGAGGGCTGTTGATTTCTACAAGAGCCATTCTTCTTTCCTCGAGAAGTGTAGTAAGTATCTTCACTATTCTTCTGTTGGCCTTGTTGTGTTCTTCAAACCATCCTCATAACCTCAATGTTTAGTGTTAGCATCAATTGATCTCATAATTTATATCCCTTATGTCAGTTTCTAGACCTTCAAAATTCAGTTTCTAGACCTTCAAAATCCCATAACAAGCGACTTATAATTCATTGTACATAACCAGGGATGCCAGAGCTATGTCATTTGATAGTCCATTTAGCACACCGTTTGATAGTTCATTTGGTACACCATTTGGTAGTCCATTTGGTAAGTCATTCCCTTGATCCATAGTGAATTTGTCGTTTGGTCTTTTGATTAATGAAATTGAATTGTCAATGTCGCTAAATTCGTGAAAAGGTGTAATTGTGAATGTCACTAAATTCGTGAAGCAAAATATTTATAGACCTGAAAAGACACCTTAAACAAGGCACCTTTACGTGAAGCAACACCTTATCAGAAGAAGTTTCATAAGTGTCTTCTAATAGACTGTATTTGGATTCTACTACACTATAAGGACCATTGCTATTCTAATACACTATCAGGATCGTTCTAATTTCCCCCGAGCAAGGCACATTTTGATTTACATGAAGCATCACCTTATCATGAGAGGTTTCATAAGTATGTCTTCTAATAGATTGTTGTTGATCCACTTTTTATCAACTTTTTTCGCAACATCGCGAGCCAATAAGACGGTATGGACAAATACAACCATTACAATCTTAAACTTCTCCAAATTGGTTAATTTATCTTCTTTTTTAACCAATTTAAGCAGCCTAGCAGTGGTCAACCCCATAACTCTGATAAGCTTTTTTAGTTTATTCCAAAAATTCAAATCTCTTGAGAAAATGATCTTTCTCATTTCCTCATAGGAAAAAGTTCCATAGTTTAAATTTGTGACCAGTGCAAATTCCCTCAACCCAAAATAACAGGGCATTTCCTCCACTATGAATCACAACTCTTGCTTCTTCTTATTCACTGTACCTTGACGAAGAAGAAGAAAATGAATTATTTTTTCATTGAATCCATTTCATTCACTTGACATTGACATGAAGTGGCCAAAAAAAGTGTTCAAAATATTCGATAAGTCCTTGAACTCTAATAATTTGTAGTAATTCAAAAAAAAAAATGACATCCTAGACTTTCTAAGATCTTGCGAGGAAAAGTACCACCAATCTTAGTCTTTCATGTGGTCAGTCCATAAATTGTGAGGTCTATAGTCATTTCATTAACATTGTTTTCTTCTTCTTGTTCTTTTTCTTCATCCTCTTCTTCTTATTCGACTTCATCATCAGCATCTTCTTCCTCCTCCTCCTCCTCTTTTTCTTCTTGTTGTCCTTCTTCTTCTTCATCCTCCTCTTTTTCTTCTTCTTCTTCGTCATCATCATTATTTTCTCCTTCATCTTGAATGCTATTTTCACATCTTCTTCTTCTTTTTCATGAACATCACCATTCTTTCTTTTTTTTTAACAGTTTCTTCTTCCTAAACATCACCATTCTTTTTCTCGTTTATTAAAATTTTCATTTATTAATGTTATTAAGCAAGAAAAAGTCTTCTACTTCCTCCTCCACTCTCAACCTTTTTCGATCTTGCCTCTTATATTCAGCGGACTGCACCGTCGATTTACCTTTTCCAACAGATTTTTTTACTTTTTGAATTATCATTATCTCGTTGGGATATTTTGTCCTAGCCATGAATATAATAAAAATCCGAAGACACAAACTGTGAACAAAAACAGGAAATATTACAAGCCGATATTCCAAAAATAAAAAAGATGATAAAATTAAGGTTTCACGCCTATATATCTATCTCTTCAAGATAGAGTAAATCTTGAAATTGCAGCTTTCAGGGAAGTTGAAGAAGGGGATATTTAATAATTTCGAATCACTGCTAATGTAGATGGAGTTCTTCAAGTTTTTGTAGTTTCGAGAAGCGGGAAGATCAAACAATGGCTATGGGGGAAGATGATGGTGAAGATCGAAAATTTTTGGAGTCCCGACACCTTATCCTTCCCAGTCACTAGCTTGTAGTCTCTTTTAAGTTTTATCTGCAAATGTCCCATAACCTAAAATTGATCTTTTGATTGACGTGGAGTAAGATTTTCAAGCTGACCAAACAAAAGGAACTGAGGGAGGATAAAAGATGATTCACGTATTTTTAATTATAAACTGTATCCAAATTTTCCTTTACAAATATATGAATATTGTTCTGTCTCAATTTATATTACATTTTTTTTATTTTTAATCAATTCCAAATTTTTATATTTAGTAATAATATAACTTTAAATTTATCTTTACCCTTAATGAAATAATTTCTAGCTATACTTTTAAATTTTATGTCAAATCAAAAAACTATAAAATTAGGCTGACGGAGTACTATATTAGAGTAAAACCAAACCAAATGAGTAAGAGAGAATGCTAGAAATATTACTAGCACGTGATATATCTGTCGGATTATGTTCACTTTATCATAATGATTAAGCGACAAATTGAACAGAAAATATGTACTCTTATTAGTTAACCACATGTTAGTCAAACACGTGTGTTTTTAACCACATGGGAGCAATCACAAGCAACAAACACACTAGAGTCTGCATGTGAAAGGAATTAGATAGATATCCCTCAATTATAATTTATAACTATCCTAACTTGTGGTTTTCATCATATGAATTTAACCATACATTAACAATTTACGTGACTCATAATCATGATGTGATAATGGTGGATACATTAATATATATCTCGAGGAGCGAGGAGTTGTCCTGCAATGGCGAAATTAGGACTTTGAGGGGGTTTGGGCGTGGTTACAATATGTATATAAGATGAAAATGTGGAACGTTAAAAGAATTTCAAGGGTGAAAAACTAGAAATTGAAGCTAGAGGAGAGACGAGTGAGACTTGGTGGCCGAATACTTCCACTACCAAGTGAGATTTTTGTATCAAATGCAAGTAAAACTGAAAGCTACCCTCAATTGATAGGTTGAAAGTTCAGAGTCACAAAATCCTTTAAAACCACTGCCGATCTCACTATATTGTGGTGGGGATTACAAGATAATAACCAAAACAACAGGAGGGGCCAATGAGCTATAGCTTTGATATAGATTTACAGAAAAATACAAAGTGATAAAAAGAGAGGACGTTTTACCCCGAGCTCCCTGCAACAATAAGCATCGGCGGAAAATGTTCTTCCAGAAGACGAAACACTTGGTGAATTTGAGCTTTCATGTGAAAGAATTCTATCAGTTACATCAGCTAATCAAGATAAAAAGGAATGTGTGAAAGAGCCAAAGTTACAAAAATTACAAAACGGAAGGGGGCCGATGCAAGTCCCCACAAGCTACAAAAAGGTATCCTCCTATCCAACAACTAAACCTTAATGATACAATTTTCTTCCACTTTTTTTTAACATTTTCATTTTCCCTTTCCAGAATTCGCGTTAATCCTCCGTTCCTCCCATTTACAGGTACAACAAGTTTTCTTTTTTTTTTTCTCCTCATCTGATGGATTTTCTAGGGTAATGCTGTGTCAAAAACTCCTATACCTTCACAACTCAGTATATCACAACTCGGAGAAGCCCCCGTTGTGGCTCAGAGTAGTCAAGGCCCTCCTCTAGCAAGTAACGCTGGACAGAAATGGGAAGCCTAGCAGGAGTACGTGAACCCTTTGTATGGTGTCCTGTTCCAACGCAAATGTAAACCTGTATTCGCTGATCTGCTGATCTGGCAGCATTCCTCAACACAGACAGCTCACGCTTAAGGACATGAATCGCTTCAGTAACATGAAGCCCATGCAGGTCTATGATTCTCTCTTGTCCTCTCCCATTTCCCTGCATCTCTGGACTGGCTGGATTCCTGCAAAGAATTTTAAGCACAATAAGACTCACCTAAATATTCTCTATATTAAAAAATCTTTGCTGAGGCAAAGAGAGATGAATTTTTTCTTTTCGTGGGGTTGTGTTGGGGGCCAGGGGGAGGAACTGATGCACAAAACTTCATCAGCTGAGGAGGTAATGACTTGTCACCAAAAAGCTCAATTAGCACGAATGTTCAGCATTGGCATCCTCTCTATGTCATTTTGTGTCATTGTACAATGACGAAGCAGAAAATCATAGCACCTGACAATTGTAAAAGCTACCTAAGCAGCACATGCATGAAAAATGCTGGAAATCAATAGGAAGATGATTTGACTTCGTATAGAGCAGAAGAATTGGAGAGTTGCTGTGTGTGTTAGATGAAGATTGTGATGATAAAGAATTCTGGAGTCTGAAAATCTAGTTAAAGGACATCACCAGCATACAAAAACGTTGATATAAAGAGTTTGGGGTACCAGAGCATTGATGTGGAAGATAAAAGCAGACCTTAGACGATATATAGATTCTTGAGCCTTCCCATGCGCTGCCTTCATCTGCATGTTGTGCAGCTGTCCTTTGACGCTCAGTTCTTTGGCCAAAGCCTTGTTACCAATAAGGTATGCCTGACGAGCCTACTCAGACACAATTACATAGATTAAGGATCTGGTAGTGTAGCATAAGCGAACCAAATTTACTTGACATGATCATATTGGAGTAAATTCCTGCCACAATGATTCTCAATCCCAAAAAGAAAAAAGAACAAAAGAATTCATAATGTAGTGAAGCTAAAAATCAAACACTCCACAGGTGCAACAGCCAACAAATTATGATAACCCTATAATAAGTAAGACGTCCTTAGTGATTTGTACAGCCGTAGCAGCATTATTGCTAATGCACTTCAAAAGACATTTTCATGATTTCCTTTAAACAGATTTTAACCTACTGTATCTCTTCCTGTACAACCTTTTTTGCTTCATAGTGGTACTAAGGAAGGCTACACCATTTGGTTCAGTAAGCTAAAAAATGCACTCTTAATTATATCGCAATCAAAGTGCTTTTATCTCACAACAGAAATTTAACTAACAGTACAGTGCCAATGGATACAACAACAAAAGAAACATACCTAGTGCCAATGGATACAGCACAAAATAATGATAGAAACAACCATGACAGAATCTTTTAATGATAAAAAATAGGTTTTTTTTCCTAACATAGAAGAGTAATCAAGTAGATGTTAATGAACCTAGATGCACTATTTTAATCTCAAAATAAATCATATAGAAGTTAAGACATCATAGGTGGAAGAATATACAAGACAGAAGAAGAATGTCCAGTGAGATCTGATTTTTCCCCGATAAGGATTAGAATTAGAATGAATTCTAAGTCCTGTACTCTCCAATTCCGTTTCCCAGGTGATAATTGAATTAAAAAAAGGGCATATGCACACAATCACTACTAAATTAAAGTAAGAGGGTTTTGGTTCAGTGGTAAAGACCCAGCATGTGATGTGAGGATTGCACGAATATCACAGGTTCGATCCTGCCACACACAAAGCCTGGTATTTAAGCTGCACAGAGGGTAGAGGAGTGGGCCCATACTCTCCATAGTTTCGAACCTATGCACCACCTAAAGCCAGAAGCCTGCAGGGGATTTCTCTGGTATCGAAAAAAAAAAAAAAACTATCACTTCTGACTTCACATCCACACTCCAGGCACCTATAATAAAGTTTTCCAAGGATCGTCACTAATTCTTGGTCAGAGTTCCAAGTTACTCCCTTTACAAGTAAATTTTACATGTACCCATCACGCCTTCATGACATTCTTTCTTCTTTCTCTTTTGGGTTTGCGGGAGCAGAGGGCTAAAGTACTATGCCCTTGTGGCTTCATATACTAATACACATGAACATTGAAGTGAGTTCACATTTATGCATGTTCTTTTTACCTTTGCAATCATCATGTATACCACATACCTGTTCAAAGTATGCATTACGTAAGCGTGCATGGTCACGAGCCTCTTCCCGCGTTTCAGAATATATATTCGCTGCAATCTCAACAAAGTCAAAGCACATAGACGGGCAGATATTGTTTTTCCTTAATAAACATTCAAAATTGTATTGGTTGCTTCAGGAAAAATTTACCAACTGCTTCACCAGTTTCAAGCCAGACAGGAGCTGCACGTGTGGAACCTCGGCTCTGCAACCTATCACCATAAACTCCCCTACTCTGCCCACCATTGTAAGAGCTAGCCAAGACAGGTGAATTTCTACTTGATCCAACATTAGCATTAGCTACTCCAGTCCTATCATACTTCCATATGCTAGAATCCTGAGATGCCATCTTCCTGACAGCAGATGCAAAATCTGTAGCACCTCGAGAAGGGATGGAAGAGCCAGATCTAAACAGAAGGGTGCTCTCTTTCTCAGAAGACCTATAGGGATTGACATTTTGTTGAACATCATTGCCAGAGTACTTTAGGCTGTTGTTTTGACTTTCTGCCACAGAGAGAGCAGGGAAATCCAGAGCACTAAGATTTGGAGCAGACAAGGTTTTCGAATTTATATTTTGATTCAACCCACCATCAACTTGAAGCTGTAATAAAGTGTGTTGAGCCATTAGTACGTAATGGAAGGTTCCAAAAGAACAGTCTTCAATGGAAAATCAATCTTCAAAACTATCAGAGAGATGTCAAGAAGTTTTACCATTCCCTAGATTGTGTCCATTACCAATGTTCTGTTCAGTGCAATTGATTTGACTGAACATCCAACTATTTTGTATAATCCTCAAAATAATCATTTGCTTTGAACTCAAAACAATCTAAAAACACATAAATGACATAGACTACTAGTCCACTGAGACTCGATGAAGCTAATTGATTAAACTTTTTTTATAAGTAGCTGATTGACTAAACTTACCACATATTTGAATTTCTAGACATTTATAACCACAGAACATTTAAACATCGTGGAAAAGATCTGGATTTCTTAATTTAATCAAGACATAGTGCTCGGACAATTCTAATCACTGAATAATATTTCCCAAAAAATGGATACCCTCAAAAAAGATTTAAAAAAATATGACCGAACAGCAAGTCAAACAGACAACCTAACCCCATCCCATAATGATTAATACAACTGCAGTAACTTTAAGGTAATATATCAAGCCTTACAGATTACAAAGGCAATTGCCTTTTTGAACTAATACAATTCTATGCTACTGTATCCATTGATATTAAGAAAATGAACCATACCTCAAGCTGAGTAAGCATTTCAATTGTCAAATTCAAGTCACCTCCATTGGCATAGTAAACCTCTGCAAGACTTTCAGCAGCGAAACCAGGAATTTGAGAGGCCAAAAATTCAAGAGGGTTTACATCTGCTTCAAAAAATGGTTGCTCATTCATCATGTCTGCAAAGAAGCTGTTTCCAGAATTCCCATTATAATGAGGCCCCTCCCTAATATTGGCAAAAGACTGGTCATTGTTCAGAGATGGCTTGTCCCAGGGTTTAGTAGGCAGATGAAAACTAGTTGGGGATGCATCTTTGCCAAAAGATGTAATAGGATATCCTGTCTTTTCAACAAAGCTAGTCCCATTAATGCGACTAGGAGACAATAACTCTTGTTGGTCCTTCAGCATAAAGCCACTGCCAGTTGAGGCAGGGAATATTGAAGCTTCATTGACATCAGTTATTGATAATCTAGAAAATGGAAGACTGCTGATTCCATGAGAATCATCTTCTCCCATGACATTGAAGTCCGGTGTAATATCATCTGGGAGCTGGCGACGCCAATACTGGTGGGCTTCATCATCTGAGTTATTCGAAACAGATGATTCTGATCTATCTAGTACAGCTTTTCCCAGAGTTGTAGTGGAGTTAGCAAACTTTGATGCATCTGTGCTGCTACTGCTACCTGAGGGTGATCTGAGTGCAAAGGGTACAAATTCTGCAGCATTTGGGTTCAAACTTGTCGCTTTTGCTAAGGTTAGCTTTTTGTCACTGGTAGGGGTCCCTTTTCCTGATAAGCTCATTCTTTTCTCTTCGTTATATATTTTTTTCTTTTTTCTTGTTTCTAGTTGTTTTTTACAAAAGGGTCTCTAATGCGTCATTAAACTTCTAACTATAAGATGATGCAACTATGTAGTCAGTGTCACCCAAACCCTGCCAAAGAAGAAAATAAAAGGCTTACTTAAAAACTTAACTCTGTTATCACATCTTTATGTTCAAAAGTCAAGATAAAAAAATAATCATAAAACACCTATGACCCTTTTTCATAGTTCAAAAGCCAAGAAAAATAATCTATGCCAATGTTACCTTATCACTTCAAACAAAATCAGATATTTCTCCTATTAGAAACTAACACAAGTATGGACGAATAGCTTAGTACTAACTCATTGCATGATCATGTATAGGCTCATCTAAATTTTGAGTTCAGTATTTACTAAGTTACTTCAATCATCAACTCCCTGATCGTCGAGTCAGCTGTATGAATCGCCTTATCCACCCAACTCTATATCATATTGATTTCATTCCAATACTAGTAATTAATTGCGCTCCTATCATATACAAGCACAAATATGCAAATTTACTCAGTAAATAAACCAGAATTAGCAGAGCTTCATGTCAATTGAATCCAATAGACCTTATTCTTTTAGCAGATTATTTCAATAAACTAATCATATTTTTATAATGAAAGTCAATTAACAGTAATAAATCCTAATCATGCAGAGAAACAGAGAATTTTCTAAACCTCAGTTTACCAAATCATTTCATCAATAAACCACGCAAATCACCACAAAAAGACTTAAAATCATATGTTTACTGAATAAAAAAATTAAACTAAAAACAAATACTCTAGTTCTCGATACCTATAATAATATCCACAGATCTCAATAAATATCTACAAATAAAACTGAAATTGAACACATACCATAGAAACAAAACAACCAGAAATAGCGTAAAAAATATAAGATCTGAGAAATATAAATATAAACCTTTACGAAGCTCGATTATGGACGAAATATAATCGAATGGATCCATTAGCTGCAGATGTTGATGATAATGTTTTCAGATCCAACGATAACAGAGATGAAATAAAAAATTTTAAAATTTAAAAAAAAAAAAGAGTACACCACAGGAAAATACAAAGGTAAAAAGATATGATAATTCTTCTGCTTCGCTGCTGTTCTTCTTCTTCAATTTTGTTCTTCGAGGTCTTAGCAGAGAGAGAGAGAGAGAGGGGTGGGGTGGGGGGGTTTAATTTTGTTTTTTAATTATTGTGTTTTTTTCTATCGATATGTATCACTATGTTTTTTTTTTTTATGCCCGGATACAATGTATCACACTATGTTTATCTATACTACTGCTCTACTAATTCTAGCTTTACTTTTTCTTTTTTTCTCCTTTTTCCTGTCTGATAATTTCTTTTTTTTACCTTTTATTTGGTTTTTGGCTTTTAGCAAAGCCTCTTCTTTGGGACCACATAATAAAAGGGCAAGTTTCGTCTTATTTATTATTATTTATATATTTATATATATAAATTATTTATTATATATATTAATTAATATGTTAGACAAATTAATATTAGCGAAGGGCCTTACTAAGACCCACTCAATATCCCCACGCCGCCACCCTCACTATTATTCTTTGAGCCAATTGATATGAGAATAATAAATATCTTCCACTTAACGGACAATTACTCAACTTTATCAATTATAATAATAAAAATATAAAATTATTTTTGTTCACTTGAATTGAAAGTAGCTGAATTTTGTCAAAAAAATTATGAACACAAAATTATTTTCCTTGATCAAACTTGTGTTTTGTAAAACTTCATAAATTTATTTTAATTTAATTGGACTAATTTAAAAAGAACTTAATGATGATGTAACATGTGTAGTCGAGGATTTGATTATACCGTGAGTAACCATCTAGAAAGTAATAGAAAGACTGCCTGCCAACTAATCCAACATTTGATCAATAAAAGAAAGTTGGGAACTAATTCTTCCTTGTTGATTTCTATAATTCATGTAAAGTCTCTCACAGTCATCTCGCTCTTCTTTGGCACACATTGCACTAGGCTTATCCAAGTGATATCCGAGATAGGATATACTACACCGGCATTTAACCGCTTGATTATCTCCTTTTCACTTCTTACATAGGAGGATTAATTCTCCTTTAATGGTCTACACTCGGCTTGCATCCTCTAGGGATTTGTTGGGTTTATAAGCACAGTGAAAATTTAAAATTTTACTTACCCAACAATGATCCTGACATGACTTATACGATAATCATATAAAGTGTTCAAAATACGATAAAGAAAACTTACAGGTTTTCGAGCGCCGGATTCACCACTAAGGTATCCACGCGAATTGAATCATCGACTGCAAATTCCAACTCCAATGTATTTCATTTGCAAGAAAGCTAGGAAATCTTGCTTCAGGAACTGAGAAGTTATTTTCTGTAACCTCATAATTATGGGGTATGTGTTGTATATATAGGAGTCAGGGTAAAACCTAAACAGATTCAAAACATGAAAATATGGCTCATGTTAATGTTCAGTGGACCAGCCCAACTGATCCACTTCACACGTCCTAATGGACGGCCAGTGTCCCAATTTTGGGCCAGTAATTTCTGGCCCAATTGTTTCCCTGTATATTGTCCGAGTACCCATATAATATATCCAACACATTTAATTAAATCCGAAATCCAATTCGACTTAATTAAATAATTTCTATCAAATAGAAATATTCCATAATTATTATAAATTAAATATCTCGATTCTCAATTGAATATTTAATACTTTCTCAATACACTCTTAGATCGAAGAAACAATCGCATATAGTGTGATCCTATAGGCCTTCACATATCGACATTAATCTAATTAAGGTCCATACGAAACTCCTAGACTGCGTCGTATGACGAACTCAATATGTGAAGTACGTTTACATGAATCCAGCAAACTTAACCTTCATGCGGAACTGTAAATTCCTTCCATTCGCGACACACTCGATTATGCTTAGGATTTGTCAAGTGTCTATCCAAATGGCTTAATCACTATATCTCACATTTATTAGTTGACAACTAGACCATATTCTAAATACGTCTCTTGCACTGGCCAGTGACTTTAGTCAACCTAATAACATTGAGAAGCTGAGTGCTCTCTCGATTTTTCAATCTAGGATTGAATCTTATTTTTGGCTCAATTATCACCTTGATTTACATACCAATGTACCCAACACAAGCTGTATCTTATTCAGAAGGAGTTTAAGCTTAGAACTTGGTCAAAGTACATCATTCTGCAAACAAGGTGCATATTGACCTCAAATCAAAGGACATTTATATTCCACACATCGATAACACTACAGACATGTATAACAAATAGTTTATCGGCAAGGTATACCAATACTTCTCTAAAGTATACATGTGTTCATCACGAGTAACTATTACTCACAGTTGTGAAAAATACTACATTGTCCAAGAATGTGATGCATACTTCATGTATGAAGCGAAAATAAATGGAAAAGAGAAGAGGGCCTAACAAGTCTCCTAAGGGAAATGATATATATATATATATATACCGACAAAACTTGTTCAATCCAATATTTCATTTTTCTCTAAATAAATAAAAGGAAAAAAGATCCCTACGTATCTCGGAATAGTGGAAAGGACAGAAAATGAAGAAGACCAAAGGTCCACAGGTCATCAAGGAACGGTGATGTACAACCGAGGATAAATAACCAGACGTGGCGATAATGATATTTGGAATTTAAAGACAAACAAATGAAATGAGAGGTGATAAGGAACGTGCGTTATCAGGAGTTGTTGTCACGCATTCCGTGGATTTTACAATCCCAACCCCATATTATAGCTGCATTTACAAATTTGTACTACTATCATTGTCTCTTCTTCTTATGACCTACTCCACTCTTTCAATAGTACACACGCCCAAGTGGGCATGGGGCGGTATTTGAAATTTTGGTATGATACTTTTAGTTTTCGGTTTCTAAAGATACTATACATTTATCCTATCAAATTAATTTGGTATGGTTCGATAGTTCTAAGTTCGTTTTCGATATTTTATGATACGATAATTTGGTAATCATAATTTGTTCGATTTTGACGTACATATACTCATATGATGGAGAATTATGACTTCGGCTATTCAATAAACGTCTCAATTATATTGTACTAACATCTCACACATGTAAGAATATTTAAAAGAAAGTACAAGCAATCCCTTTCGTAAATTAATTACACAAAGAAGACATTTCAATCAAGATAGAAGATAGAGTAGTCAAAGTTCCAAGGTCTAAACAAATAGTTTTGTACTAATACTAGTTTATATATTTATTATTAATATTATTATAAAACTAATATGTATGAATTGTATAAGTAACTATATACTTCGGTATGATATTTGGTATTTCGGTATTTTCTTTATAAATATTGAATACCGTACCAAATACAATTTTTTTTTTAAATGCATATCAAATACCGTTTCAAAAATTTTAATACCGAAACCGCAGTATAAAAATTTTCGATTACGATATGATAATTGATATCTACCCTACCATACTCACCCCTACCAAATTCACTCACATTTGTCACATTTCAATCCCCAACTGCTTAGTTGAGTTATATTGAATCATTTACTCGATGTATTTTATTCGCCCATTTCATTCTAATACTAAGTCATTTATCTTTTTATAAATTATATTTGTGCCTAATAATCAGATCATTTCTCTTGCTTTACTTGTGCTTATGTTCTGTCTTGAGTCGAAGGTCTCTCGGAAACAGCCGCTCTACCTACCAAGGTAGATGTAAGGTATGCGTACATTCTACCCTCCCAGACCCCACGTTATGTGATTTTACTAGGTATGTTGTTGTTGTATTTGTCCCTACATTAGTATACTAATTAATGGTTTCTCCATCTCTCTTTGGTGAAATTATTAGCCCTGCAGTGTCCTCCTTTAAGTCAAAGTAATTAATTGAATTTCATCAACGTGGAACATGTTCTGTTATGTAACCTAAACAAATATCGTATTCAATAATTCAAGGAGAAAAAGAGGGAATTGTATTCAATAACATGCATCAGGATCAAATCCTATTTATACTAACTAAATAAAAAATAAAGAAGAATTGCATAAAATAACCACTTGTAACCAAATTTCCAGCCAAAATCGTGTGATGTATCCAGTCAGTAGTGATATGGCCTTATGACATGGCATTCTATGGGTCTGATCGCGTGTTATGTGTATCAATATTCCTCTATAATTAACTAGAAATTTAAGGATCAAGCTTTGCAAATGAAGTTAATTATGGCACGAAGCGTTTTACCCTCAAGCAATTCATTTATTCCTACACTAATATACTAATTATTGCTTTTTGTATCTCTCTTTTGATGAAGTTATTAGCCCTACATTAATGTTTTCCTTCAACTCAAAATAATTAAAGTTTATCAACGTGGAACTTTTTTTTTGGTTCTAAAAAGATACTTATTATATATTATAACTTGTTACAGGGTACATGAAAGTTTTGCTGAGCATATATAGTACTCTCTCTATCTCAATTTAAGTGTTACTTTTTTTTATCTATCCCAAAAAGAGTGTCTCTTTTTATATTTAGTAAGTTTTCCAGTTCCAAAGCAAGTTTAAGACCACAAGATTTAAAAAATTCACACATCTTTAATTTAAGATCACAAGATTCAAAAGTCTCCCTTTATTTCTTAAACTCCGTACCAAATCAAACTAAGACACTTAAATTGAAACGGAAGGAGTAATACAAAAAACAGAGGGAAGGTTACTTCTAATAAGACCATTTGGTGCGTGATCAACGTGGAACCTGTTCCATTGTGTAAGGTAAACGAATATCGTACGTGTTCAACTAAATTACAGCATCATCCAATATTATGGTGGATAATAAGTAACTCCCTTCATCCTTAATGAAGTTTGGAGTTCAAGTTTTAAGAATGAAATTACTTTAGGCTAAAACACTTTATCTCAACATGAATTTTTCTGGTACGAATTCAAATTAACTAATCGAGCTCCAAAGCCGATATATACCTACCAAAAAAACTGAATGCATTAATGTTAAGATTACTACTAAGTTGCACAAGATCACGTTCATATTAAGGTTGGCCAGTGGGCCGGGACGGCCCGACCCCGACCCGACACCGCCCTATCCCGAGTAAAAAAAAATGGTAGCGGGACCCGAACTCGGGACGGGACAATGTCTCGTCCCGAGCCCGCCCCAGGCTCGCCAAACCTGACCTCGCCCCGAGCCTGTCCCGAGCCCGCCCCGATCCCGCCCCTTGTCCCCCCTTTGCAAATATAACCGTTGCACCAACGACCATTTTAGATTTTGGCCGTTGGGCAACGGCCATTTTTGGCCTCCCCCAACCCCCCTACCCCTTAATATTTATTTTTAACCCATAAGTTATTATATTTACACTTTAACCCAATTTTTCAACTATAAATAACTCATTTTCTCTTCATCTTTCTCACAAATCTTCCTACAATCTCTCTAATCTCTCAATATATCTCTCTACAAGTCTATATTGTTTACTAAATATTCAATTTTATTTATTCATTTGGGAATTGGGAGTGAAGTTGACAACTAGCTTGAGGATCTTCTATCGAGCAAACTTTCAATTTTCAACCTCTCGATTACACGTCGGCGTTTGGTACATTCGTTCCTTCATTAAATTACTATTGTCTGTTTATTTTATTTAGCGCACTTAATTTTATTATCTTTAATTATTTATTATCATAATTAAAATGAAAGGATTAAGAGGTATGTTTAAGGGTAAGGGTGTTTCTTCTAGTAGGGGAAACCATGGCAAGGGTACTTCTTCTAGTCATCTTATTCCTACACAGGATGATTTTGTTGATACTCAACATTTTCCTACAACACCATTAGATTTAGACGATGAGCTGTTTTCTGGAATTCAAGAAGATTTTAATTTAGACGATGATCTAGATGATACACCCACCAATGTTGATGACAACACACCCACTAGTGCACATTCAACTGAAATGCCTCATATTCCCCCTAGTATGAGACGAGGTCCAGCAAACCGACCATTAAAATTAGATGCATGGATATTTTTTGATAGGGACGTAGAGAATCAAGTAGCTAGATGTAAAATTTGTAAAAATGTTTTAAAATTTAAAACTGGAAAAGGTCACGGTGGGACGGGGGTTTAATTAGACACGTAGTAAGTGCCCATCCAGCTAGGTATGCCCAATATCAGGCTTCAAAATCGGGTGCGCAAACGCCGCTCCATCGGGACAAGGTTCACATACCGACATCGTCCCACCAAGTCAGGTCAAATTAACCCTATGACTGGGAATTGTAGGCCCTAAATACAATAAACATAGAGATAGGGAAGCAATATCAAAATTAGTTGTTGTGGAGGGTTTGCCTTTTTCATTTCCTTCATCTCCCGATTTTATTCATTACATTAGAGATATATATAATCCTGCTTTTAACGGTTTTCCTAGATCAACTGTTAAGAGAGATGTATTTAAATTCGCACATGAATATCAACAATATTTACGTTATTCATTATATCATTTTAATGGCAAAGTATCTATTACGTCTGATATAGGTCGTAGTGCTAACAACCATGATTATTTAACTGTAACTTGTCATTGGATAGATTATAAATGGTCTATGCAAAAACGTATCTTAGCGTATAGATATATAGATGATAGGCACACTGGTACTTTTATTGCAGATAATATTTATCAAGTGTGCCATTATTATGGAATAACCGATAAAATTATGACTATTACATTAGATAACGCTTCTTCTAACAATTACGCTATTACAATTTTAAAAAATAGTTTAACTCCATCTTTTTCAGATCATTTTCATATAAAATGTGTGTGCCATATATATAACATAATTGTAAAGGATGATCTATCACTTTTTCAAGACATTCTTAGTAAAATACAATTTACTATAAACTTTATTTTTAAAAGTAATAGACTACAACGAAGAAAAGAATATAAAAAAATTTATCACGATTGTGGACTACCATATAGAAAAATTTCAGAAGAAGTATTCACTAGGTGGAATTCTTTATACGAGCAACTACTTGTTGCTTATGACTATAGAAAATCTATAACTTTATTTTTTAACTCTCATAATCAAAATCCAGCTGATATGATTGTAGATAGTGATTGGGTAAAAATTCACGAACGTATTGTATTTTTAGATAACTTTTTTCAAGCAACAAAAGAATTTTCCAGTATATATTATCCTACTATTTCAACTATGTTATTTTATATAACTCTAATATTTTTATTACTTAGTGAATATATGAAAAAACCATCTTATATGACAGCTATTAAAAAAATATTTTATTCCTATTCCCACTATTTATATTATTGGTATTGTATTAAATCCGACTATTAAAATAGACGGTACTAAATCACTAATTGAAACTATTTACGATTGTATAGAAGTACTACCACCTCCAAGTCCCAAAAATCTAAATCACCCACCACCTATTGAACAAACTAAAGAAGAAGTGTTGTCTAGCGTAGAAGACCAATGCAAAAAAAATATATAGGTTTTACCAACAAGAAACTGCTAGTAACTTACCGGCTTCCATACCATCTTCTTCATCTTCAACACAGCCTCACAAAAGACATGTTGTTTCTGCGGCTAGTATTGAAAGCCTCAGAAATAGAATGTGCAGCCGTACCGCTACTAACCAAATTAGCGAGTTGGATATTTTTGTTTTGCAGGGTTCTATACCGTACCAAGAAGTTATCAATGAAGATGGACATGAAGACTTGCTGAAATACTGGAGGGAGAATGAGAAGACCTTTCCGACACTTTCAATGATGCCCCGAGATGTTTTGAACATTCAAGCGTCATCAACTGCGTCTGAAAGCATTTTTTCTGTCGGTAGATATCAAATAGGAGACCACAGACACTCATTAGCCGGAGACAACTTGGAAATTGCAGTATTATTCAGAGATTGGATACGAGCGGAGCGGAGAAGGTGCGGTCAACCGGAGATCAACGAAGAAGAAGACGAAAACTACAACGAAATCTTATCCGAATGTAGTGGAAGCGACATGAATCAATTTGACCAACAAATACCAATTCCAACCGAAGAACCACAGGAAATTATCAAGCAATTAGAACATGTTTTTTTGAAAATGTAATTTTTTAATTGCAATTTTATTATGTAATTTGCAACTTTTGGATAATACCACAAAGTTGCAATTTAGACAATTGTATTTGTATTACAAAAAAATCATATGTCTATTAAATAATATAAGAGACACAAAAAAGCTTTGGGATGTTTTTATTACACTATCTTGTCTTGTTTATTGAGTTTTTTTATACATATGTTATTTAAAAAAAAAAAAAAAGAAAGGAAAACCCGCCGGAACCCGACCCCGCCCCGACCCGATTCCGACGGGATCGGGATCGGGACGGGCCTGGAGCAAGTCCCGCCAAACCCGACCCCGCTGCACTCCGCCCCGCCTCTTCTTCGCCGTCTCCGCCTCGACTCACCCCGCTGCAGACTAGTCCTACTAATGGCTGTGCCTAGTTCATATGCATTCAAACTAATATAAATAACTATTATTGAATACATTTGTTTGTTGTGTTAGAAATCAAATATATAGAGTATTGTTATGAAATAATAAAACTAGAATAATAATATTGTAGAGAAAGAGAGAAGAAGTTTTTTATTTCTCTTGAAGGATGTAAATATAATGAAGGGAAACCCCTCTATTTATAGGGGAGAAGTAGCTTGGTCCCAAAGTCACAAACCTTAATTGTTTTCCTAAAGATTGATGTTAGGTAGATTTTAATACTATTTTAGAGTGTGTTTAAGAAGTCTTTTATTTGTCTTTTAGTTGTTTTGTGCAATATTATGCGTGTGTTGTGTGTTTTCAGGTTTTAAGCGATTCAGAAAGGAATAAGGCGAATCCAAAGGAAATAGGCGATTATCAAGGACAAAAATGCATAGTCGGTCCCAAGAAATGAGTCAAGAAAGCCCTGAGAAGCTCGGAAAGCAATTTAATCGAAGTCTGGACGAAGAAGGCTGAAGAGCCGCGACGCAACAAGCAGAAGGGCCACCGCGCCCAACATTAGCGCCACGCCGCCCCTTTGGCAGTGAGCGAGGATGTTTGGGTCTATCACCTTTGGCAGAAATTCCAAAATCACCTTTTTATACTACAGGGTCTATCACAATTGCGATATTTGGGTCGCAAAAGAGGCTCCGCAATTGCGATAGACGTACCGCAAAAGCGGACCCTCGCCCCTTCCTGAACTGTCGCAAAAGAGACCCCCTTGTTGCAAATGCGAGTTGCCTTCCACAAAAGCGATGCACCAACCGGAAAAACATTTACAACAATTAAAATGCGATTTCTTGCCCAAAATTCACCCGAGCCCTTCGGGTTTCAACCCCATCCCCTCAAAGAAATTCCAAATAGTAAACATGACTTGTGCAATGTTCCCAAATATGAAACTGATCACATTTTCTACTCTTATTTAGGCTTGTCTTTCTTATTTTTCTTCAATCAATTTAGCTTTATTTATATTTTTCATTTTTTATTTATCTTGTGTGTGAAGATAATATGAACAGGTGGGAAGTTGATATAATTAAAATTTTAATCCAATTAAATATGAAAAAATAGTCGCACTTACAAAAAAGATTAAATTAACGAGTGAGAGATTTATGGTCCGTGTATAAATTAAACCACAAATTCGTTACATGAAACTTAAAAAAGAATATATTGTTTATATTTGAAACTAAGAGAAAGTATGTGTTACCAATATCGATTGTGGTGGAATGGTTGAAAGGAAAAATTTGGTTGGCAGTGCTGTCCCTAAATGGGGGCTGCAATGCACAATTCATATTTAGTCGCGCTTCAATGCGGGATACGAGACACAGGGTGAGAAACCAAAAAAAAAAAAGAGAGAGAGAGAAAGTATGTGTTACAAGCTAAAATATTTATATTAGTTAAATCTCAGATATGTAAAATATAGTGTATATTTCCGTTGCCGATTATTTCGTCGGCGGTGAGGTAGAAGAGAGAGAGGAGGGTGAGGGAGAAGAGAAAAGGAGATAGATACACAGTATAGCTATGATCGGTAATATATATTTCGATGCAAGTATGTATAATAATATATTTAAAATGTAATTATTATACTTAATATCTCTTATATGTTAGCTACAACCTATCAAATTCCTAAATTATACTCATAATTCAGTTTGGTTAACTTAGGATGTTAGTATTGCTCCTAATAGGACGTCATCATATCAATAGATGACTTTTTATGTTAATAGAATTCCTACTCGGCAATTTTAATCTTTAGAAGTAGAGGAAAACGAAAGAAAAGCTCCCACATGGAAAAGGGCCATAAAGTCCCCGGCATAGCTAGATGACAAAAAAGAAAAATTTAAAATTCAGCGGAAGGTCTGTAGTGTGGGTTCAAATCCCGGTGGGAGTAATTTGTTCTCTTATGGGGGTAGGACCTTGTAGGTGATATCAGTTAATTTGTTTTCAAATCCTGATCATTCAGGCACATTCCGTGATTTACTGGTAATAATGCTGAGGAACCGGGACTACTATCTACAGAAATAGTCTAACGTAAGTCGGAAATCTGAATATAAAAAAAAAGACCATAAAAGAGTGGTGGTACCCCACGCATCGCAAAATGCATGTGGTTGTCCTGTATATGATCACGTTCGCTTCGACGACCCGGCAAAAGGCGCCACTTCTGTCAGCTGGTGCAGTACACGACCCTTTCTTCAACAAAAACTGAAATATTACTGTATTTTGGTTGGAGCAATCCTTACGAAAATAATGGGAAAAAATACTAGAGAAACTGTTGCAAAGTTGATATGACCAAAAAATTACATTAAAAATGAAATAATTTTATGAATTTGAATTCTTAAAAGAGTTAAAAAAATGTCCAACTTTAATTTTGTCAATGTTGATTGGTGGTGGTATTTAATGTTCTCTATTGACAGTTTGACATGAGTTATGCGTAGGATGTGCTTCTATATGTTTTAATCAAATCAGTGATAAGAAATGTAAATCAACTAGAGAAAAAATGAACCTAAAGTTATATATTTCTTAATGTCACGCCGCAAGATGTTATTACATATTATCCAACATCATATTAAAATTTGACTGAAGCACTTTATAAATCATACATATTTTAACTAATACTTAATAAAGTTAATAAATTTTAGGAATAACTTATTTGACTAACTCTAAGTTTAAGTGATTAAGAATTTGCATGTGTCAGTTCCACTCGTAAGATATATATGTTAATAAATTATAAAGTAGGTTGCATACAGTACTTGAAGTGAATTACTTACCCGATATTTATACCAAAATTGAACACTTGGAGAACTACAATTAAAGTAAAAATAAATACTCATATATATCACGTAATCATAGTTAACAAACAAAATTTACACAAACACATCTTACATTATTAATTAGTTTTACACGAGTACTCTGTCCGAATAAATTTTTTTCCTAGTCATATTGTATCACTATTAGAGAAGTTTATAAATATACCTTCCTTGGCACTTCTCTAAAAGGCTAGAATCGAAGACTTACTAAACCTTTTGCTAAGCACTACAAGGAAACAAGATTACTATCAAACCAAATATATCATGTTTTCACACACTAGTTTCTTGATTAGATATTATTGATTTTTTAAATACATGATATCATCCTTTCAACAGACACTAATGAATTTAAAAAGCAAACGTAGTATTTATCTATACAATTTTTTAATTTCTAAACATAGCGAAATATAGGGCTTATATTTTGTCCTTTAATGTCCATACAATAAATAAGAAAATACACATATGATCGGACAAAGTCAAATTTTAACAACTTACATGATATTCTTCCTTATTTCCTAATAAGCATATTTAGTTTTAAGTCAAGTTGATCAAGTAACGTAAAGTTAACACAATTCATTTGTGAAAAAGGAACTTGAGAGCAGAAAAAGGCCAAATGTGATATCCTTAATAAAATAATCATGTTAAAGAATTTTTTGTGAGAGAATTTAAAAACCAAAAAAATGATTTGACTAATTAAGGAAACTACAACGTATTATTTAAAATCTTGCAAGTTTTGTTTTTAAATTAATTAACACTCTTATTTTCCATATGTTTCATCAAACCATATACGGATGAAATATTAGATACAATTGATTTTGGTATTACGTAACCTCTCGTACATCGTCCCGTCACAATCTAAAATCTTTTGTTAACTTTTTTTTTTTTAACATATGAATCAGAGTAAAAAAAATGAACCATACACTTATTATGTAAATGAAAAACTTTCATTAGTACCACAAACTATAAGACTTGATAATTTTGTGAACATAACATATATGATTACTTCTAAACATATACTTTAGGTTTCGATTATACGTACCTATCATACCTCTAGTTATAGGATCATAACAAAAGATCAAAACTAAGAATGAAAACAATTCAACTTTACATTCAATTCTTTTTTGTTTGGTACCATTTTGTCCGAACTTGAGAGTTTCAATTGATTTTGGACTCTGCTGACATCTGATAAGCACAAGGGCTCACCCATTTTTAAATTTGTGGTCCGTAGTGTACACGATATCTACCATTTGAGGCAGCCACCAAAACTCTGACATGGACTACTTTTACTATGTTTCCACAATTGCCAGATAATCATTGGTGCACACAAATTATTTTACTATATCTCTTTTGTCCATATCTAGTAAAAAATCTCAATTTAATTTTTAGTTATTTTTAAAAATCGCCGTAATCTCTCCCTCTCTCTGTATATATAGTTCATGGGAGAGTGAAGGAAAATCAATGAGATGAACAGCTCAATTTCCTCTCTCAGTTAAAGTCTTGTTTGGTTTTAATCATTTGTAGGAGCCAATCAAGGCTCTGAAATGTATATGATATTCAAGCGATTAATCATCGGTGGAGAAATTGTTGAAGAAGAAGGCGAGTGGGAGAAAGAAAGATAAGAATCCAAATAGTATACGTTTCTAGCTTTACATAGGATTAATATAGAAGATTTTCAGAGAACCTAGAAGATTCATATAAATCAGCGAGATTCCAGCATACGGTAAAATTCTCTCCAGATTTATGTAATTTTCCCTTCTTTTTTGCTATAGATAGATTTGATTCTGAAATTATTCACGAGATACTGCATTATTTACTTATTTTTCAATTTTGAATTTCCGAAACGGTTATGTTCTGTATGTATATATATGTATATATTTGGTGAAGGGGATTCTCAGTAGTAGCGCGATCTTGTTAGTTAGGATTCGATTCTAAAGTACATATTTGTTGAATTAAAGCATATTTGTTTTAGGTGAGAGATTTGAGGCAATTACGGCAACAATGACGATGAAAGAGGCGGCGAATGAAGTGCAATTTGCGAAGTGCGAGTGCTGTGGATTGACGGAGGAGTGTACAGAGGCGTATATAGCGAGAGTTAGGGAACGGAACCAAGGGCGGTGGATATGCGGACTGTGCACGGAGGCGGTGAAGGACGAAATGGTGAGATCGTCATCGGAGAGAAGGATCGGAAGAGATGAAGCGTTGAATCGACACATGACATTTTGCAAGAAATTCAGAGCGAAAAGTCTGCCGCCGAGTCCGACGGACGAATTGATATCTGCGGTGAAGCAGTTGCTGCTGAGGAGCTTGGATTCGCCGCGGTCAAATCCGGTGAGCAGAGGAGGTTTTGTTCGATCACAGAGTTGTTTTTCAGCTTTTGATAGTTGAATTTGAATGACTTCGGAACGGATTTGGTAGTGTTGGAGGATAAATTAGTAGATGATTGTTGAAGTAAATAGCATTGGTCTAGAATAATAAGTTTTGGTGCTTAATTATGCATTGCTTGAATTAGTCCAAATATATCTATTTGGACTGTTTGTTGTTGAATCAATTGAAATGTTGTTAGATCTAATGCTTAATCTCTTATGATCTATCAGAATTCCTCTAATTTGTTTCTCTAGAAGAAATATGGGAAACATACTCCATAGTTAGCTGGAATAGTTGATTCTATTATAGCACGATGATAATTAGCTTATAAAACTCATGAAGGTTATTGAAATGTGGACTTCTTCTTCTTGGTAGGTAAAAACAGAAAACTCAAGTATATATCAAGGCAATTTAATATGAAAATGTTACTTTTCTTTAGATTGGAAATAACTTCTGATTCAAAATAAGAGCTGAAAACCTTTTTTTGGTGAGTCTTCTAATGCAGATTGCAGAATTTGAGCAAAAACTTTTTTGGACATGCGTGGTTCAACAGATTCAAGTGGTAATAATAAAGCAATTATTGAGTGAACAACTCCAGTTCATTACAAATTCTTTAGCATTTACACTGTTGACCCTCGATGAATTTCTTCGCCAGTCATTGTTTTAGGAATATCCTAATTACTCTTGTACAAGACTTTTACAAAATATGATAAGTAATCTAAATATACACACACGGTTTCTCTGGATATAGAGTTTCAAAAAATCAACAGATGTAAGCTTTTCTTTCTGGGTTCCATATCTTCTCTGGCTGAAGATATGCTTTTACAGTGTTGTTGATTTGGAAAACGGAAGTGCAAATCCAGCGCCTTTCAAAAAATGATATGAGAGTGACCTAAGACTGAAACAAAATATATAGTTGTTGAAGGTGATTTTTAAAGTGTTTAACATATTTCTGGTTTCTTACTGCTTCTTGTACCCAAGGTCTGTTCACTGTTCAGTACATTTAGTCATCATTCATTATAAGGTTGAATTAAACATATGACTCCAAATAATCAAGTGAACTGCAAAATTGGATCATCTTAGCAAGAATTAAGTGCCCCTGATAATATTGTGGGACAGTCGGTGGCTGATCCAATTTTAAAGCTGCGAGTTTGAAGGACGTGCCGCTCCATGCTCAAAACTATGTATATAAAATATATATGAAAATCCACACCAGAAGGAAGGAGAAGAGACGGGTAAAAATGAAAAATAAGCTTCTCTACCGCAACAGAAAAATTGCTTATGTTGCTCAAAAACACTTCCTTTGTGTTGGTTAAACACTTCAAATTTCTAAATGAAAAAAGTTCTTAAAAAAGGTGTTTATATCGTTCCAAAAGCTTGGCCAAACAGGCTAGCTATACATTTTAATTTGGAGCCCGCAATATCTGAATTTTTTCAAATTTATGATACATCAATCCACCCTCTATCTTAGTCATACAATAGAGTCCTTGCAATATTGAAAGGGATATTATATATTCTAGCAAGTTGGTTGAGAGTGATTCTTTAAATCTCAAGCACAGAAACAAACTACAAGTCCCAATCTAGTTATTGCTAATGTGAAGGGCCTATCTAGACAATTTATTTGAAGAAATTTTCCATGAAAAGTTTCTAGGTAAAAAAAACGTGTGTAAATATTATAACTTTTATAATTTCTGTTTTGTTCTTTAATAAAGTATATAGAAAGTGCATCACAAGTACATGATATTTTTGTACGGGGGGATACGAAGGAATGCCTAGTGATTGTCTTTTCCTGCTAAGCTGGTAGAATTAAAAGGTGGTACTTCAATTTAAGGATTTGAAAGGAATTTGTCACTTCAAATGAGGGAGTGACCAAGTGGTCGAAGAGTTAGAATGATAAATTTGTGAATTAAGGGTTGAATTTTGACATATTAACCGTCCGTGCACTAAGTTCCCGCTATGCGCACGGTCCGGAAAAAGGTCGGACCATAAGGGTCAATTGTACGCAGTCTTATTTTACATTTCTGAGGCTATTTCCACAGCGTGAACCCGTGACCTCCTAAACTACGTGAAACAAAATGAATTCTTCTAAACTGCCTAATGTTTTTATGAATGAAGTTACTCAATATATATGTTAGTAACAGCTAATGGGTAATTGATGAATTAGTTTACATGTGAGCAAACTCATTTTAGTGATCGATAAAGTATTCAAAATATATATATATATATATATATATATATATAACTTACCTATCTAAACAGAATTATATTTTCAGGGAAGGAGCTTAAAAGCACATGAAAAAATAATTATTTCTTGAGAGGAAGCTTTTTTTTCGGAAATGTCCTTTCAAGATTAGTGATTCACTGGTTTGTATCTTGATTATTATTATTATTATTATTATTATTATTATTATTATTATTTCGAATCAAATGGTTCAAATTCTCCTTTTGGTGCTTCAATGTAAAATAACTAAGCCAACAACAACAAATTTTGACGTTTACTGAAGTTACTTGAAAAGAGTAAGCGTTTTAGCAATTAATGTTGCCTATTATCTCTCGGTCCCAAATAGGTGTTATCTTAGTAGAAACAAAAAAATTCAAAATAAGTGTCATTTTAAAAATTCAATCCAAAAATTGATAACTATTTCCAACTATATCCTTAGCATTAAGAAATAGTCTTTTTTAATATTGATCAATTCTCAATAAATATCTAATAAATAAGAGTAATTTAGTAAATTAAATATTATATTTATTAATTTCTTAATGAACATGAAATTTTGCTAAGATAACACTTATTTTATAAGAAGGGAGTATTGATTATGCTATATATATATCGGCTAGAAAATCCCGTCAAAGTTAATATTCTTTTTAATTCTCACTAATAGAATATTTCACGAATATTCTTTCATTAATTGTATTAATTGTATATCTCCTATTTTAGGTAAAATTATAATCCTTTTGTAATTAGGTTGATTAATTACCTAGTTTATAGTAAGGTAAATACTTTTGTAATACTATATATATATTGTAAATCATTCATCAATAACATGAATTATCTATTCATTTATGTTATTGATGAATGATTTACAATATATAGTATTACAAAAGTGACCTGGAGGTCACGGGTTCAAGTCGTGAAAACAGCATCATGCAGAAATGCAAGGTAAGGCTACGTACAATAGACCCTTGTGGTCCGGCTCTTCCCCGGACCCCGCGCATAGCGGGA
This sequence comes from Anisodus acutangulus, assembly GCA_029783415.1. Lineage (NCBI taxonomy): Eukaryota > Viridiplantae > Streptophyta > Magnoliopsida > Solanales > Solanaceae > Anisodus > Anisodus acutangulus. Next base: position 30,654,437 of record CM056512.1, read on the forward strand.
GCTTATTGCATCGGGTTGTCCTTTTTATAGTATTACAAAGTATTTACCTTGCAATAAATTAGGTAACTAATCAATCTAATTACAAAAGGATTATAATTCTACCTAAAATAAGAGATATACATTTAATACAATTAATGAAATAATATTCGGATAATATTCTATTATAAATGAATATGTTCCTTCATGTTATTGATGAATGATTTACAATATATATAATATTACAAAAGTATTTACCTTGCTATAAACTAGGTAACTAATCAATCTAATTATAAAAAGATTATAATTCTACATAAAATAGGAGATATACAATTAATGGAAGAATATTCGGGAAATATTCTATTACACCCCTACAGTCGAAGCGGGAGGTTCACGAACACTGAGACTGGCTCGAAAATCATCAAATAATATGCGCGGAAGTCCTTTGGTAAAGATGTCGACAATCTGAAAGCTGGAAGGAACATGAAGGACACAGACTTGACCACGAGCTACTTTTTCGCAAACGAAATGAATGTCCATCTCAATGTGTTTAGTGTGTTGATGTTGGACAGGATTTTCAAAAAGATATATTGCACTAATATTGTCGCAGTAGATCAGTGTTGCCTTTTGAGTCGGGCAGTGAAGCTCAAGTAGAAGGTTACAAATCCAACAAGACTCAGAGACGACGGTGGCGATACCTCTGTACTCTGCTTTGGCACTGGATCAGAATAGTGTAGGTTACCAGACGTGGAGCGTCTGGTGTCAGGATATTCACCCCAGTCAGCATCAGAATAAGTAGTGAGACCAGTGAGCGAGGACATGTATAGATGTAATCCGAAGTGAAATGTTCCTTGGACGTATTGTAAAATATGTTTAAGGGCATGCATGTGTGCTTCTATCGGATTGTGCATGTGCAAGTAGATTTATTTCACAACATAAGATATGTATGGTCTCGTTAATATGAGGTATTGTAGGGCCCCAACCAGGCTACGATAGTAAGTTGGGTCTGGATACAGAGGGTCGAATTATCGTTGAGCTTTGAATTGGTGTCTAGTGGTGTGTGAGATGATTTGCAAGATGTCATGCATGCAAGGTCAATGATCTCTTCGGTGTATTTCTTCTAACACAGAAATAGGCCGCTAGAATGTCGAGTGACAGAGATTCCCAAGAAATAACTCAGGGGGCCCAAATCCTTCATAACAAACTTAGAGGAAATGAGAGACATAATGGACCGGTGGAGAGGATCAAATGATGTGGTGAGTATGATGTCATCAACATATAATAAGAGGTAAGCCATGTCTGGACCATTGTTGTAGATGAACAGGGAATGCTCGGATCTGCTGTGTAAAAAACTGATAGATGAGACATAATCGGCGAACCGCTGCATGCTCGAGGAGCCTATTTCAGTCCATAGAGCGATTTCCGCAATAGACACACATAATCTGGATGAATAGGATCCCTGAAACTCACAGGCTGATGCATATATACTGTTTGATGAAGATCCCCATGTAAGAAAGCATTCTTGACATCAAGCTGATGAATGGGTCAAGACTTGGATAGGGCAATGCTGAGGACGGTCCGGATTGTTGCGGGCTTTACGACCGGGCTGAACGTTTCATCACAGTCTACTCCCACATGTTGAGACCTGTCATCACCTATAAGAAGAGCCTTGCACCTCTCAAAAGAACCATCAAATTTCTTTTTATGTCTAAAAATTCACATAGAACGAATAATGTTAGCATCAGGTGGATGAGGTACTAGGTCCCACATCTTATTATCAATAAGAGCATTATATTCGTCAATCATTGTGGCTTTCCAATTTGGGTCGGACAAGGCATCCTTCGGATTTCGAGGGATAGGGGAAGGGACAACTGGAACAGATAGGTTAAACAACCGTTTAGGTTTAGAAATTCCGTGCATGGCACGGGTTTCCATTGTCCGAGAGCGTGTTCGGGACGCGAGATGGGAGGAGGGTAGGGTGCTGCGGGACTGCCGGGAAGAGGAGAAAGGGCAGGGGTGGCGGGATCGGCTGGCCGAGGCTCAGTTTGCTGAGAGGTGGCTACATAATCACCCTGAGACAAGCTGTTCCAAGCCACCATCGGCGGAACCGAGTGGGCAGTGTGTCCCGGAATGACCGTGGTGGGTGCGGGTGCCGGGGTCTGGGACGACGAACTATGTAAATGATGAATTAGAAGGGGGTTCATGCTATCATCTAGGAAGTCGTAGGAATGCCGAGGTGGCTAGTTTAGGGAGGCAAATGGGAATTGAGACTCATCAAATAGGACATGACGTGAAATAATAATTTTACGGCTTGACAAGTCATAGCACGAGTAACCACGATGATTGGCGAGGTAACCCAGAAAAACACATGGGGAAGACTGGGGTTAGAGTCTGTGAGTGGTCGGATGGAGAGGATAACAGAGACATCCAAAAATACGCAAGTGTTGGTAGGAGGGGTTCCTACAAAACATAACTTGAGTGAGCGAACGTTGAGCTAGAGACTTGTTTGAGATTATGTTTAGGATATAGGTGGTCATACAAAGTGCGTAATTCCAGAATTTATGGGGAATTGAGGCGTGAGCAAGTAGGACACGAATTAGGTTGTTTATGGTTCGGATTTTCCGTTCGGCTTTACCATTTTTGGAGGAGGCGTGAGGGCATGAAAAATGAAAGGTAAGACCGTTTTTGAAGCAAAACTGTTTGAATTGGTTATTATCAAATTCTCTGTCATTGTCACATTGAAAATATTTTATGCTCTTTTCAAATTGTGTTTTTACGAAAGCACTAAATGAGGAAAAAATGGGGTAGACATGTGATTTATTGCCAATTGGAAAAGTCCATAGAAAGTTGGAATAATCGTCCAAAAATAACACATAATTTCGATGACCAACTGTACTTAAAATAGAAAACGTCCACAAATCGCTATGTATCATATCGAAAGGCATTAAAGTATAATTTGTGGATGCATAAAATGGTAATTTAACATGTTTTCCAAAAATACAAAATTCACATATAGAAGTCTTAGAAATACGATTTCAATTGATAAAATTATTGTTTCTAAGGGAGCGTAAAACCGAATTTCCCGAATGTCCTAATCTAAAATTTACAATTAATACAATTAATACAATTAATGAAAAAATATTAGAGAAATATTCTATTACTCACATCAACTACTTCATGAACCAAATAATCTAATGCATTTCTTTGATACAATCATATTCATCCTGCCTCATTGTTTATTCACAATTATTGACCCACAATCATTTGTTTGATTTTTAATCCAGCTTTGTGATAACTAACATTGCCAATTATTGTAGATAAAAAAAGAAGAAGGTATTTTTGGCATGGTTTCTGTTGTCTTCCTTCCCAGTGTTGAACTGTCAAATGGAAATTAATGCAAAACCAACATTCCAATAAAATAAAATTGAGCTTGCATAAAATATTAGTGCAATTATGATACTTTCACATGCAATACAGGCTGGTTTTACATTTGTGATTACTCAGGATTGTAATCTCCAGGTCCCATTTGTTGCTATTGCCTGCCAAGTGTTATAAAATGACAAGGGATATTGATACTTATATACAACCCCAATTGATATTGATATATCTTATACCGAAGAATATATTTAGCTATTAAAGTCTAAATAACTTGGCATTGTATAGCCATATTCAACGAGATTATGGAGGTTCCCCTCTTAATTGATTCCAAAAATTAAGAGGAAAAAACAAGAAAAAATATATTTCAACTTTCTTTTTCTCCTCCTCTTCTTTTGGTGGATTGACGCGTGCGAGTTTGTATGGTTGGAATTGAATGAAAACATCCGAACGAGACCATACACAAAATTTGAGGAAGATTAAAAGTGATTTAACTTGTTTCAAATAAATAAATCAGGAATCAAATCGCCCCTATGGCATATATATATCACGTTGTATATCGTGTATACCAAGTATTTGTTACATAGATTTAGACACATATAACTGAATTTCTAATATATTTTTATATGTACTTCAGTCATGTACGATTGAAGGTCAGTCATACATGAAAAAATTCAGACATATATGACTGAAATTTTAACCATTTTTTTACAAGCGCCTCAGTAAAAAAATGTCCGAACTTTATTTTGGCAAGCATACCAAACATCAGGTGAAAACGTATGATGTTTGGCCTTCACAAGGCCACACTTTCAGACGTGAATGTCTGAAGTGTCCAAGGTTCAGACATGAAGTGGAACTCGCGCAAAAGAAAAAAAAGACAAAACATGTATTACTTAAATGGCGCAACTAAAATAAGGTGTTGTGCACTTCTTGCAAATAATTTTCTTTAAAAAAAGGTGTTGACTCCACATCAAATTAAATATATATTTTTTTAAATTTATAGTATTAAATATGTTATATATTTAACCTAAATAAATATTATATTTATGTAGACGTAAAAATTCTAAAAATTCAAAACTTATAATATTAAATATGTCACCATGTTTATATGGTTATAGCTTTTAGAAAATAATGACATAAACTCAAAACAAAAGAATATATAATTCAAACAAACTATCTAGGCTTTATGACGTACTTAGAACAAAGAAAACTACAGTAGAAACTCTATTAATTAATACTCGATTATTTAATAAACTCTCTTAGATAATATTTTTGGTCGGTCCTGACTCAGAGATAACGTGCTAAATTAATAATTCGCTAAAATTATAAGATAATACATTTTTGATTACTCATATAGACCCTATGTAAAATATAAATTAATAATTTCTTATATACTACATAATACATGAGTGATTTATGAAGACTTCTTGAAAAATGACTCAATTGTCTTTTATTTTTTGTTGAAATCAATGTCACATTGAATCTCATCTCATCTCTAATTTTTCTTATCATTGTAAGAACTTCTGGTGTTGTTTTCTCATAGCTCAATAAGAAATTATTCAATGTGATTGTCGCTTTAATAGTCTCGTTTCGCGAAGGGGGCTCTATTGTAGAACTTTCATCATCATCTTCATCATCATCTTCATCACCTTTATCGATTCTCATAACGCTCTCAATTATTTCTTCATCAGTCAACAATTGTGCAACTACATTTTCTTCTGGGGTAGTTCAGGACATGTTCGACATCCATTATTTGTGTTAGTATGATTTGATCTTGTGTTTATATAAGAAATATTTTTTAACATCCATAAAGTAGGACACTGAATACAAGAAGCATAATAAAGTGGGAGATTATAGGGTGCTTCATTTGATATAGTACATTGAACAATAATGAAGTGGAAGATTGAAGGGTGTTAGTAAATTGATATTTCATTATAAATTTATCTATAAATTGATAAAGTATTAATTAATATATAAATTAATAATTATTAATTTATCAATTAATTAACATCTCTTTTAATTAATAAATTTTGATGGTCCAAAAGCATTAATTTATAAAATTTTTTACTGTAGTACAAGTTTAAAGGATAAGCATATACTTCTGTCTTAAGACGTATAGTACAAGGCAATACAAACTAAACTAAACTAAACTAAACTAAACTACTACTAAACCAAACCAAACCAATAAACTCCCATTTTCCCCCTTTCACCCTTCATATTCTCATCATTCTCACCCCTCCCCCCCCCCACCCACCCACCAACAACACCCTATCTCATCCAATCCAAAGGCCCAAATCAGAGCAAAAATGATGCACATGACCTTTTATTGGGGTAAAAAAGTGACCATTTTGTTCGATTTCTGGAGAACCGATTCATGGACTAGCTATGTCATCACTTTACTCGCTTGTTTTATCTTCTCCATATTTTACCAATACATGGAAGATCGCCGTCAACGATTCAAGATTCTCTCTGCCAATTCCAAGAGAAATTACCCTCCACCTCCACCGCCTAACGCCGCCGTGAATGCCCCCCTTCTTTACACTTTTCCGTCAGTCGGCGGTAAATGGAACTCGGCCAGATTTGCTACCGCGATTCTCTTTGGTGTCAACTCGGCGATTGGGTATTTCCTTATGTTGGCTATTATGTCATTTAATGGTGGTGTTTTTTTTGCTGTTGTTCTGGGTTTGTCGATCGGATATTTGCTCTTTAGGACCGGCGATGAGGATGATGTCGTCGTTGATAATCCGTGTGCCTGTGATTGAAATTTCTGGTTTATTGTAATGGTTTTTATCCGTAGAAATTATATGGAGGAATGATAATGAAAATGTTTTCCTTTTTTGGGTTTTAGTTAGTGTTGGATCGGTGGTTCTCGAGTCCTGTTACTGTTGTTGTGTTTCTTGATCTCAATATAATTATACATTTCTTTTTCTCATTATTATTGTTTGACCTAACTCCAAAATGGAAACGGTCAAAAAAAACAGGGAAACTTACCAATACGTACTAAACTTATTTATTAATACGTAAAATATGTAGTTTGGTTCAGATTTGTAATCATATACCTAAATCCATACCATTATCATTATGAAACAAATTTACAATCGGATAAAAATAGATCAATGTTATGAAATTCAAGCATCAATTACTATTTTACTCAAAATCATTTTGCTTTGTTATGTTCAAAGCAAGCCACCTTTGAAGATTAATTTGAATCTGATTATATATTTTAGGGCGTCACGCTGCATATTTGTGGCGGTATAGCCACATCGCTAGTTTTTTTGGCTGATCTAACTGATTAAAAATTGATTACTATATAACACGAAAAGATCAAATTTTTTCTTGTGGTTAAAAAACTGGTTCAGCCATGACCTCGCTGCTAGTGATTAAGGGAGATTTCAAGCTAAAATTTTAATGATAAAACTTTAAATGAGTCAAACTCTTAACGGATGTGAAAATCAAATCTTTTTGTAAAGTACAAAGACAAATTTGAACCTTTTCCACAACTTAAATAAAATGATACATAATATTCGCTTCAACTTGTCCTGAATTTTCATGAACACAAATAAATTTACGAGATTCTATTACCCTTTGGAATTTTTTTTAGAAGTGAAATAAATATCTCCTTTTTACAAGATAACCAGATTTTGCATTGAGTGGTGAACCTTTTGATAAGTGGTTGTTGTAGGTGTAATTTGCTCAACTTGAGGGAGGACCGTACTGATTCTGAGTTGCACTTGTCTGTCCTGTTTCATTTGAAAAAAAACATCATTCCAAAACAAAAAGGAAGTAGAGACAAATGACAAACAGAGTAAAGTTTGATGCAAGAGATTCCATCTGAAAGAAACTTTAGTAGTCCCTTTGTTCACTAAAACAACAGCAACATTTTAAAAGTTAAATAATTGCATACTGAAAATTTTATTGTATTTCTTAAGTATAAAAAGTTTCCAGTTTTGTTGAAATGAAAACATAAAAGGCTCTGAGTTACAGTATTTTGTTGTTGTTACTAAACATCGATTATTTAATATTGTTGGAAATTTAACTACGTGGGATTGACTTTTTTTTGTCTTTAGCGATTTAAACACATGGGTCCCGCATGTCGGAAATATCGTTTCTTCGCACATGCCTAATCTACTAAATGAGTAGATGATAATAGTGCCAAGTATCGTCAAATTTTGTTAAGAAATGAAAGATATATTCGTACACAAAGTAAGGTGTTTGAGACATGAATATGGATTGTTTTGGCCAAATAACATATCTCCCACATAGGTAGAAGATGGAAGGATTGAGCACTATATAAACTCTAGTTTTGAGTAAGGGTTTGGGACCCCAAGGGATAACTCATGTGTTAAGAAGAGGGAGGACCTAGGTGAGCTTAAGTTTGGGGCTAAGCCCCACACGCGCCGCCCGTCCGGGCTTGGGCTCGATCACGGGCTTTGGCCTCAGTCTCTGGTCACGGGACGTATACGGGACAATTTTGTCTTAAAGACAGAGAGTCATCTCTCAACTCAGCTTTTGTTCTGTTTAACCTTTCGGATACACATCTTACATACAGTTTAAGACAATTATATTTTTTTAAGTGTTCGAAAGATGTCTTCTTCAACCATTGGCAATGATTCTGCTCCTGCCAGTTTCCAAAGCGAATGCCCAGAAAAGTTTCTAGGTACCAATTTCAAGAGCAACAAAAGATGTTGTTCTATCTTACTACGTTGAACCTATCACGCTTTCTGACAGAAGATCTTCCTTCTGGTGGGGATGCAATAGACACTCAGTCTAACACAACGACTGAAGTGGGCGAAGATATCCAGGTCACAAATGCCCCGAAGTTAACAATGGATGCCTGGAATCATAGTGATTTTATGTGCAAAAACTGCATTCTGAATGGTCTGTTAGATACACTCTATACTATGTATTGCACCGTGAAGACGGCAAAGGAGTTGAGGGAAAAACTTGTGAAAAAGTACAGCGCACAAGATGTGGGTACTAAGAAATTCATCGTTGGAAAGTTTCTGAAATTTCAAATGGTGGATGGTAAATCAGTGATGTCCCAAATCCAGGAGTTTCAAATGATTCTTCATCATCTGGATTTGGAAGGAATGAAGCCAAATAAGCAGTTTCTGGTTGCATCTTTGATTGGGAAATTGCCTCCTTCGTGGAACTACTTCATGAGTTATCTCAAACTAAAGACAAAGGAAATAGGGTTTGAAGATCTTATTGTCAAACTACAAATACAAGAGGACAATAAAATAACTATATCTAAGAGAAAGCAGTCAATGGAGGCAAAGGCGAATCTGGTTGATTCGAAGGGAAATGCCAACAAAAAGTGCAAGTACCAGAGAGACGGCAAAAGCCAAATGATTGAGAAGTTAAAAAAAAACTGTCATCACTGTGAAAAGCCTGGCGATATGATCAAAGAGTGCCGCAAACTGAAGCGAGAGTAGAAGGAAAAAGGCAAGAACAAAGGCAAGGCCAAGGATGATCCTTCAAACCTTGATGACATGATTGTGGATTTGTCGGTTGTAGTGCTGGAGACAAATCTGGTGGAGAATCCAAAGCAATGGTGGATAGACACGAGTGCAACCCGTCACATTTTCTCAGACAAGAGTGCATTCTCATCTTACGCCCCAATCTCGGGCAAAACCCAAACAATAAGAATCCATTAAGTGAAGGCCTACCCTAAGATCAAATATTCTGCATGTCTAGGGGAATGGACTTAAAACCCAAACAATAAGAATCTTTATAGTGGTAACCCAACCTTACTAACTGGAGATCCCAATAATTTGGTTCAATGGGACAACTAAACTATAGAGGTTCCGTTTTAGCGCTTCACTTGAAGTAAGAGCACTTTAGATTATTATTCTTTAAAGAAATATAATTTCAAAGTTGTTCCCGCGATAGACATTAAGTGCTACCTGCATAATGTGTAAAGGATAAGTTTCTAAAATCTTTTAATGATTCCTAACACTTGCGAGTGGGGTATAGAAGGATACCTTAAGGAGATCACCTATTTAAGTGCGAAGACAGACCGCTTCAAAAGTACGCACTTAAGAATCCAAGAAGTTGTCCATGGCCACAAAGGACAAAAATATAAGAAGAAATGAATAAGAGGAGTTATTGTGTCGATATCATTGTCTTGGTTTACACTAAACACTGATTGTTCAAGACATCACGGTCACCGCGTAGTAAATAAATTCGATGGAAATCGACTAAGGTAGGTTCAAAGCCGAAAACTACCTTTCCTGATGCAATATCTTTCCGCTGAAAGATTACGGAACTTTGACACCCTGTGTGCATCAATTCTCTTTTAAGAGGGGATTGTTGGAAATTTAACTATGTGGGATTGAGTTTTTTCCTTCTTTAGTGACTTAAACACGTAGGCCCCGCATGTCAGAAACATCATTTCTTTGCACATGCCGAGTAGATGATATTAGTGTCAAGTATCATCAAATTTCGTTAAGAAATGAAAGATATATTGGTACACAAAGTAAGGTGTTTGAAATATGAATAGATGGATTATTTTGGCCAAATAACAAATCTCTCACATAGGTAAAAGATGGAAGTATTGAGCACTATATAAACTCTAGTTTTGAGTAAGGGTTTAGTATCCCAAGAAGTAACACATGTGTTAAGAAGAGGGAGGACCTAGGTGAGCTTGGTTTCAAGGCTAAGCCTCACACGCGCACCGCCACCGCCCGCCCGTCTGGTCTAGGCTCAGGTCACAGGCTGTGGGTTGTTATCCAAATTTTTTTTTTGGTCCCTAAAATATTTCTTATTTACATTTTGATCCTGAAAGTTTCGGAGATAACCAAATGTTGCAACGACTCTAAAACGTTGCAACTAATTTGACTTCAACAGTCAGAAACACCCTCATCTTTCCTATAAATTAAACCCTTATGTTCAGTTCGAAGAAGGATATACAGAAACACACACAGATCCTCTCCTATTTAGTAGTCTATTCTATATTTATTTTCTTCACTAGAATCAACCTTATTTGCGTTGTATTGTTGATGTTTTATCTTGAGAAACTATTGTCCATTACCGTAAAAGCATATATACGAGACATTTTTGTCTTAAAGACAGAGAGACATCTCTCGACTCAATTTTTATTCTGTTTAACCTTTCGGACAAACTTTTTTACCTACAAATACGTAACTTAAAAATCAACATTTAAATTCACACTTAGAATCATCGAGACTCACACAAGTAGGTAACAGAGAGAAGAAAGAAGACCATATGTGAAATTGCCAGATTGGATCATAAATTAGAGTAAAATAGCAAGCTGAACAGCTGGACTAGAGCTCTGAGCACTAGTTAGTTTTCACCCTGTATCAATACAACAAATAAATCAGTAAACGAATGTTTTCCCACTGGATACATCACTACCCAAATATTATGCCTTGCCTATACTTGAAGGCTTAGCATCAGCACATATCAGATTACATGCATTCTATTGATCACGCTAACATCCTTCGGTATCAACAACAACATTGGTACTAATGTACACTCAAGCAATCAAAAAGGAGCAATTAGCATATGGAGCAGAGGAGGATCGGTCGAAGGATGTGAGCCTAAAACCCAGGCTGAAGCAACGGTGAGCATCCCTGGTTGTCACAATGCAGTTATCAATTGTCAATCTGGTCCAGTTACAAAAAGGGCGGCAGAATCATTGAGATGAATGTACAAGCACACAATTTTTATTGCTCATTGCTGATCTTGAATCTTTAATGAGACTAATTCACTGTCCTGCTGTTGACCTCTTGACCTTGAGCTCTTTGGAAGCCATCTTTGAGACCATTCGGGTAACCTGGAAAAGGGCACAGATTGAAACATAAACTTAAGAGAAAACACACGAAGGTGATTAAGTAATAAACAGTCAGAAACTACTGTACATATTCGTCACTTCAGAGAAATGTATTAAGGCCACACAGTAGGGATAATTTCTTTCTTCGTTTTTTTTGGAAATGGTACTTCCTAGTGATGCACTTGCCTTTTTAGTTCCCAAAAAGAATGGTACCTTTCTATACGAGAAACAATTAAAAACTTAAAAACTTCTCATTATTCTTTAATGAGATGATTTATGGTCACACAAATATCTATGGCTTGTTTTGTACCATATGTTTCGAAAATCTTTTATTAGCAGTTACAGAATTATTGTATTTTTATATTCAGCTTAATTCATTGTACCTTAGTTAGCTAGAGTTGGGATAAGTCACAGAGTTACAATTAGCTCTGCCACCTCAGCTAGTTAGTGTTAGATAGTATTAGATAGATTTGTCAGTGACTAATTCTTTGTATATAATGTTCTTTGATTACAGCAATAGGCTTTGAGTTACCCATTTCTCCCTCAGATTGCTGTCTTTTTCTTTCTCCATTTCAGATCGAGTATAGTAAAATCTCCATTGGAGCTCAGATGATTTCTTCATTCTGTTTGTGAGTTTTACATCTTTCTTTCTTCTTTAAACTTCGTAACCCAGTAAAAGTGCATCACATAAATTAGGAAGGAGGGAGTAATGATCATGCAACTAGGATAATTTTGACCAACTCTTATCAAAATATTGAGCAAAGCCTCCTTGACATTAGGCTTTAGGAGCAAAGACAAGCTATTTTAACAAAGATACAATCTGTCGAAACCAAATTATTACTGATGAAACAGAAGTGCATATTGAAAGAAATAATCCCTTGATTATTTTCATTAATTGAAAGAGTATATATACAATTTACATATTTTCATATTAAGAAAATCATATTCACATTCTACTCCTAAAACCTTATTCTACTTGGACACTAACTATACAATTATGGTAATACAAATATTATGGTAAGTGTACAATAATAATTACACCACAACATTACCTAAACTAGGAGACTAAAACCTTACCTAAAGCCGAGACTATATACACGGCCATATACACTAAACCGAGACTGAGTATACATACGATATACACGTGTATATTGTGTATATCGTATGTATATTTAACACACCCCCGCAGTCATAGCGGGCGGTCTTCGTACGTTGAGACTATCTCTAAAATCTTCAAAAAGGATCGAGGGAAGACCCTTTGTAAAGATGTCTGCAATTTGATACCTGGAAGGGACATGGCAGACGCGTACTTGTCCACGAGCTACCTTTTCGCGAACAAAGTGAATATCCATCTCGATATGTTTAGTGCGCTGGTGCTGAACCGGATTGCCAGAAAGGTAGATGGCACTAACATTATCACAATAAACCAAGGTCGCTTTCTGAATAGGACAATGAAGCTCTAACATCAAATTACGTAACCAACATGATTCAGAGACCACATTAGCTACCCCTTGATACTCGACCTCTGCACTGGAGCGGGACAAAGTCGACTGACGTTTCGCAGACTATGAGACCAAGTTATTACCAAAAAACATACAATAGCCAGACGTAGACCGTCTGGTGTCCGGACAGCCACCCCAATTAGCATTTGTATACGAGACAAGTATGGACGTCGATGAAGGATATAAATGCAAGCCATAGTCAAGTGTCCCCTGAATATACCGAATGATGCGTTTGAGCGCATTCATGTGCTCAACCCTGGGATCATGCATAAACAAACACACCTGCAGTACGACATACGTAATATATGGTCTCGTGAATGTAATATATTGAAGTGCCCCTGCAAGACTGCGATAGCGGGTCGGATTTTCGTATGGTACGCCGGCCGCAGCACCAAGCTTGGGCTTAGTATCAACTGGAGTGGAAGTGGACTTATATGATGACATCTCAGCCCTCTCAATGATCTCAGCTGCATACTTCCTTTGGGTTAAGAACTCACCTGCATGGCGAGTGACAGCAATCCCCAAAAAATAACCCAAGGGCCCCAAGTATTTCATAGCAAACTCAGAACTGAGCATTGTCATGATAGACTGACGTAAAACATCAGAAGAGGTGATCAAGATAATATCATCCACATATAATAGTATATAAGTCAAGGAAGAACCACGACGATATATGAATAATGAATTATCCGACCTGTTGTGAGTGAATCCAATAGTCGAAACATAGTCGGCAAACCTCTTAATACCATGCCCGTGGAGACTGCTTAAGCTCATATAAGGACTTTTTCAACAAATAGACATGATGAAGATATTTGGGATCCCTAAACCCCAAGGGCTTGATGCATATAGACTGTTTTCTTGAGATCACTATATAAGAAAACATTCTTCATATCTAACTGATGAATGAGCCATGCTTTCGAAGGTGCCAAGTTGAGCACAGTGCGAATGGTAGTCGGCTTAACCACCGGACTAAACGTCTCACCACAGTCCACACCAACCTGCTGAGTCTTACCATCACCCACAAGCCGAGCCTTATGCCTTGCATACGAACTGTCTAAATTGTCCTTATGAGCAAAAATCCACATAGATCGAATAATATTAAGACCAGATGGACGAGACACCAACTCTCACGTCTTATTATCAATAAGAGCATTATATTCATCGGTCATAGCAATTTTCCAATTTGGGTAATTTAACGCAGACACATGATTACGGGGTAAGGGTAATTTAAGAACATTAGAATTTAAATTAAAATGTCTTTTTGATTTAAAAATACTCTGTTGACTACGAGTGACCGGTCTATGACTCGGGGGAGAATTGGGCGAATTTTTAAAAAAATTTGTACTCAGGGACGGACTGGCCAGCAGGCAGTGGGCCTGCTGGCCCAACTTGGTAACGGGAATGGGAAACATGGACTGGACCAGTGGCGGTAATGGGTCGGGTGATCGCCCATTTACTGCATCGCCCAAGAATCGGACAGACACGCAGGCACCGTAGTCGGTGACGGAGCAATGGGGCGGACGATTTAATTTAGGGATACGTCCGAAAAATGTTGAATAATAGACAGGATATAACATCATACAAAAAATTATACGAACTAGGCACGGAATTACTAATCTTAGCAAACGAAAATTGGGATTCATCAAAAATGACATGGCGACTAATGATTTTATTAGATGATAAATCAAAACATTTGTAACCACGATGATTAGATGGATATCCCAAAAACACACAAGGGGTAGAACGGGCCTGAAGTTTGTTAATTGTGGTGGACGAAATCTACGGATAACATAAGCACCCAAAGATCCTAAGATGTGAATACGAGGGAGTCTTATTATATAAAATTTGAAGAGGGGATGAATATGTCAAACCTTTGGAAGGAAGAATGTTAAGAAGATATGTAGTCAGTTGTAGAGCATGATGCCAAAAAGACGGGGGTACGGAAGCATGAATCAATAAAGTGCAGACAATGTTATTAATGGTACGAATTTTGCGTTCGACTTTCCCATTTTGTGAAGACGTATGAGGACAAAAATTGATCCCATTAGTTGCACAAAATTTCCGAAACACCCCATTGTCATATTCTCTGCCATTATCACATTGAATATTTTTTATTTCCCGTTCGAATTGGGTTCTAATGAATGCTCTAAATTTTAAGATGGAAAAAATTTGTGATTTTTTCGCTATCGGAAAAGTCCATAAAAAATTCAAATAATCATCCAAAAAGAGAACATAATACCGATGACCCAAAGAGCTAAGAACAAGAGACGTCCATAAGTCGCTATGAATAATATCAAATGGCATTAAAGTATAAGAATTAGAGTCTACAAATGGCAACATAACAATTTTTTCTATGCGTATCCTTACATGAAATAAAATTATTTTTATCTAAGGAAGACAAAATAGACGACCCCGGATGATCAAGACGAGCATGCCACAAGGAAGGAGCAAAGGCTGCAAACGCCGACGACAGGGCTTGACTCGATAGACTGGAACATGGCGTGATAGGATAAAGATCTCCCCTACTATCACACCTCATGAGAGGACTCCCCGTCCTGAAATCCTTTACAGAGAAATCAAACGGATCAAATTCAATAGATAATAACCGCGAATTGAAATAGAATTATCATTACCAACAATTATGCCACGAGGATTGCTCAAATTGGAATAAGAGGAGAGAGTACATGAATCGAATGTCATGTGGGTAGTGGCACCGATGTCCATATACCAATTCGGGTCCGGTGGAATCAAACCAAGTGTGTGCATCGCGGCCTCAATATCGGTCTGAGTGGGGCCTGCTGCATGGTGGGCTTGTGGAGGCCGGGGCCCAAGTACCCCTGCTTGCTGCCCCGGCCCAGTGCTACTTTGGGAAGAACCACTAGCCCAATTGGTATTGGGCCGAGGAGGCTACTGGAAAGCCCACTGGAACTGGGCAGGAGCTGACAGTGAAAATGGGTTGTTGGGCCACTACCCACTGTTCCAAGCCCACGACCCAGTGGCCCAAGGCTGGGACCAGTGGGTCGGTGGCCCATTGTATCCAGGATATTGTCGTCCGCCATCGTTTCGGCCACCGTTACATTTGCCGGGACCGCCGTGTTTGCCCCCGCGATTTTTGCCATTACTTTTTCGACTATTTTTGCCGCCACCACGAGATCGGTTTTGGTTCGAATTGTCACCAAAATTTTGAGGATTAGTGGAGGATGTCATCATGACCATGGGACTAGCACTAGTAGCCGTCTTTTTAGCCAAGCCGACTTCTTCCAAGGAAAACATGGAGCGGGGCCTGATAGAACTTTGGAAGAGGATTACTTTGACGAAGGAGAGTTCCAACGCCACTATAGGCCTCGGATAGGCCAACAACCATCTGTAGAACAAGACGATCTTCACTAACTGGCGCACCAACGTTAATTCTTTCAATCTTTTGCAATAAGCTGAAACGTTTTGGAAATTTTCCACGTTGACGTGGGAAAAATCCTGTTCAAGGGTAACAACTCTGGAATTTTGATTATCCTGGAATATGTCATGCAACCTATCCCACGCAGCCATCGCCGTAGCGTCTGGCTCAATAATCGTTTGCAATAGGTCAATAGAAATCGTAGAATAAATCCACTGAAGGACGGTGGCATCAAGTGTGATCCATAATTTAGGATCATCCTCGCATTGAGGCACCTCCGTATCTTCAGGAGCCGCGGGGATTATGTGATGGATGACTTGATGCAAACGAGCGTGAATTTTGAACAACTCGGCCCACGTCGCGTATTGGACGTTTTCTATTTCAAGAATTAGAGGGATATGCTTCTTGATGTTAGAAACAACAAGGGCAGAGTGAAACGTGTTCTTTGACGTAGACATAACGAAATAACAATAAGAGATAGAGAGATTTGGAAAAGAGACTTTGAGAGCGGAAAGAGGTGTAGAAACCGAGGAGGGAGGCTCGGTGTAAGCTTGGCCGAAGAACAAGAATTTTGGGGAGAGATTGTTGTTTGACCTAGACTTCTGATACCATGAAAGAAATAATCCCTTGATTATTTTCATTAATTGAAAGAGTATATATACAATTTACATATTTCCATAATAGGAATATCTTAAAATCTTATTCTACTTGGACACTAACTATACAATTATGGTAATACAAATATTATGGTAAGTGTACAATAATAATTACACCACAACATTACCTAAACTAGGAGACTAAAACCTTACCTAAAGCTGAGACTATATACACGGCCATATACACTAAACCGAGACTGAGTATACATACGATATACACGTGTATATTGTGTATATCGTATGTATATTTAACAGCTTTGACACTTGACCCCCTGCCCCCTCCCCAAAAAAAAAAAAAAGAAACAAACTGCAACACCCAAAGATACAGAAAATAAAGGAAAAAGATGGAAGCAAACATCTATTACATGCAGTCCCTCCCTCCCCCTCTTCTTTTAGGACTGTGGGCAAATAGGGTTAGAACACTTAATGCTGCAAAAAATTGAGGCGAAATGAATATTATAATACAAAAATGAAATTGAGCTCCAGACTTACAGATCCAATCTCTCATAAATTGCTCTACGGACTGAGCTGTTAAGACCGTATGCTATTGAGTTAAAGAGACCCTACACAAAGCATAGGAGATTTATCAAGAAAGAACATGTCAATACTTTTGCGTGTCAGTTGTTAAAAGGAAGAGTAGATCAAGACTAAGCATCAACATAAAGTCAGAGATAATTTCCTATCCACTGAGAATCTTAATTCATGGATGCGGGCACTTAAACTAAACTAATCAGCTATTTTCTTGGTTAAGCAAAGTGATAAGTTCAAAATTCACCAACTAGTTGAAGCAAACACTTGGGAGGCATTGCTCTTGACATTCTGCAGATAACCTTGGTGGAAATGGAGGATCCAAGTCATTCTTTCCAGAGAGGTTTTGATTCTTAATACTACTCCTTCCGTCCCATTGTATATGTCACTTTAGCTTACAAAAATTGTCCCAAAATAAGTGTCACTTTAGGAATTCAAGACCAACTTTGGCACTTGTTTCCAACTATACCCTTAACATTAAAGAAGTAGTCCCTTTAATATTTGCTCGATTCTCAAAAAACATCTAATAAATAGGGGTCACTTAGTAAACTATACCTTATAATTATTGTTTTTCTTAACGAGCGTGAAAAGAGCTAAAGCGACAGTTAAAATGGGACGGAGGGAGTAGTTACCAACAGGTCTATACCTGTTTGCAATCTATATGGTAGCAAAGAAATAAAATACTCATTGAAGAGTGCAACAGTTCCCACCGCACACCTTCCTCAACCACATCAGAGAGAAGAGAAAAGAGAGAATTCGTCTATATATAGATAATAGGATTTACCATGAGCTGTGCCATACCAACATCAAGAACGGAAAGCCAAAAGATCTTATGACCTGGTTCAATAACGTCATGTACACGGTTGATTGTACCAAAAAACCATGATCCAATAAGAATGAGGGGATAGTAACCCCAACGATTTAGCGCCTGCGAGATACCCAACAGCATAACGGTTGATATAAAGAGGAGATAGAAGAAAAGAAAATGAGACAGTGTCCAAACTCCACCAGAGGACATTCAATTTATACCCCGTACTCTTACAAGGTACTATTTCGATTTACTTTTGTCACAGGAGAGGAAGCTCTGCATACCTTCATGTCTGACCGAGGATCTGGTTGGTATGACCGCTCTGACATGCCCACTGCCATCTGAAATATTAGAAGAACCAGTGTACTTGAAATGTCACAATTTTTTTTCAGAACCCAAATCTTCATGAACCAATACAGGGAATGCGTAAATAATTAAGGACAAAGATAATGATTACATACACGAGTTGCATTGTTTAGCATCCTTATTACTTGAAAATAGGTGACACCATTAAAAAGAATGGCACCCCAAAGAGGTGCATAAAACGTTATGAAGTGTACCACCTGCAGTGATGAACATAGGAAAGATTTAATTTGATAGAAGTTCTTTCAGTCTAAAGCAGAATATATCCCTAACAACTTGAATGCAAACATCAATCTGGACCTGATGGTAGACTAGAAAAATGGGTTTTTCGCTACATTTCATCTCTTAATTGCTATATTTAATCGTGTTTGAGCTAGAATATTAGTATTTTATACTTATGACGTCAATTTTATAGTCTAGGACCTTGATTCCGAGCAAAGAAGCACTTTTGGAACTAAAGCGGACACTTGGAGCTCTGAAGTCTGAGTTGAAGTAAAAAATTCAGCTGCGATCAAGTTCAGGGTTTAAGGACCACATCTGCATACGAAAAATTGAAGAAAACTGAGAAGCTAAAAATTTGGCCTACCGCCACGTGACCGCATCACAGCAGGGTATTTTGATGGCAGAAGTCTGTTTGTACAAGGCTCTGGAAATACCTCTTGTTGCGTCGCGGCAGCTCATTTTCTACCCATGTTTTTCCATTTCGCCTCAGTAAGGATATTTTGGTCTAAGGCCGTCGGTACAGGGTATAAGTACATCAAAAACACAATTTTGAAGGCACTTTTGGACCGGCGGAGGATTAAGAGAGCTGATAAGGCTTGGATGCACAAGGATTCGTTGCTTTTTTCAACAAAAAATGGTTCAATACGCGAGTTTGGATTGAAAGTTGATTGTAATGTTGTCTAGTTTTTGTAAAGATATGATAGTTGGGTCTAGCTCAACCCCGGGATTGTCCAAAACCATATAAGGAGAACTCATCCCTTTATCTGATATGTGACTCTTCAACACCCCACCTAACGCCCAAGGCTGGACATTTGGAGCATGAACAATTAAATATGGGTGCCCAATATCAGTAAACGACAATTGGGATGGGTCTGCTCTGGTAACAGGATAAGAAGTGGATTTTGGGCCTAAACTCAATCCAAAAGTTAGCTCAAGAGGGGAGGATTGCCCAAAACCATATAAGGATCCATTTCTTTACAATTTACATGGCATCAGAGCCGACCCATCTCAATTAATTGTTTACCGATTGTTGGGTCCCCATTTTATATTGTCCACACTCCAGATGTCCAGTCTTGGGCGTGCGGGGGACTATTGAGTCCCACATCGGTTGTGGGAGGGTTACTTGGTTTCCTATATGGTATTGGACTTTCCTCACCTCTTAAGCTAGCTTTTGGATTGAGTTAGGCCCAAGATTCATTACTTATCAGTTTTCATACCTTTAAGATGATGTGTTTATTTTCATCCATGGAGTAGCTTTCCCTTAGGGTTTAACAGATTTTGAACGTTAGTTGTTGATTGGACTCTTGTTTAATTGCTTGAATTTGTTAATGGGGTTTTGGATTGAATTACGGAGTTATTCATTATTTATTTAATTGAAAGAGGAATATTATAGTGAATATATGTGCATTGTATTGTTGGCTTAATTAGTAATTCCTCCAAGTAATCGAAAGAAATTCTTGAATTACTGATTGAACCAAGATAGAAAAATATTCGTGAGACGCTTTCCTTGAGGCTAAAACCATTGACATTTTCTTGCATATGTTCATATGGCTTTTCATTAGTTTATTCCGTAAAGATTAAGTTCATACAGAAGAAGAATCTTAGCTTCAAGAATAATCTAATCAACTGTTGAATTCGTGAGAATCAATAAAACATTAGAAATGAATCTTGAACAAAGCTAGATCCCAAATAATTATCTTGCAAAAGTCTTGTCAACTGCCCTTACTTTTCCTAGTGATAATTAACTGTTGTTGCTCTACTCTCTACTTTATTTGTTTACAATTTTAGTCGGTTACTTGTGGTTTATGACCATCTCAATCCAAAGAATTATTCTCCTGAACAGTGTTAAGTCAAGAATTATTTGAATACTGTTTGAACCAATTCCTATGGATACGATACTTTTCTATACTATCTTTGACGCAGCACGAGCTTTATTTTATAGTGTGTTTCAAGCTTGTCAGGGCCCTTTTACCAACATAAGAATAGTCTTTTCTCCTTCAGGAGACGAATTAAAATAAGAGATAAAATGTGAGAACTCCTTTGCCAGTCAACAAACAATTACACAGTGCACTCATTTGACACATCAACTTTATTCATGAAAGTAAAAGAACTCCTATCCATGAATTTTTCAGTATTTCATAACTTTCACAATTTTTCGGAGAAAGGTAACAGTAGAAGACTATCACAATTTTAAAGGTAATAAAACGAAGAAATGATAATCAACAGACATACCATGAAAAATCGCATATCAGAAGAGCTTGAAATTATGATCATTAAATACTTGCCTTTCCTGTGTGTCCTGTTTGTGCCCAACACCAAGTGCCCAACCGACTTAGATGCTCATGATTATTGGCAATTGATCTTATAACTGTCATTACTCCTGAAGTTCCTGCAAGAAGCATCCACATATAAATAAGATGCAGAAAGAAAAAACCTTCCAGAAGTTGCCAACCAAAACAAATGCATTCAGAAACAGAGAAAGGAACCACAGTAACCAACAATAGAAGCGACTTTGTTGTCTCTAATAAGAAAATACCCCAAACATATAGATGAAACATTGGCTCCAAATCTTCAACATCCGTCTTATGTCTAACAACTGTTCGGTGAAGAGTAAACGCAATTGTTGTAGTCCACAAGAAAGAGGCTAGGCAGAAGAAATGTGTTGTATATCCCTGAGCATAACAGAAGAACCCTTTGGAAGGATCCCTACATGACCAAAAGAACTCCCAGTGAATAAATGCTACTGAACCATTTAAAAAGAAAATTCACTGGAAGCCTGCAACAAACAGCTTGTAGAAGGGAGTGGCCATACCCAATTATGCTGAAGAAACTGCAGCACATGTCCTGCGTTCAAAATGACGTATTATTATTAGTATTATTTTAAAGCAGAAGCAATTGAATTAGAAGAAAGCTGGAAATGAGAGGAACTTAAACCATAAAAACATAAAGCACTATAGCAAGGCCTATGTATGAAAGATTACAAGTCATAATATAAAAAGGAAGCATCGTAGCAATCAATCTTCTTGATAGGCACATACCATTAGTCAATAATATATTATCCTAAAATCACAGACATGATTATTATACTAGATATGTTTTTCCTATTCTTTTATTCTATTGATTGAATAGTTCCCATTAGTCATTTGGTTTGAGTAAGCACAACAACAATCTCCTTTCGAATTATTAACCAAGAGTGAATTTAGCAACCTCTAACCAGGACTCTTACCCAATAAAATGCTCAGTGATATACTATTATCCAAGTATATTTGATAACTGATCGATTAATCTTAAGCTGTTTAAGTAACAAACTCGAAACATAGAGTCAATTTCATTTCCGTTAGAGCTACCAACTCACTAATTCAAGTTCTAAATCCTGCTGCAGCTACATCCATTTGATCCAACGATCAAAACTGAGATCAGATTAACTTCAAACCACTGTGGCAGAGAGACCACGAGAATCCGGGCAAGGTGCAGTCAAAATCACAATAATGCATCCTAAATAACAGTATGCACACCAACTTTTTTCTTGTTCTTTCATCTTATTTTAACTTTTCAAAGTATGTATTTACTCCCTCCGTCCCATTTTATATGACACTCTTTCCTTTTTAGTCAGTTCTAAAAAGAATGACACTTTTCTATTTAGAAATAATTTAACTTTATGAGATGATTTACCGCCAAAAATATTTAAGGCTTGTTTTGGACAACAAATTTCACCAGTCTTCCTTTCCTTCTTAAACTCCGTGCCCAGTCAAAGACCCTCATATAAAATGGGGCGGAAGGAGTATCTTTTTCTTCTTTATCAAGAAACTTCCGTGTTACTTGCCAAGTAAAAAGATCCCTTGATATCAAAGCTTTGAGAAGCCCAAGCAGATGGAACAACTGATCGTTTGGAGTTACAAGCTATTTGTAAAAGATAGAGTCAACACCATTTTCCATCAGAGCTACTAGCACTAGTTCAAGTTCTCATCCTATAGCAGCTACATACATTTGATCCAATGATAGAATTACCCACAGTGGGACGACAGACTGAGAAACGTATCAATGTTGGGAACAGAGATAACCAACATGGATATCAACTTCTTTCATCTTCTTTCTTCTCTCTTCTTTTTTCCTTCTTTTCTTTTTATATATACTTTCAAATACATCTTTTCATCTTCTTATTCTTTTGATTTAGGCCCTATGTTGCTATGACTCTTCAAAAATGCCGAGGGTGCATCCCAGATCCTTCAAAAGTAGTGCATTTTTGAAGAATCCGACACATGTGCGGAAACATTTTTGATAAGTCCGAGCAACACAGTAATTAGGCCTGCCTGCAACAAGAAGATTTTCCAATTTTTGCATCACTATATACTGGATCTGTTTACTTGCCTAATGCAAGAAGTATTTTCACTATATACATGTAACGTTATTCTTTTCTTTTTTTTTTTTGAAAAAAAAAGGTACTTCAAATATAGAACTCCACTGAATTTCCTTTCCAAACATCCTAGCTCACTGAATCCACCTCCTGATCTACTACATCTACACACATTTTCTCGTCAGAAAACGTAAACTATATTTCTTAACATATAGCCACATTTTGAGGAAGAGCAATGTAAAAATGCAATTCTATATTAAAAAACTAACTAAACCCTAAGTACTGAAAATGAAGAGAAAGTGAAAGTAATTATACTAACGGATAAAGCGAGGTAGAAGACAAGCTTGAAGGAGAACTTGCGAAGCTCTTTGAAAAGAAAATAACAGAGTACTATAAATCCGGAACCGACGAATGAGAGACTTGATGCTCCGCTGTTCACTGCCGTTAGTACTTGTCGTTCTGCCACCGTCAAATTCCCCATCACTGCTTTTACTGATCACAAATACTATCCTGCAGTTGATCGATGAAAAGCTTAGGATCGAAGTAGTTCTCTACTGGCAAGCAATATGAAATGCAAGGTCTTTTTATTGAATATGATAGTTCGAAGAAACACCAACAAGCGTCGTTTTGGCCGAGTGGTTAAGGCATGTACCTGCTAAGTACATGGGGTTTCCCCGCGAGAGTTCGGATCTCACAGGCGACGATGCTTTTTTACTTTTATGCTAATTTGTCTTCATTATAGCATTCTGAAATTTAACTTGTCAATGTGGATACTTTCACACATCAAAATTCTGGACAAAAATAGTGCAAATCTTGGGTTGAATGTCAACCTTCTATTTTGGACTAAAACAACATTACTCCCTCTGTCCCAATTTAAGTGTCTTAGTTTGACTAGACACAGAGTTTAAGAAATAAATAGAGACTTTTAAAATCTTGTGGTTCTAATTTAAAGATGTGCGCAATATACTAAAATGTCTTTTGAATCTTATGATTATAAACTTATCATGTAAGATATTAAATTGTCAACTTAATATAGAAAGAAACACTATTTTTGAGACATAAAAAATAAGTAAGACACTTAAAATGAGACGAATGAAGTACTTAGTTTTCTAGCTAAAAATAAGCAATTGAGAGAAATGGACAGAGAGAGAATTAAGTTGACCTAATTGTAAACAAAAGAAATATCAAATAGGTGATTCTGACTTGTAGATATGAGTTATAACTCACAACTAAATACATAATACACTTTTATATATGGATTGAAACAACCGGGAATATGCGTAAGCTAACAAAAGTACCTTGAACGATGATAACAAAGAAAAATTATAAAAACACTCATAATATATTAAACTGGTTTGGTCAATTGACCTATATATGACTGATATAAAAAGAAAGTATAGAACTATTGAGAGAATAATCCCCTCCTAAACAAACTTCAAAGTTTGAGAACTACATTGTGAATGTTATTGTGTTGTGTATGAGAAGGAAATGTTTTCTATTTATAAAAGGTCAAAACTTCTCCTCCAAAAAAAGAATAGATATAGATGAATCATTTTCTATCAAGAAACCTTTTTTCATCGATAACAACCAAACCGATAAATGTATATTATATTTGGTTTGATTTTAATATTTTAAAAATTAACTAAATCGATTTTGTTTTGGTTTTAATAAAAAATCGATCCAAGTCGAACCGTGAACATCCCTACTCCCGATTGCAAAGAAATATGGAACTTTGGACATACTTTCTCTCTCCTCCATTGTTGTAGGTCACGTCTTCTTGCCCAACTTCATATGACCATCAATAGCTTGTTATCCGACTTGGTACTCTCTATATTAAAGCTCTCCAGTACACATTTAATATACTTCTCCCATGACAGCCATAACTTTTTACTTGTTCTGTCTCAAACAATGTTCATTCTCAGAATTTTGTCGTGTTGGGCACAAGTATTTCATGTCAAATGACTTGGACAAATGTTCTTTGAACTTGGTAATCAGTTTCATGTCATGTCCTACAATCAACATGACATCCACTTACACAATAATATAATAAAATTGTTATCAGAAAAACTTTTAAAATACACATATGGATCTGAAAAGGTCTTTGTGTATGTTTGACTTCTCATGAATGAGTCAAGATACCATTATTTGACGCTTGTTTCAGCGCGTAAAAACTCTTATTCAGTTTGCACACCATGTGCTTCTCTCCATCTACTTCAAATCCTTCTAGCATGTCCATGTAGACGTCTTCTTCCAAATCTCTGTGAAGAAACACAACTTTCACATCCAACTACTCCGCTTTAAGATCTGAAAAATCTGCCAAGCTCAAAATTATTCGAATAAAAGTCATTTTGACAACAGATGAGAAAATTTTATCAAAATTAATATATTTTTTTGAAATCGTTTACTACCAATCAAGCTTTATATTTAACCAGCTTACCATTTTTATCTTTCTTGAGTTTAAAGACTCACTTACACTTTAGCGATTTTTTACCTTTTAGAAGTTCAATCAACTTGTACATGTTATTTTTTTTATAGAAATTTCATCTCTTCTTGCATGGATTTTATCCACTAGTTCTTTTATAGATAGAACAACACTTTAAGATTTCCCGTTCCCCTTCATCACTAATGTGGACATACTCTAAGGAAGAATACTTGGATTACTGTATTCTTTGCCTTTTCGATCTCTTTAGAGGTTGTGATTGTTTTTCTTCTTCTAGAATAGGGTGCTCAACTTGCTCGACATTGTCACCAAGTTGCTTCCCTGCTTAACCACCTTATTAGGTTGCTCCGCTACTCAACAACCTCGTCTGTCATACTTTCTCACTTGTGGGATGGTTAGAAGCGAAGTAATAGTAACAATGTTATGGACTATACCATTTTTTTCTTGTCTTTTTCTGACAGATCATCTGTAGTTCCAACTTCACTTTCTCAGAAGACTACATATCTGCTTCGGATGACCTTCTTCTTTGCAGGATCTCATGGTTTGTAATCTAATTACTTATCTCATTGTGATAAATATGCAGAGAATGAATTTATCATACAACTTTGTTCTCTGCTCCATCGGTATACGTGCAAATGCATTACAACTGAACACCTTCAAATGCAAGTATGGCACCTTCTTGTTAGTCCAAACTTTCTTTGGAATTTCAAACTTCACTAGAACTTATGGACTATGATTGATTAGGTAACATGTTATCTAAACTACTTCACCTCAAATGTCTTAGGCAGTTTAGATATTCTGAGCATGTTTCTCACCTTCTCAACAATGGTGTGTTCATCATCTCAACTACACCATTTTGTTATAGGGTTCAAAAACCGTCTTTTCATGTCTGATCTCTATTTCTCGAATAACACTCTTCAAATTACCTTGACGTGTATTCACCTCCATTATCTGGAGACATTTTAACTTACGACATGTCTCCCTTTCCATCAGAGCATAAAACTTCTAAAAAATATGAAATGTTACACCCCATATTTTTGTACGGCATTGTTATCGTAAGTTAGAAGATGTAGGCTCAGAGAAGGTGAGAGTCATCCACAAGGTTAATAAAGGTTTATTAAGGTGTTAATGAGATTTCGGGAAAGTTTGAGACTAATCAGATCGAAGGATATAAGTTTCAACGAAAATCGATAACATAAAATTTCTGCGGAGCACTGTGGACCACAGAATAGGGTTGCAGGCTGCACCGTTGACTGCATAAATGATCTGAAAAGCTAAAAAATTTGGGCTGTTCTGCGACCCACTCTGCGACTACAGAACAAGCAGCAGAATTGAGGAGGTGGCCAACCTTTTGAACTATTTAAATGATGGTTTCATCTTTTCCCTTTATTTCTCGATCAAACCATACCCTAGACACATCTGAACTCACTCTAAAGAATCCCCCATAGTACTTAAGATAATCCAATGCCAAACCATCTAAGCCCTTCATCAAAAAGAGAGAGATGAGTGATTTTCTTGGAAATAATCTACAATTCTTTCTCACTCATAGAAGCATTCTTCTATGCCACAAATCTACAAAAATCTCATTCTGTGTCGTGTTCAATTCACCTCGACATATCTGTATTTATCTTGTACAATGTGTCACTAGCAACTCCCGTTGAAATATTCACCAATGATCTCTTAGTGAGTCTCTATTTTTTATTTGTAAAATAGTTCTTTATCCATCTCGATCCAAAGCAAATTTTAAGATCAAGTTCATTCACAAATTAGGTACATAATGCACATACTTTAGAAGCAGTGTGCATCCGATATTAGTCTTGATACAAATATCATTGATCCCTGCAGAGTAACTTGTGTTACTCTTTTTCATATTACTGAAAGCACCTGTTACATATCTACAGAAAATATCCCTTACTAGCGTGGCATGGTAAGATGTTGCTCTGTCAACCACTCATTCCGGCTATAGACTTGTCAAGTGCATGCATTCCTCTTTCTCGTTTATGAAGAGAACAATATTATAATTATTTTCAGCATGGCAGTTGTGTTGTCGTCATTCTTCTAGCTACTGGTTTCTCATTTACCCCTTTTTAGATTTGGACAATCTCTTTTGAAGTGACTTGGTTGATCGTAATTGTAGCTATTTTTGGCTCTTAATTTTGATAACTTCTTAGACTTTCCACGAGCTCCATATCTATCATAGTTACTCGAACCTCTTTAGTGACTCTTGCCTCTATTTTCTGTGATTAGAGTGTATCCAACTTAGGCTTCTTTCTCATCTTCTCATTGAGTAGAAGAGCTAATGTGACACCCTTTATCTTAATGAAGTCTTTACCGTGCAAGATGGTTGTTACCAAATTATTGCAGGAAGATGACAATGAGTATAGGAGCATGCTAGCTTTACTTCCTCCTTGATATTTATTTCGAGATTGACCAACTGCGTGATTAGTTCATTAAACACATTTAAATGCCATAAAAATCGTACCTTCACCCACATGTAAGGCATATAATTATTTTTAGGTATAATTTATTTGTTAGTGTCTTGGACATGTATAGATTTTCCAACTTTATCTAAATACCACATGCACTCTCTTCATCAACGATATTGACCACATCATTTGATAAGTGCAATCCGATTGCACTAGTTGCATTTGCATCTATTCAACCTAATGTTCAGGTTTCATGGATTCAGAGATCTTAGATTTGCCGCTTAGTGTCTTGTGTAATCTTTGTTGGATTAGCAAATCTCTCATCCTTCTTTGCCATGTTGAAAAATCACTATCATCGTTGAATTTTACTACCTCAAACTTTACTCCAAACAATCACTTTTCACCAAGTATAGTACGTCCGACCTCAAAAACTATTTCTGTGAATGAGCAAAATTTGGGCTCTAATACCGGTGGTTGAAAAAAAATAGTCCACATAAATAATATTTATGGTAATAAAGGCAGAATAATAATGTAGCACCGTGATACATTAATTAATAAAAAAGTAATTATGACAACAAAATTTTTACATGAAAAATCCTTCCGAATAAGGAAAAAATCACGGGTAAAAAGCAGTAACGTATCCACTTTAGTAAGAAATTTTACATTAATAATCCCGAGTATAATATTTTAAAGAGACCACTGCACATACAAAAGATAAAACCCTCTTTTAATTCTTCTACCCCTTTATAATACCGCTCACACTCTCTATTCCTCTTTACAAATTATATTATCCTTGAATACCTCACACTGCTCTCAAACAAGTGTAATTGAAATGAGAGCTGAGGCTCTTATTTATATGAATGTTGCTGCCTAGTTCAACCAATCAAAACTATTAGTTATTGCAAATGCAACGTCTACAACCACAATTTGTTATGCAAGTCGTCGCACCTCCTTATGCGGCCAATCAAATTTCTTCTAATGGCAGATTCAGAATTTTCACTTGAGGGGTTCAAAAAAAAAATGTAAGTGTGCG
Organism: Anisodus acutangulus; assembly: GCA_029783415.1. Taxonomy (NCBI): domain Eukaryota; kingdom Viridiplantae; phylum Streptophyta; class Magnoliopsida; order Solanales; family Solanaceae; genus Anisodus; species Anisodus acutangulus. The sequence goes on from CM056512.1 coordinate 30,683,309, forward strand.
AATAAGCCAAAAGAATACAATTCCAATGTACTTTTGTCTAAATTAAAAAAAAAGTGTAATCTTGAACACGTTGGCCACAAAAGCTAAATAAAAGATATTGTTGTCCTTGAGTTTCAAACCAGGGTCGGTGGAGTGCATTTTGAACACCTTGGACTGCTTGAGTTAATCTTTTTGCATTTATTCAAGATATTCAAAACATAAATATAAAAAATCTACCATACATAAACAATGTATTTTTTTTACTATGAATGTTCGGATGAACACCGTTCCGACCCCCTAAATTCGCTCATGTGGGGATGAATCCCATATATATGACACACAGTAATATATATGTGACATATCAACTATTGTATATCATATATATGACACATAAATAATGAAATCCTAGGTCGCAATCAGATTCTTCATGATTCTCTTTGATGCTTTATACATTGAAATACATATTTCTGTTGTGCACAATTCCTTAAAATTTGTTTAATTTATAATTTGTTGGCATCCCTTATTCTGGTGCTTGGTAGCTACATTTATTCTCTCTTAGGAACAGAAAATCAATAGGAAATGCTCCTATGATTATCTGAACAAAGAAAAAGAAGGATCTTGGAGTATTATTAATTCGGGTGAGTATCCGAAAGTAATAAGTATTTATAAAAAATACAGAAAAGAGTCAAAAATGCGTTTAAATTATGTGAAATTAAATAAAAATACCTTCCATTAATAGTTTGGTCCAAAAATGCCCTATAGTTACTTAACTGGGTCAAAAAATACCCTTTTCTAATAAATTTATCATTTATTTTTTTAAAATATATTCTTTATTTAATAAAATATTGTTTTTAGAGATCAAATTTTTAAAAGAAAAGAAACAAGAGAAGGGTTCTTTAAAAATAATATTTCTATTAGGAAAAAATGTTTTTAAAAAATAAAACAAAATATTATGAAAAATGTATTTTTGACCCAATGAATTAATTTATAGGAACATTTTTGAACTAAACTATTAATGAAGAATTTTTTTTTTTAATTTTACATAATTTAAGAATATTTTTAACCCTTTTCCGTCTTCGTGTGATGTAAAATTCTGATCATATCCATTATTGGACCCCTTATAAAGCCACACATATAGACTGTTGGAGCATTGGTTTTTCGTGGGCCAACCAACTTGTCTGTTACTTTACAAAAATCCAAGGTCTCTTTTTGGGTGTGGGCTGGATAGAAATTGGGAGGAAGGACAAGTGTTCCTTTTAATCAACAGAACAGGTCTGACTTTATATAATTATTATTAGTGTACAAATGGAAGTTTCTAGAAGGACGCTTTATACGATCTACGTTTTTCAATGAATGTTCTAATTTTCAGTTTGATGCCATCACGTTGTTACTTCTCTTCTTTTAGGTGTTGAAATAATTCTGACCAACTCCACTTAAACAAAGAAAGTCCTCTCCATTTATTAACTACCCACTTTTTTTTTTAAAGTGTTTGAACAGATTTTCACCCATTATTTCAGCGGTACGTGCTAGTCTGCTATCTTTCATCAACACATGTATCCGTTGCATATTTGGACACTTGAACTTAGGTCGATAGGAAAGAATCGCATATCATTAACCTTAGTGTCCTATTATTTGATCGATTTCATTGATCATTAAGTCACACTCTTGGTGTTACATGCTATTTCAAACCTTACAATATAATTGGCTTAGTCTTGTTTTCTTTTTCCTTTCCACATCTAACTACTGTAGAATTCACAGAAAAATGAGAAAAGTTACAATCCTATACCTTAAATCAGGTGTCTTAACAGTAAACTAGAAGCAGTTTGCTGCTTTTACCTTTGATATACTGCTTACTGCATTACTATCTATGCACAAATAGTGTTTCCCTAATTATTAACATTCTTGCTGTAGTGTAAAAGTTGTATAGCTAGTGAAGTGCAATTACTTATATTCTTCACTGCAATGCTTGAGGAAGCTGTGTTTGCCATCTCAATGCCTTCTATAGAGAGCTGTATCTGAGTAAGATGCCACCATTCTGTGTCTATTAATTCGATGTCTCCATCCATAACCTTGATTTTTCCCATTCAAGTACTTTTCATTTCTGCTTTTCCTATTGCTTTCTGGTGTTGCAGCATCCTGGTCTTTTTCTCCATTTTTCTCACTTCCACTGCTAAAATCACTATTCAATGCCGTAGAGGTTATCATGGGATCACTGATTGAAGAGTCAGTATTGTTGTTTTCTTCCTGAAGAGTCTCAAGAATCTTTACAACATCATCCATTGTAGGCCTAGGCTTAGGATAATGACTTAAGCATTTGTATGCCACTAATGCTGCAGTTTGTGCCCCTTTGATAGGGTATTCACCTTCAAGTCTTGGGTCCATCACACAAGCAATTCTCTTTGGATCTCTTAGATAAGGCCTTAACCATTCAACTAAATTCTGTTCTCCTTCTCTTCTTGATTTATCCAAAGACCTTTTACCAGTCAGCAGTTCCAGTAGAACTACACCAAAGCTGTATACATCACTCATTATCGTCAAATGACCTGGAAAAAACGTCAGTGACAATGAATTAGCTAATCACAAGTTGGACTAGAAAAGTCTCAATATTCACTTTTTCCTATTCTAGAATGCCTTAGCTTCCATCAAGTAAATCAATTGCGTTGGAGTGCTTATATCATTTTTCAATTGAAAGAATTAGTTTACCTGTCATGATGTATTCAGGGGCTGCATAGCCATGTGTACCCATTATTCGTGTGGATACATGTGTATCATCCCCTTCTGGCCCATCCTTTGCTAGTCCAAAATCAGAAAGTTTAGCAGTGTGGTCCTACAACATAGATGGTCATGTTTCAAGTGTCAATATCTCTGTATTTGTTCTTCAATTTTTACAGATATTATTCCAAGTATTTATATGCACAATACAATTTATAAACGAACTCTTTAAAGATACAACATATGAATAAAAAATAGGAACAGAGATGGATGGAGTAGCTTACTGAATCTATTAAGATGTTTGATGCCTTAAAATCCCTGTATATGACTGGTTTGTCTCCTTCATGGAGGAAGGCGAGACCTTTTGCTGCTCCCAATGCTATCTTCATCCTTGTTGACCACGATAATGTGATAGAAAACTCTGCATATTTCCACAAATACAAACATGATAAGTAAAATCAAAGACACCTCGATTCAGGTTCTCTGAGTGCTAAAAACAAATATACTAGTACTTAGGATTCTGTTTGGATATGGGGTCCTTGATGATGTAAAAACAGGATTAATCAATTTCTAGACCATGATTTTCTAGACACTTTTGATATCATTCAGCCATTTATAACTAATAGAATCTCTTGAGTGTATTCAATCAATAATATATAATATATATAGTAAAACAAAAATATTTAAACTAGATAACATAGGAAATATAATTCTACCTAAAATAAGAGATCTAATTACAATAGGAATACGATTCTATCTAAAATAAGAGATATATAATTAATGAAAGAATATATTCTATTAATAACATCTGTATCTAATTTCACAGTAGAATTGACATTGAGAAAAGAATGTGACAACTTACTCCAAAAGAGTTGATTCTCCAAGCTTCCCCTTGGCAAGAATTCATAGACTAAGAGTCTATTATCATCCTCCCAGCAGTATCCAATCAATTTTACTAGATGAGGATGCCTCAGTTGCCCCAGGAATATTATCTCCGTCTACATGAAAACTCACATCCAACTTCTTTAACACATCCACTTAGCATATAACAACAATTAAAATTACGCCTCAATCCTAAACAAATTGCGGTAATATAAATCCTCACTATCCACGTTGCTCCATTTAAGCATGTCTCAGTCTAATTTCATAATAACTTGGAATGCAAAGAAATAATGAAAAGCTACTCACCAGCCATTCCTTGTGGCCTTGTAGACCATCTGTGTCCAGCACCTTAACAGCCACAACCTGAGCTTTTAATCCTCGCCTATACTTGTCATCGACGAATCCCTTGTACACGGGTCCAAATCCTCCTTCACCAAGAAAATTAGAAGATGAAAAATTGTGTGTGACATCTCTGAGATCAGTATATGTAAAGTTGATAAGGCTTGATCCAATGAATGAATTGGAGAGTTCATCAGCAGATAATGGTGTACTTGGATCATCAAAGTCTAAAAGTGTCAGCCTCTGGAATGAACTTTGTGTTTTGACCTGTTTCTTGGATTTTACAAACTCATCATCTACCTTGTAACAACATGGGATGATTGATTTCCAACTTAGCTTTTCAAGAGTCATTTTTTCACCAAATAATTAGAGAAGGAATGGGACTTTTAATTTCTTGTGGGAAGAGTTCTTCAGGCTTATAACTAATTTATCAATCACCAACTAATTCTAATATACAGAGAACTTTGAGATAGACTGATGCCTCATTGCCTACCCTTGAATTATTCCATGTAAACGTGTAATAAATAAACCTTTATTAAAATATGCATTAAAGCAAATGTACTTGGAAACATTTCAGAGATTCTAACACTTAGAAAAGAGTTTTTAGTCTCTGTATTAGTTAACAACAGCAACAGAGTTGTTCACCGAAAGAAATAATCCCTTGATTATTTTCATTAATGAAAGAGAATATATACAAGTTACAATTTCCATAATAGGAAAATTTTATTCCTATTCTAATACCAAAACCCTATTCTAGTAGTACAAGAATCCTATACTTATGGTAAGTGTACAATGCTAATTAATACAAAATAATATACACAATATTAGGACAAAACCGTGTGATACTTTCTATACAAACCGTGATATACACTTCATAAGGAAAGTGTATATCACGAGAATATTACTATCTTTAACACACACCCGCAGCCATAGCGGGGGGTTTTCGTGTGCTGAGACTGTCTCTAAAATCTTCAAAAAGGACCGAGGGAAGACCCTTTATAAAGATGTCTGCAATTTGATACCTGGAAGGGACATGGAAGACGCGTACTTGACCACGAGCAACCTTTTCGCGAACAAAGTGAATGTCCATCTCGATATGTTTAGTGTGTTGGTGCTGAACCGGATTACGAGAAAGGTAGATGACACTAACATTATCACAATAAACCAAGATCGCTTTCTGAATAGGACAATGAAGTTCTAACAGCAAATTACGTAACCAACATGATTCAGTGACCACATTAGCTATACCTCGATACTCGGCCTATGCACTGGAGCGGGACAAAGTCGACTGACGTTTCGCAGACCATGAGACTAAGTTATTACCAAGAAACATACAATATCCAGACATAGACCGTCTGGTGTCCGGACAGCCACCCCAATCAGCATATGTATACGAGACAAGTGTAGACGCCGATGAAGGATATAAATGCAAGTTATAATCAAGTGTCCCCTGAATATACCGAATGATGCGTTTGAGCGCATTCATGAGCTCAACCCTAGGATCATGCATAAACAAACACACCTGCTGTACGGCAAACGTAATATCTGGTCTCGTGAATGTAAGATACTGAAGGGCCTCTGCAAGACTGCGATAGCGGGTCAGATCCTCGTATGGTGCGCCGGCCGCAGCACCAAGCTTGGGCTTAGTATCAACTGACGTGGAAGTGGACTTACATGATGACATCCCAACCCTCTCAGTGATCTCAGTTGCATACTTCCTTTGGGATAAGAACAATCCACCTGCATGACGAGTGACATCAATCCCCCAAAAATAACTCAAGGGCCCCAAGTCTTTCATAGCAAACTCAGAACTGAGCATTGTCATGATAGACTGACGTAATGCATCAGAAGAGACATTCAAGATAATATCATCCACATATAATAGTATATAAGACAAGGAAGAACCACAATGATATATGAATAATGAATTATCCGACCTGCTGTGAGTGAACCCAATAGTCGAAACATAGTCGGCAAACCTCTTATACCAGGCCCGTGGAGACTGCTTAAGCCAATATAAAGACTTTTTCAACAAACAGACATTATGAGGATATTTGGGATCCCTAAACCCCAAGGGTTGATGCATATAGACTGTCTCCTTAAGATCACCATGTAAGAAAGCATTCTTCACATTTAACTGATGAATGGGTCATGCTTTCGAAAGAGCCAAACTGAGCACAATGCGAATGGTAGCCAGCTTGACCACCGGACTAAACATCTCACCACAATCCACATCAACCTGTTGAGTCTTACCATCACCTACAAGACGAGCCTTATGCCTTGCAAACGAACCGTCTGAATTGTCCTTACTAGCAAAAATCCACATAGACCTAATAATATTAACACTAGATGGACGGGGCACCAACTCCCACGTCTTATTATCAATAAGAGCATTATATTCGTCGGTCATAGCAATTTTTCAATTTGGGTCATTTAACGCAGATATAGGATTACGGGGTAAATGTGATTCAAGAACATTAGAATTTAAATTAAAATGTCTTTTTTGGTTTAAAAACACCCCGTTGACTACGAGTGACCGGTCTATGACTCGGGGGAGAATTGGGCGGATTTTGGGAATTATCTAGACTGTTGACGGACTGGCCAGCAGGCAGTGGGCCTGTTGGCCCAACTCGGTAACGGGAGACGACGCTGGAGACAGGGACTAGGCCAGTAACTGGGCCTATACTGGACCCGGGAGCAGACGACGAAACTAGGTTGGCCAGATGTCCCAATTGCTGGACCTAGAATGGTAGCAGGCGACGGTAATGTAGAGCCAGCAGGAAGTGGGCCCGTTGGTGGATTTGGGGTTTCGGGACACGTCCAAAAAATAGTGAATGATATACGGGGATATGCCATCATCTAAAAAATTATATGAACTAGGCACGGGATTACTAACCTTAGCAGACGAAAATTGAGATTCATCAAAAATTACATGGCTACTAATGATGATTATATTAGAAGATAAATCAAAATATTTGTAACCACGATGATTTGACGGATAACCCAAAAACAAACAAGGGGTAGACTGGGCCTGAAGTTTGTTAATTGTGGAGGATGGAAACAACGGATAACACAAACACCCAAAAACCCTAATATGTGAATACGAATGAGTCTTATTATATAAAATTTGAAGAGATGACGAATATGTCAAACCTCTAGAAGGAAGAATGTTAAGAAAATATATAGCCATTTGTAGAGCATGATGCCTAAACGACGGGGGGACGGAAGCATGAATCAATAAAGTTCGGACAATGTTATTAATGGTACGAATTTTGCGTTCGGCTTTCCCATTTTGTGAAGACGTGAGGGCAAGAAAAATAAAAATTAATTCCATTATTAACACAAAATTCCTGAAACACCTCATTGTCGTATTCTTTGCCATTATCACATTGAATATTTTTTATTTTCCGTTCAAATTGGGTTCTAATGAATGCTCTAAATTTTAAGAAGGTGAAAAAAACTTGAGATTTTTTCGCTATTGGAAAAGTCCATAAGAATTTAGAATAATCATTCAAAAAAAGAACATAATACCGATGACCCAATGAACTAAGAACATGAGACGTCCATAAATTGCTATGAATAATATCAAATGGCATTAGAGTATGAGAATTAGAGTCTACAAATGGCAACCTAACATTTTTTCCTAAAGAACAAGATTGACAATTCGGAGTACTACACGTACCCTTACATGAAATACATTTATTTTTATCTAAGAAGACAAAATAGACGATCCTGGATGACCTAGACAAGCATGCCACAAGGAGGGAGCAATGGCTGCAAACGTTGATGGCAAGGCTTGACTCGAGAGACTGGAACATGGCGTGATAGGATAAAGATCTCCCCTACTATCACACCTCATAAGAGGACTCCCCATCTTGAAATCCTTCACAGAAAACCCAAACGGATCAAATTCAATAGAAATGGAATTATCAGTGGTGAACTTACGGACAGACACCAAATTTTTAATCAATTTAGGGGCATGTAGGGTATTTTTCAAGATAAGAGGTGGATGTGGGGGAGACAACGTTTTATGACCATAACCACAAATTGGAATAGAATTACCATTACCAATAATTATGCTACGAGGGTTGCTCAAATTGGAATAAGACGAGAGAGTACCTTGATCGGATGTAATGCGGGTAGTGGCTCCGGTGTCCATGTACCAATTTGGGCCTGGCGGATTAATTCCAAGAGTACGCATGACGGTTTCAATGTCGGTCGGGGTGGGGCCCGCTGTGTGGTGGGTTTGTAGGGGCCGGGGCCTAAGAACACCTGATGGTTGCCCCGACCCAATATTGCTTCGATAACCTGTTGTTCCAGAACTGTTGGGCCAGTGCGAACTGGGCCTGGGAGGCTGCTGGGCAGCCCAGTTGCCTGGGGCTGAAGGCGCTGGATACCACTGGTTGTTGGGCCACTACCCACTGGCCTAGGCCCAAGGCTGGGACCAGTTGGGCTGTGGCCCACTGCTATTGGGGCGGGACCCACTGCCGCCGTTACCACCACCAGAACCACCTCGTTTGCCGCCGCGATTTTTGACATTATTCTTCCGACTATTGTTGCCGCCTCTGTAAGAACGATTTTGGTTCGAATGATCAATGAAACCGAGAGAATTGGTGGAGGATGTCATCATGACTAGCACTAGTAGCCGCCTTTTTAGCCAAGCCGATTTCTTCCAAAGTAAGCATCTAAGTCTGACCGTTTCTCTTGCTTTACTCTTTACTCTTGCTTTGTTTTGATTGTCTTGCTTATGATTATGCTTTGTCTTGAGCCGAGGGTCTCCCAGAAACAACCGCTCTATCTACCAAAGTGGAGGTAAGGTCTGTGTACACTCTACCCTCCCCAGACCCCACGGTGTGGGATTTCACTGGGTATGTTGTTGTTGTTGTCACAGGTAGGGATCCGACGGTAGAGAGTTTCGGTGGGTGTTCTATTTTGAATCGCACGGGTAGGTAAAATATTGAGAATGTGTTCTACAATTTTTAGCGTATATAACCAAAAAGTAGGGGGGAGACGCATGAAAAATAAGGGTACAAATCATAATATTAATGGTTCGAAGAATTCTTTCGGCTTTTCCATTTTGAGGAGGTATAGGGGCAGGAGAAACGAAAGATCATGTCATTAGCCGCACAAAATTTATGAAATAGAGAATTATTAAACTCACGATCATTATCACATTGAAACAATTTGATGTCTTTTTCAAATTGTGTTTTAACCAGTGTACGAAACTCAACAGATTTGGAGAATACTTGAGATTTGAGTTTGAATGGGTATACGCAAAGAAAGTGAGAGAAATCATCCAAAAATACCAAATAATATTTGTGGCCTAAATTGCTAGTTATGAGAAATGTCCATAAATCAGCATGAATAATATCAAAGGGGGAGAAAGTAGTACTCATAGAAGCAGTAAATGGTAGTCTAACGTGTTTCCCTAACTGACACGAGGAGCAACTATGAGAAAGGTTCCCTGTGTTGCATTGGATTAAATTTCGGTTTCTAAAAGAATAAAAAATGTGAGAACCCGGATGACCAAGTCTACTATGCCACGTAGAGGGAGATATGATTGTTAAAACGGTCGGAGGAGTGACACTAGCAGCGGATGTGGGTAGGAACGGATATAGGCCCCCCTCACTATTGCATCTCGTAAGGAGTTTCCCGGTACGGAGGTCCGTTACAGAAAATTCAAATGAGTCAAAATTAATTGAGACATAATTATCGGTAGCAAATTTTCTAACAGAAATTAGATTTTTTATGATGTTTGGGGCATAAAGGACGTTTTAAGAGAGAAGTGGGGATGCGGTGGTGGGGTAAGGGTGTGTCCAAGTCCTTGAATTGGAATGCGATGACCACTACCGACCATAATAGATTGTGGAGTTGGTAACGGGCGCAGTTGAGGAAGATTACCTGAATTGTTGGTGAGATGAGACGGCGCCCGTATCCATATACCACGCATTATCGGGCTATTGACGGGTCAAGGAAGCCATTAAATTTTTGAAGAGTTGTTTGTGAAAAGGAAAAGATAAAAAATAATTAGGGGACTAGGTGGCCGTTGTTCTGCTGCAAACGCAGAAAGGTGCTGTAGCAGCTGCTTTTCTGTAGGAAAACAGTAGGCAGCAGGAACAGACAGAGAACACATGTGTATCTCGGGCAGAGCACAGATAAAGGACATAGAACAAGAAAAGTAGAGAACACATGTGTGTCTCGGGCACAGAGAAGAAAAGTTTGAGCTTTTCTTGGTTTCAGGTAAAGATAAAACCAAATAGCAAAATCGAGAAAATTTGGGTGGGGGGTCACGGCGGCGACACCTTTTAGGTTTTCTAGGTTTGTAGAGTTTTGGCATCTAATACCATATAAAGAATGGATATTTGGTCTAACTCAACCCCAAAAGCTAGTTTATAGGGTGAGGATTGTCCAAGTCCATATAAGGAGTCCATGTTCCCATTTCATATCCGATGTGAAACTATTAACAAGTTTAACCTCCCGTGTGAATAAGTATTTACTAATTATTATCTAAAAGAGAAAAAAGAGACAAAATATAGTAGTACTATTTATGAATACTTGAAGAGAGGTCACACTTGTGTTTTACATGCATCAAGAGAAATTATTGTGAAGAAAAGCTTTCAAATCAGTACCACGTGAAAATTGAGATACCCTTTTTAAATCGTGTTGGACAGTTTTTCTTGCCTCTAAGTGCTTATTCGATCATAATATATTAGATTCTAACTTCCAAGTCTTTCCACTTGTTTGTTTTCCCATTTTTGTCTTTTCATTTAAGGCTTGTCATCAATCTTTAACTAGATTAATTTGAATAATCATGCCTTGGAAGGAAAAGAGAAAAATTAGATAAAAATACATCTTACCAGTCACATTGACAACTACATTAATTGACATATGATAGGTTTGCCCTTGTTGTCAAAGGTGTATGTTAATAACGTATTTAGAAAATTTAGAAAAATGATAGGACAATACTTCTAGAACATGACCCCATTTGGTGGCTGAACTAAAAACCTAAAAGGTACCCTTAGTTGTGATTGAAGAATGAAACCCTACCAAAATATCAAAATCTCCTTACCAAATATTTTGGTTGCTTCTTAAAATGTTCTTTAGTTCAATGTCAACTATATTATGGTACTATAATTACTGATGGATCCAATCATTAAAGATTAATGATGGGTCCAAAAGCTCTGCATGCTACCAATTCATTTAAGATGCATTAACCAAAATAATACTAAAATATAAAAAAAAAATGCAAATGCAGATTTTGCATGAATTACAAGGCGTTTGGACATTATTTAGTTCAAGTTGAGAATAAAAGTAATTGAATTGTGGATTTTCTTATAATGTTTATTTTTCAATATGAACTTCACTTGAAAATAGTTAAAAATTTGCGAGTAAATAAATCTACTACTGTATTTCACTAGATCATACTCCTCAAGCTAATTTCAATGTTTCAAATACTAAAATTGTCACGACACGAATCACGGGCGTCGTGGTGGCACCTACACTATCACTCGGTAAGCGAACCATCCCTAAAATCCTTTAACATAAATTAAAACTTTGCGGAATATATAAGAAGAATTTACAAAGATAAAACAATTCTCATTCAAATTACTAAATGGTCAGGGGTACCCGCGTCGTCCATGTACCCATCCAGAATTCCTCCACAGATGCCAGCTCTTGGCTGTAATATCATATTCAAACATTTCCATCATCTCAATATTTTCAACCATCTCATAATGTGTCTTTACCTTTCCCGGTTTCATTGGACCTACAATATTTTCATACCAATCTTCTTTCAATATCATCAAAATCATGAGTATATGAATGCAAATGACATTACAAGTCAAGTAATCAGGATGTATGAGATGCAATCAAATATAAGAGATGAATATCACATGCTTTTAGAAACTCCATAACATGTAATTCCATGTAAATAAATTCATCATATCGAAAACAATGTGATGAATAAACATTGCAATTATCAACAATGGCGACAAGCCCACTTAATGGCGATAAGTTCAAACAACAACAATCGGAATCAGCTTAAGGCTGATTCCCTAGATCACCCATCATCACAGTTCAACACCGGTACCCACCCAAGCGTTCATCACAACCGCTAAGGTGAGTCCCCTAAACATGTCCAATACCCCTCAACATTTATACGCACTTCGATGGGAGTCTACAAAAGAGAAATTGTAGCCTACCTTAGAGCCGAACAGGAGCCACAAACCGTCAACCCTCAATGCAGGCCTTGCCCTTTCAGAGTGCCTCAGAATACTCGTAGTCTAAAATATATAGATTCTACGTTAATAATTAAGCTAATACACATACAAGGACTTAGTACTTAAAATAATCCAAGATACACCCAAAATTGACCTGGGGCCCATAGTATCAAAATTCAAACTTTATTACCCAAAAAGCATAATAACATACTAAATAATCATATTCTTAAGTTAATTTGAAAACTATACCCAACTGGACCCTCAATTGTAAGATTTAGTAAAAGCCTCAATCTCCAAACCCTAGGTTTCCCCCCAATTTCAAAAGGGTTTCTAATACCAAATTAATTATCACAACATGATCATCTATCATTAATCTATACTAGATTATAATATCACAATCATCTAATCAATAATCAACCCTCAAATTAAGATTCTAGTCCTCTTATTCTAGCATGAAATCTTAAGATATTTTATTCCCCAACTATAATCTATACTAGGATATAAGACTTAAATGATAAACAATACTTAAAAAGGATGAGATTGTACCTCCAATGAAGAACTAAAGTGAAATCCTCAAGAAATCCCCTCTTAGCCGAGCTCTAATCCCAAGAGAATGTATTTTGGAGAAGGAAATCGTTTTAAGGCATTTAAGACACTGATCTGAAACAAGGATTTTGTTTTGGCAAAATTGACTTTGCTAACGCGGATGCGCTTCAGCGGAAAAAGGGCCGCTGAGGCGGAGTCACTTAATATTCCGAAAGTGCGCTGGGGTGAGAACAACTCTGCAGAGGCGTCATCACCTCTGTGGGAAACTCAATACCGCACCAGAGATGCGAGCCAACCTCCGTAGAGGCAGACACGCAGAAGCGACCAGAAAGCCGCTAGTGCGGACACCAGAAACCAGCAATATGAAAACTAAGTCAATCTTCTATCCAACACCCGAAACACTCCCGGGACCCCCAGATAAAACAACAACAACAACATACCTAATGGAATCTCATAGCGTGGGGTCTGGGGAGGGTAGAGTGTACGCAGATCATACCTCAAACTTGGTAGGTAGAGCGCCTGTTTTCGAAAGATCCTCGGCTCAAGACAAAACTTAAGCAAAGCAAGTGAAACGGACAGATTCAGGCATGAAATTTAAAGCAGTATGAAAATGATGGTATCAAAAGCGAGTAAGCCATGATAGCGCATTCTTAAAAAGAAGCAATAACTAACGCAAGTAAATAAGATAAGATAAAATAAGACAAATAAAGTACCCTAGAGAACACAAAGCAGCAGAAATCAAACGATAGGTGACTATAAAACAATATTGCGCCTGCTAGTATGGTTGGTTAAGCGGGCCTACAATAGTAACATTACACCTACCAGTTTGTAAGTATAAGTAGGACTACACCGGACTACCTACTACCCTTCTACCCTAATCCGTGTCCTCCATACCCCCTATCTAAGGTCATGTCCTCAGTAAGTTATACCTGCGCCATATCCCGTCTAATCACCTCTCGCCAATATTTTTTCGGCCTACCTCTACCCCTCCTGAACTCGTCCATATCCAACCTCTCATACCTACACACTGGGGCATTTGTTTCTCTCCTCTGCACGTGTCCGAACCATCTCAACCTAGCTTCCCGCATCTTATCCTCCACCGAGGCCACTCCCACTCTGTCTCGGATATCATCACTTATAATTATATCCTCATTGTATGCCCACACATCCATCTCATCATCCTCATATCCGTAACTTTCATCTTTTGGGTGTGCGAAGTCTTGACCAGCCAACACTCCGTCCCATACAACATAGTCGGTCTAACCACCACCCTATAGAATTTGCCTTTAAGTTTTTGTGGCACATTTTTATCGCACAAGATTCCAGATGTGAGCCTCCATTTCATCCACCCTGCCCCAATACGATGTGTGACATCATCATCAATTTCTCCATTCCCTTGGATAATAGACCCGAGATACTTGAAGCTTCCTTTCTTAGGAATGACCTGAGTACCAAGCCTCACTTTCACGCCTATCGCAAGGTCACTCTCGTTACTAAACTTGCACTCCAAGTATTCTGTCTTGGTCCTACTCAGCCTGAACCCTTGAGACTCCAGAGTCTGTCTCCAAACCTCCATCTTAGCGTTCACTTCGCTGCGAGTCTCATCAATCAGGACTATGTCGTCTGCGAATAACGGACACCATGGTACCTCCCATTGGATTTGTCGCGTTAGTCCATCCATCACCAAGGCAAATAAGAATGGCTAAAAGTTTATCCCTGATACAACCCCATCGTCATTGGAAAGTGCTCCGAGTCCCCTCATAATATCCGTACCCTGGTCTTGGCTCCATCATACATATCTTTGATTTTCCAAGTGTATGCCACAGGTACACCTCTAAGTACACCTCTAACCTCAAAATATCTCCATAAAACCTCCCTGGGGACTTTGTCATATACCTTCCCGAGGTCGATAAAAACCATATGTAAGTCTATCTTCTTCTCTCTATACTACTCCACCAACCTCCTAATAAGATGAATGACTTCTGTAGTCGAACGCCCCGACGTGAATCCAAATTGATTCTCAGAGATAGACACGCCTCTTCTCACCCTTATCTCCATGACTCTTTCCCAAACTTTCATAGTGTGGCTTAGCAGCTTGATACCCCTATAGTTGTTGCAACTTTGGATATCACCTTTGTTTTTGTACAAAGGAATCATTGTACTCCACCTCCATTCTTCGGGCATCCTCGTCGTCTTAAAAATGACGTTAAACAACTCCGTCAGCCACTCCAAACCTACCCTACCTGCGCTCTTCCAAAATTCAACTGGATCTCATCAGGCCCGGTCGCTCGTCCCCTGCGCATCCTGTGAACAACACCATGAACCTCCTTAACTTTAATGTTTTCACAACACCCAAAATACAAACAAGATATGCTACCCAAGGTAAACGACGTTACAAATTTGCTCGTGCACTCACATTTCTCATATGACCGAGCTAAGACATACTTTTTAAAGAAATCACCCAAAACATTTAAATTTCATAATTTTTTTACAAATAAAGTCATAAAGTACATCCAAGTGCCTCGGGAAACGAACACATGACTCGACTAAGTCATAAATGACCCTCCGAAACTATCGAAAGCGATGACTCGCAAATTAACCCATATACTAAAAAAGTCGACTTTGGGTCAAACTTATCAATTCTAAAATCTCTACTTTGGGTTTTTCTTACAAAAATCACATAAAGGTATCTCGGGATCCGTGTCACTCATCCCCCGCGCGTCACAAACTCCACATAGAGTCTACAGAAAGGGTAATTTAGTCAAATATGGGTCTTTAGCTAAAACGACCAGATGTGTCATTACAAAAACTCAGTATTTACATAGCCAACTCAACATTAGAAAATACTGAACTTCAGTATTTAAATTATTAATACAATATACTTCCTCCGTCCCAATTTAAGTGTCTTATTTTATTTTTGGTCTGTCCCAAAAAAAGTATTTTTATCTATATTTAGTACGTTTATCAATTACAACGTTCGACATGGTAAGTTAAGACCACAAAATTTAAAGTACTACATACATTTTTAATTTAAAATTACAAAATTTAAAATTTTCTTTTTATTTCTTTAAGTCCCCTACTCCGTCAGACTAGTCACTTAAATTGTCACAGAGGGAGTATTATTTATGGCCCAACGGTAGCAGATCTAATCTTGAAATACTCGTTGTACTTTTCATGTGTCAACTTCAATTCTGTTAATAATAATATGGTGAAATTTAGAGCAGCCCCCCCCCCCCCCACGCCTTCCCTTTTAGTTTAGCCGGTAACGAGAAACGTGCACGTCAGCATATATATAAAAGGAATAGAAGAGGGATATTTCAGAATTAAATTAGGGCATTTGCTGTATTTGTCAAGTGGTAATCAACTAGGGTTAATGAAATTAAGCAGTGTGTTATTCACAGGGACCAAGTTGAATTTATTAAAGAACTAAAGCGACCAGCTAACAAGTGCCAAATTGTCAAAAATTAAGAGGTAAACAGCTATAATCTTCACAACTACCTTATTTTCCCACATGCAAATTCACCAAACACTGATTAATACAACTTGTTGGTTTCAAAAAACGAAAAGGAAAATGATATTTGACTGTTACAAAGAGCTCCTCCCGTGAAAATGCAGTTTGAAGAATTTGATAGAAATTAATAAATGGATAATTATTTATAAGTCATACTAGATGCATGAATAGCAACTAAACACGTACGATTAAAGGTTTTGATGGTTGATAATTATCGTTACATTCTTAATTAAAGATATCCTAAAAATAAAGTTACTTTTAACATAGGGAGTGATTTTTACCCCAAAGTGAAACTTATCAACGTGAATTTGGATAAATCAGACCCAAAATGGGTATTGGACACAAAATTAATGAAAAAACAAAAATTTAAAAGATAAACAAAACGAGTTGTTGAAATATTGTCTACCCTTCGAGATCTTCTTTAGGGAAAACAAAGGTTAGTTTATTTGTTACTCTGCATACTTTTAAAAAAGGGTAAAGGGTAAAATCGTAAAGGTAATTCTTCCAAGCAACAAACACAATAGGAGGGAAAAGGAGAGAAAATCGTGTTGAGTGAGGAAATGAAAAAGAACAAAGTTGTTCTCTTTTTCCTATTTGTTCTAATTTAGTGACACATATTTCATAGTAATAGAATATTTATCGAATATTCTCGTAAAATTTGTATATCTCCTATATTAGGTAAAATTATATCTTCTTGTAATTAGGTTGATTAATTATCAAGTTTGTAGCAAGGTAAATATTTCTATAGTACTATATATATTGTAAACCATTAATGAATAAAATCAGGTAACATATTCCTTTATCGTATCAGCAGCCAAACCCTAAAAAATCCTACCCTAGCCGCTGAACCCCCCGCCCCCACCGACGAAAAACTCCCTCACGGCCAGCCTCTCCCTTTTTTTTTCTCCCTCTTCCTCTTAAATTTCATTTTTTATTGCTGACCAAACCAAATTCTATCATGCACTTGTAGTCAACAACATTAAAAATTTCATCTCTATTACTCTTGAGATGTAAAAGGGTCAATACTCCTCGTGGGTGAAACTTTTCAAAATCCATTGTCGTATCTACAAAGTTATCGACCATATCATCCCTCCTACATCGAAGTCCCTCGACCTGCCCTCGTCTTCTAATGATGAACTTTGGTCTCGTTTGGATGCAGTTGTCCTCCAGTGGATATACGACACGATCTCGAATGATCTGTTGCACACATTCATTGAGACTGATGCCAATGCTCGCCACACGTGGGAACGTTTGGAGAATATTTTTCACGACAACAAAACTCAACGTGCCTTATACCTTGAAAATTAGTTTAAGGACGTTCATCAGGACGATTTTCCTAACGCGTCGTCCTATTGTCAAGAACTAAAGATGATTGCCGACCAACTCTCCAACGTTGGTGCACCAGTCACTAATCAGTGATTAGTAATGCAACTTATTGCAGGCTTGAATGAATCCTATGATGGCGTTGCTACCATCCTTCAACAATGCACGCTGTTACCACTGTTCTATGAGGCCCGTTCGAGGCTAATTCTTGAAGAAACACAAAAAATCAAGCGCAACACCACTCAGGCCAGCATTGTCGATGTCGCCCTCACCACCACTGTTTGGCAGCCACCACCACCGACCCGAGGACTCGAACTAGGTCCCCACCACCCGCAACAATCGCAAAGGCCGACAGTCCGGTAGGGGCCACGACGGATGAAATTTCGGCAGCAGGGAGTAGTCACCACCGGTATGGAACAACTAGCAGCGTCCGCGGCAGTGGCAGCAGCCTCCACCGTGGGCTGCCTACCCGTCGTGTCCGCGTGGGCCCCACCAACTTGGGTCTCTCCTCCTTGCCCGTATCTAACATCCTCGTGGAATACACTTTCGGCCCGGCAGGCCCAACCTAGAATACTCGGCGCACGTCCAGAATAGGATTACATAGCACAGGTCTCCCTGTCCTCCACCTATGCACCGACTAATATTGAGGCAGCTATGAACACAATGTCCCTCAACGCTTCAGACGAAAATTGGTATATGGACACATGCGTCACCTCTCACATGACGGCCTCACAAAGTACTCTCTCGTCTTATTCCAATTTGAGTAAATTAAATTAGAATATTATTATTAGTAGTGGACAAGGCATTCCAATTTGTGGTTTTGGTCATTCATCCCTATCCCCACCACATCTACCACTAATTCTAAAAAAATATCCTTCATGCCCCGAAACTCATTAAGAATCTAATCTTTGTGCGACGTTTCACAACTAATAATAATGTTTTCCTTGACTTTGATCCTTTTGGTTTTTTCTGTGAAGGATTTTACGACAGGAAAGCGAATAATGAGATTTGACAGCACCAGAGATCTCTACCCTATTTCCATAATCGCCAACAACACAACCTCAGTTCCATCAACATTTGCTGCTCCTTCGTCTTCTTTATGGCATTCTAGATTAGGACATCTGAGAAATTCTGTTTTACGCTCCCTAAGAAATAATAATTTTATTCAATGCAACTGTGTCTATAAGACTCATGTCTGTGAATCTTGCATTTTTGGAAAACATGTTAAATTATCGTTTTATTCATCCATAAATTGTACTTTAATGCCTTTTGATATAATACATAGTGATTTGTGGACTTCTCCCACTTTAAGTACGGCAGGCCATCAATATTATGTGTTGTTTTTGGATGATTATTCCAACTTTCTATGGACTTTTCCAATTGGTAACAAATCATAGGTCTACCCCATTTTTTCATCATTTAGTGCTTTCGTAAAAACACAATTTGAAAAGAGCATTAAATATTTTCAATGTGATAATGACAGAGAATTCGATAATAACCAAATCAAACAGTTTTGCGCCAAACATGGTCTTATCTTTCATTTTTCCTACCCTCACACCTTCTCCCAAAATGGTAAGGCTGAATGGAAAATCTACAACATAAACAACCTAATTCGTACTCTACTTGACCGCACATCAATTCCCCCTCAATTCTGGCATTACGCACTCTCCATGGCCATCTACCTCCTAAACATAATCTCAAATAAGTCTCTAGCTCAACGGTCACCCACTCGTGTTCTGTTTCGTAGGAACCCCTCCTATCAATACTTGCATGTCTTCGGATGTCTCTGTTATCCTCTCGATCCGACCACTCACAAACTCCAATCCCGATCTTCTCTGTGTGTGTTTCTGGGCTACCCCCCAATTATCGTGGTTACTCTTGCTATGACTTATCAAGTCGTAAAGTAATTATTTCTCGACCTATTCTATTTGATGAGTCTCAATTCCCTTTTGCCTCACTACACTCACCACCTAGGCATTCATACGACTTCCTAAAAGATGGCCTAAACCCCATTTTAATCCATCATTTACATAATCTGACGTCTTAGTCAATGGAACTTGACCCCACCACAACCAGTCGGGGACATGCAACCCACCCAGTTCCGCCGATGGAGGCTCAGACCAACCCGTCTCAGGTGCTCCTCAGACAACCCTCAGCAAACCGAGTCTCGGCCAGCCAAACCCACAACACCTGCCCTCCCTCGTCTTTCTGGCAGTCCCGCAGCACCTCTCCCTCCTCCCGTCCAGAGGCACACCCACGGGCGGTGGAAACTTATGCACGATATTTCCAAACCTAAATGGTTGTTTAACCTATCCGTTTCAGTTGTCCCTTCCCCCGTTCCTCGTAATCTGAAGGATGCCTTGTCCGATCCTAATTGGAAAGCCGGAATTATTGACGAATATAATGCTCTTATTGATAATAAGACGTGGGACCTAGTATCCCGTCCATCTAATGCTAACATTATTCATTCTATGTGGATTTTTAGACATAAAAAGAAATTTGGTGGTTCTTTTGAGTGGCATAAGGCCTGTATTGTAGGTGATGGCAGGTCTCAACATGTGGGAGTGGACTGTGATGAAACGTTCAGCTTGGTAGTAAAACCCGCAACCATCCGGACAGTCCTTAGCATTGCCCTATCCAAGTCTTGGCTCATTCATCAGCTTGATGTCAATAATGCTTTCTTATATGAGGATCTTCATGAAACGATATATATGCATCAGCCTATGGGTTTCAGAGATCCTGTTCATCTGGATTATGTTTGTCTATTACGAAAATTGCTCTATGGACTGAAACAGGCTCCCCGAGCATGGTACCAGCGGTTCGCCAATTATGTCTCCTCTATCTGATTTTGACACATCAAATTTGATCATTCCCTGTTCATCTACAGCAAGGGTCCAGAAATGGCTTACATCTTATTATATATTGATGACATCATCCTCACCACATCATCTGATGCCTTCCGTCGGTCTATTATGTCACTCCTTGCCTCTAAGTTTGCTATGAATGATCTGAGCCCCTTAAGTTATTTCTTAGGCATCTCTGTCACTCGTCATTCTGGCGGCCTATTTCTGTGTCAGAAGAAATACGTCGAAGATATCCTTGACAGTACAATAATGACATCTTGTAAACCAACCCATACGCCAGCGGACACCAATTCCAAGCTAAGTGCCGATTCTGGCCCTCCGTATTCAGACCCGACTCACTATCGTAGCTTGACTGGGGCCCTACAATATCTTACATTCACGAGACCAGACATATCATATGTCGTGCAACAAATATGTTTGCACATGCACAGTCTGACGGAAGCATATATGAATGGCCTCAAACGTGTTTTACGGTACGTCCAGGGCACCCTTCACTTCAGCTTACACTTATACAGGTCCTCGCTCACTAGTCTCGCTGCATATTCTGATGCTGACTGGGGTGGATGTCCCGACTGCCATCGCTCTACGTATGGTTACTGTGTCTTCCTCAGAGATAACCTATTATCTTGGTCTTCTAAAAGGTAGCCTACACTATCCAAACCCAGTGCAGAAGCATAATACAGAGGTGTAACAAACGTCGTCTCTGAGTTCTGTTGGATCAGTAACCTTCTACTGGAGCGTCGCTGCCCAATTAAAAAGGCAACATTAGTATATTGCGACAATGTTAGTGTGATATACCTTTCCGGCAATCCCGTCCAACATCAACGCACCAAACACACTGAAATGGACATTCACTTTGTGCGCGAAAAGTGGCTCGTGGTCAAATTTGTGTCCTTCACGTTCCTTCCAAACATCATATTGCCGACATATTTACCAAAGGACTTCCGCGCATATTGTTTGATGATTTTCGAGTCAGTCTCAATGTACGTGAACCTCCCGCTTCGACTGCGGGAGTGTAATAGAACATTTACCGAATATTCTCTTAATAATTGTATATCTCCTATATTAGGTAGAATTATATTCCTCTTATAATTAGGTTGATTAATTACCTAGTTTGTAGCAAGATAAATATTACTGTAATACTATATATATTATAAATTATTAATGAATAAAATCAGAAAATATATTCCTTTACATAGAGATGTAACACATTTAAAAGGTAGTTCCCTGACTAATTAAAATGTCATGTCATACAGTTTAAGTGTCATTATCAAATTAAAACTCCAAGTATCTAGTATTGAAGGATCCTAGAAATCCTCTAAATAAAATATATAGCATTACCCACCCTAATTAATTTAGTTTGTCGGCTTAAGTCTTTTGATTTTAGTAAACTAAACTATAATTAGTGCTGCATTTGGATATGACGTACAGAGTAGGCACCGTCACACATGTAACCAACAAAACTCACACGTTCCTCTCTGACCTTTACAGGAACTTGTGAAAATCATTGTATTATTAACACTTTATGGCCCTATAAATGTTTAATGAGATCAAAATCAAAGAAATCCCAAAAAGAAAGAAAGAAAAAAGAAACCCACATTTACTGTATTGGAGAGAATCCGTGAGCTAATGATGAATATGTTTCGCATTATTTGAATTTGTTCGCTAATACCCCTCCACCCCCTTGTAATTTTATTTGTCAACATGATTAATGACGGGCCAGAGGTGTACCTGCATCATACAATAGGGCGATCAACGACACGTACGAGAAATCCAAGACCCGGGGTAAGGACAGTGAGAAGAGATTCAGAGTATTTCCCAGTCGTAATAGAATTGCACCAAGCATCAATTCTTAGCCCGTTTTTATTTGCCTTATTGATGAATATTTTGACGCGATATATTTAGGGAGAGGTACCTTGGTGTATGTTATTTGCGGATGATATAGTGATGATTGACGAGACCAGCGGAGGAGTTAATGTTAGGCTGAAGTTTGGAGACAAACTATGGAGTCTAACTGGTTCTGATTGAGCAGGACCAATATACTTGGAGTGTAAGTTCAGTGGCGTGACACATGAGGCCGACGTGGAAGTAAGGCTTGATATACATGTCATCCAAAAGAAAGGGAGTTTAAAGTATCTTGAGTCTATTATCCAAGATAGTGGAGAGATTGATGACGATGTCACACATCGTATTGGAGCGGGGTGGATTAAATGGAGACTCACTTTCGGAGTCTTGTGTGATAAGAAGGTACCACCATAACTCAAAGGTAAATTTTACAGAGTGTTGATTAGACCAACAATGTTGTATGAGATGGAGTGTTGGCTAGTCAAGATCTCTCACGTTCAAAAGATGAAAGTTACGAAAATGAGGATGCTGCGGTGGATGTGTAGGCATACCAAGAGAGATAGGATAAGGTATAAAGATATTCGAGATAAGGTGGGAATGGCTTCAATGGAGGACAAGATGCGAAAAACGAGACTGAGATGATCCGGGCATGTGAAGAGGAGATGCACAGATGCCCTAGTGCGGGGTGTGAAAGGCTAGTTATGGATGACTTTACGGGGTGTAAGGGTAGACCGAAAAAGTATTGGGGAGAGATGATTAGATAGGACATGATGCAGTTGCATCTTACCGAGGACATGACCGGATATAGGAGGTTGTGGAGGACACATATTAGGGTAGAAGGTTAGTAGGTTGTCGATTGATTCTCACTTTTCCTTCCTTACTAGTAGTCGAAGTATTTCTCATGTAGTTTATTGTTCTGCAATTTCTTATCCATCTAAGCATCATTATCTCTGATACTTTCACCTTCTTAACGTGGACATTCTTGACTGGCCAACACTCTGCCCCATACAATAATGATGGTCTAACCACTACTCGGTAGAACTTACCTTTCAGCCTAGGCGACACCTTCTTATCAAAAATCACCACAGATGCAAGCCTCCATTTCATCCACCCTGCTATAATACGATGGGTGACATCATCGTCAATCTCCCCGTTCCTTTGTATAATGGACCCAAGATACTTGAAACTCTCTATTTTGAGTATAACTTGTGCCTTGATCTTCACTTCCACATCCGTCTCTTGCGTCATATCACTGAATTTGCATTTCATGTACTCCGTCTTAGTCCTGCTTAACCTGAACACTTTAGATTCTAAGGTCGTCCTCCAAACTTACAATCTCTCGTTAACGCAACTATGCGTCTCGTCAATCAAAACTATGTTGTCTGCAAATAACATACACCACGACACCTCTTCTTTAATATGTCGCGTCAATTCGTCCATCACTAAGGCAAATAGGAATGCACTAAGGGCCGATCCCTGGTGAAACCCCATTATGGTCGGGAAGTGTTCGGAATCACCTCTATTTTATTATCAATATCTCTCCTTGGTGGAAGCATTTTGGGGATTACTGGTGGTATAACATCAGCGAACTCACCTAATAACCTTGCCACACAGTCTGGCACCTCTACCTTTATATCCAGTTTAATCTCAATCATAGCAGCAAGAAAGGTTTGTTCACCCTTTTTCAACCCTTTTTCAACAGAAATAGCAAAAATAATAAGACTCTTGTACTTACTCACTTTCTCCGCTTCTTCATATGGATGAACAATGTTGATGAATCCCATCATCTTCTCTTGCATCACCATTACTTTGTCCAAGTGGGGCATTAGAACCAAACAATTCTTTTTCAAGAAATCGATTACGAGTATCATATCAAAATCTCCTAAGGGAATCAACATCAGACTATGTTTTCCTGCCCAAGGTCTAGCCATCACCTTCACGTCATAAGCCATACCTTCTATCAATTGGGCAACCTGATTTACAGTCTTCATATAAGATGGAATTTTTGTCAACTTTAGTCCGAATTTTGCAGCAACTTTGATATCAATAAAAGTGTGAGTAGCTCCAGTATCAACCATCGCCACTAACACTTAATCGTCAACTTTTATATCTATATGCAATAACGAAACATGAGGGTTTGTTGAAGACTCACCCACTGTTCACTAGTGAAGTGTGATTATTCAATAGCAAACCCAACAGATTCGCAAGGCTGCAACAACCCCCCCTTCCTCATTCGTTGGAGCATTTCCAACAAGCATTGCGTTATCCAATTCTCGATTTGGACAACTCTTGGCCAAGTGAGGCCATCTACAAGTCCAGCAACCTTTAGCATTTGCCAATTTCCCCTTGTTCTTTGAGTTTCCCACATCAGTCATTGTTTTACCCTTTCCAACATTATATATCCTTGTTTTTTTCCTCCACTCCACCTTCTTTTTCGTCTTCTTTTTAGGCTTTGAAGACGAAGGAATTTCATAAAGAGTGTTGGTTGAGCGATAGTCAACCAACGAGTCAGCAGCCGCAATCGCACTTGGAATGTCTTTCACGTTCTGCCTTCTAAGTTCATTCTGCCCTCAAGCCTGCATTCCAGAGATAAAACTGTGCAACTTATCTTCGTCAGACATATTTTGGATGTATAACATCAAATAAGTAAATTCCTTGATATAATCGTGAATTGATCCGGTCTGTCTAAGCCTTTTTCAACCGATCCCTAGTAATTCGAGATGCATTGCTAGGCAGATTCTGGTCTCGCATCTCATTTTTCAACTTTTCCCATGAATCAATTTGTGGCCTGCCAGTACTAACATCATCCGCATCACGTGTTCTCCACTAAAGTTTCACATCACCAGCTAAATACATGGTTGTAATGTTTAACTTGTCATTTTCAGCAACACAGGCAGTTGAGAAGTACTTCTCCATGTCCCAACGAAAATTTTCCAGTTCCTTCGCACTTCTAGAACTAGTAAAATCCTTAGGCTCCGGAATCTTCACCTTTGAGCGGTCTTCATTGCCTTGGCAGGTAGAAGCCACTGCCTTATGCAACACCACCACTTTCGTTCGCAAATCTTCGTTTGCTTTTTTCAGATCCTCGATCTGACCATTGGCCACTCCACGATAGTTCAAGAACTTCACCATCTGTTCATCAACAACATTCTTAAACGTAGCTATTTCAGTTCTCACACTATGGATCTGAGTTAAAATATCAACAAACCCATACCTTCGTCGGTTATCCCAACAATCGCCTCCAAACATTCGAGCCTTCCCTACAGTTCATTGTTTGTACTTCCACCAGCCATCATTCCAAGTATAATACCGTAATGCTTTGATACCACTTGACACAAGGGTGATTTTTTTTTTTGAGTTCACCACTGCACGGTAGTCGCACCACACAGCCGACTTCATCCTACACACATATACTCATTTATGACACTTAGAATTATTTAACGAAAGTAAACAATGAAAGGAACACAAGCATTTACAGGCCAATCACCCAACCGTTTATTATCTCTCAGATATACAAAGGACTCGATCGAATTTGGAGGCTTACAAAAATTGATCCATGCCTTCGCCAAATTCTGACTGTATAAAATAAATTTGTATGTGGCAGTTACAAGAGGGAGGGGCGTGCATGGCACATGCTAACCACATAAAATAAGGAACACTTAGCATAATCTAAGGAGCATTACGCCTAGCCTTCAACAGCATTTGCATTTCCCCATAACCATCGCACATGTTGCGCACATGATGTAACCGTCGCATGTACCGCGCACCTGCCAGCGTCCATGTGCCTCGCACCTGCCTGTCGCTCATGTGCCCCCCGTGTGCCTGCTTTTACTCAGCTTCGCCCAACACTTCGAATATTTTTCCATGTCATTCATACCCATACCATGCATTTGCCTTGCACACCTTGCCTTGCCCTCGTCCAGCCCATGCCAACACTCATGTCTGTCCGAGCCGTCTAATTTCCTTGCACGCATGCCCGTTAGGTGCCATGCGCCTCTCCTTGCCACTGACATTCATCAAGACTGTCTTGCCAACACCCAAACACCTTGACTTATCCGCAAATTGCTTCCTTAACTCACATAGGCAAGTGTCGAGGGGCTATGCACAAGTCCTTGACATTGCCTCCTCCCGACGTCCGTCATGTGCAACTCTTATGGTCTAACATTATGCTATTATGGGTACACATTAGATATAGATGTGTGTAAATGTTTTTTGCACAGATACGTGCAATTATCTTTATATTTTTCATGTATTTCAAAAGATTTGCATAAAAAATTACTAATTTCATCTGGGTATGTCAAGACAAATGAAGGATCCGTAAAACATAAATTCCAAAAAATTCTATAAAATTTGCGAAGACAATTTATGGGCTATAAAGGAAACGTATTTTCGGTATCTAAATAAGGAGTTAAACTCTATATATTATTGGTAATTGAAACTAAAAGTTGGCAGTATTGGATGCAGAAATTATATGTTGAAAACAGGAAGGAGAAGTTGGAACTGTTGAAAGGGTTAAGCCTTGGAAGAGATGACACAATTGGTCATATAACTCCACTTCAACAGGTATATTAGTTAACCCTTACTATTAATTCATCTCTAAACAAAATCTTCCTTCTTTTCTTTTTCTTGCATATGCTAAGCGATTAATTATCTTCTTTTTTTTCTCTGAAAAATAATTATTGCCGTGTAATGTTGATAGCTTTATTGGTGTATGCAGGAAGTATTAATTGTGTGGGGAGAGCATGATCAGATATTTCTACTTGACAAGGCAACACGAGTATGTACTCTCTATACCAACCCATCAACCACTTCATATTATTTTATCTTGACTTTGATCGATGCATCATGGGCGCTATTGTATGTATTAGCGAATATATATATATATATATATATATAATTGTACAGATGTTGATTTCTAATACAGTAAGAATTCTAAGTTATCTTAAATATACGACTATCATAATTATAAAATATACTATAAATATTCAAAAAATATTCGCTAATAGTATGAAAATAATAAATGTATTAAATATACAATAAACAATGATGTATCTTTATCTATAACTTATTTATCACCACTACTAGTATATGGTGATGTTGAAAGCGATTTTAAATGTATCACATCAGATATGCCAACAGGATTTGGCAGTGAAATCATAAACAAGGTAAGGTGGGTTAGATACTTCTTTAAAAAAAAGAGTCAAGGTAGTATGTTTTCACAAGTTACGAAGGTTTTCAGGTTTTTAAAATATTTTTCACCATGCGTTTTTTTAAATCTGATCTGGTTTGGTGAAAATAAGATGAAAAATCATGTTTTATCATACAAAAATTTTATTGAATATCGGTGAGAAAAAATTCTGTTTCTAGTAATGATTAATTGGGATTGAGAAGTAGTAGTTGTTTTCTTGTCAAATAATTTTTACATGACCTTCGATAGTAAATAACTAAATATGTATTTCTACCAAGAAAATTAAAGCCTTGCTTTGAAAAGGTGAAAACAGACGGTGTCGTTAATGCAGGCTTTTGGGAGAGAAGGCTAAATTGTGGAGAGATATTTTGCAGCTTTGAAAGATTATGTAAATAAGTCCACTTTGCACTTAGTTTAAGCTTTGGCTGATGGCTCCAATGGCGGAGAGTCGGAGACACTCTTTAGTCATGGATTTTAATGTGCTGGTTATTGTTAAGCAAAAACCAAACAATTGAAACTAAGACTAGGATGTGCGATGTGAAAGGTAATCAGATTTAAACTAATCTCTAGTTTATATAAGGAAATTTTACATCGCAGAGATAACATATAACAGATATTTACTTACCTTAGCGATACTTCAAATTAATTACTATACATAACAATAGTTTATATTACATAGCAAATTCTCTCTCACTGCTCCTCTTCTCTTTCTCTCTCCTCTAAGCTTCTCTCCGATCATCTCCTTTTCCGACCAACTTGCTTTCTCTTCCGAGATGAAACAGCTATTATTTCTACTGTATTTGGTTTCGAAACTGAGAAAATAAATTAGATGTGCCGAGGAGGAAGAGGTGTAGTAGAAAATGCCATTATTGCGGGAAAAATACACTCAGATCTGCCTAGGAGGAAGAGGCGTAGCCGGAAACGACCGTTATCGCCGGAAAAGGAAGGTTGTATTTGGTTTCTTATATTTCTCAGATCTGGTTGGTTTTTGGGTATTCTCCATTTTTGAATATAAATGTATACTTTTTACATTTTCTCTTATATTTTATGTATTTCAAAGAGACTTTTTGAATGCAGTCGCATATCCTGTATTTTTTTTGTTGTTTGAATACAGTGAATTAAGTTGCTAAGAATCAATGCAGTGAATTGAATACATCAAAATACGATTGATGGCAAACACTTTGTAGCAAAAAAGAGAAAGAGAATGTGGCTCTTGCTCTTTTACGCATTGTTTTATGGATATGGGCCGGGTCCTGGCCCTTTTGGCCTTGGGCTTGGCCGATGTGTAATATAAAACACACAGGCCCACACACTTTAAATTAAGAACTGGCCAAATAAATCCGTAAATAGCGTAACGAAATTAATCACTTCGTTTTAAGTCTAAATTTTACACTAATTAGGAAATCAAATTTTGTGCAAAGAGTATTTTAATTTAAAAAACTACTTGAAATTGAGATGTAATTCTATTATCTTATTTAATTAGACGATTTTCCGACTTTGACGGAGTGGAACATTAGTTCTTAACTTTGATTTTTTTTTAAAACAATTATATCTGTAATCTTCGGTTAAAATTCCTAAATTATGATTACTGATTAAAATTATATAGTTTAAGATATGATATAAATATATATATACCAAATGATATTTTGTCAAATGAAATGATAAAAAATTATGTTCGTCATGTAAAAAGCATATTTTACTCTGTCTATGACTCGAGATTCTTGAATAATTAAATAAAATTATTAGACGATAAAAATTAGGCGTAAACAATTCTTATCTACCTCATCCTGAACTGTATTCTCACTACCTCCACTGCTAAAGGAAAGTTAGTCTCTGGTATGACCAATGACTCTCAACAAATCATACTATAAGAGAGCTTATCCAGTGTCCCTTGATACAGAATAGCCACTCATAATTCATTCTATAACTGAAGATTGCACCACAATTGTTGTTAAATGGCACCCTCCACCTACCAATATGCAGAAGCTTAATATTAATGTTGCTTTTAACTATAGTAATAATACTGGTGGAGCTGGGTTATTCACAATTCTAATAATAACTGAAAGGAGAACTTTGCAAGCAACATCAAACCTACATTCCCCTTATACACTGAGATCATGTCATTCTTAAGAGGACTCGAGTTAGCATTCACTAAGAACCTCTATCCTATAATGATAGTGTTAAATATACCTATGATATACACGGAATATACGCCGTGTATATCACGGGCTGCCTTTAGAAATTGCATTGTTGGGCCGTGATATACACGGTATGTATACACCGTGTATATCACGGTTTATTGGCATAATTTAGGTAGTGTTTGGTTGTAATTATTATTGTACACTTACCATAATTGTATTATCATAATTATATAGTTATTGTCCAATTAGAATAGGGTTTTAGGAGTAGAATAGGAATAGGATTTTCCTATTATGGAAATATGTAAATTGTATATATACTCTTTCAATTAATGAAAATAATCAAGAGATTGTTTCTTTCATGGTATCAGAAGTTTAGGTTTTATTTTTCTCTCCCAATTTTCTGGCCGTCATTACCTTTTCTCCTCCTAAATTTTCTTCCAAATCCCTTCCTAACGTCGTTTGTTTCTATTATGGCTAAGAACATGTTTCACCCTGCCCTTACTGTTTCTAACATCAAGAATCACATCCCTATCATTCTTGAAATAGAAAACGTCCAATACGCGACGTGGGCCGAACTATTCAAAGTTCACGCATGTTCGCATCAAGTCCTCCATCATATTATCCCCGCAGCTCTTACGGATACGGAAGTGCCCAAACCCGAGGATGATACTAAGTTATGGTCGACCCTTGATGCTACTGTTCTTCAGTGGATTTACTCAACTATTTCTACCGACCTCATGCAAACGATTATCGAACCAGACGTTAAGGCGATGGCGGCATGGAATATAGTACATGATATATTCCAAGATAATCAAAATTCTCGTGTTGTTACACTTGAGTAGGAATTCTCCCACGTCAATAAGGAAGATTTCCCCAACGTTTCAGCATATTGCAAAAGGTTGAAAGAATTGGTGGATCAACTTCACAACGTTGGTACGCCCGTTACCAACGACCGTCGTGTC
This sequence comes from Anisodus acutangulus, assembly GCA_029783415.1. Taxonomy (NCBI): domain Eukaryota; kingdom Viridiplantae; phylum Streptophyta; class Magnoliopsida; order Solanales; family Solanaceae; genus Anisodus; species Anisodus acutangulus. Next base: position 30,713,820 of record CM056512.1, read on the forward strand.
CTTCAGATGGTTGCAGGCCTATCTGAGGCTTATAGTGGCGTCGGTACGCTTCTACGTCAGAGCGGTCCTCGTCCGCAGTTTTATCAGGCTCATTTCATGTTCACGCTCGAAGAAGCTGAATTGGCTAAGAAAATGGCCACTAGGGCCCCGACTGTCGTCATAATGACCGAGTCCAATTTTTCTCCCTCCATTTCCAATAATTCCGGCCACAAACGCAACAACAATGAAGGCAAAAAAGGTTAGAATCGCAAGAATAATGGTAAAAAAATCATGGCGGAAACCGAGGTGGAAATAACGGGGGTGCCAATGGGCCACAGGGCAGTGGGCCGCAAGCCAACTGGCCACAACCCTAGGGCCCATAGGCGTGGAACTGGGCGCAACATCCCCTATTACCCGCCACCTTCACAGTATCCGTCACACAACTGGAACCCAAAAACTGCAGCTGGGCTGGGGCAGCAAGCCGGCGTGCTTGGACCTCGGCCTCCGCAGACCCCACACCTACCGACATTGAAGCCGCGATGCACACACTTGGAATAAATCCCTCATACCCAAATTGGTACATGGACACCAGAACCACTACTCACTTGACGTCGGACCAATGTACTCTCTCGTCTTATTCCAATTTAAGCATCAATCGTGGCATAATTATGGGTAATGGTAATTCAATTCCAATTCGTGGTTATGGTCATAAAACTTTGTCTCCCCCCATCCACTCTTGTTTTGAAAAATACCCTTCATGCCCCTAAACTAATTAAAAACTTGGTGTTTGTCCGTAAATTCACCACTGATAATTCTGTTTCTGTTATTTTTTATCATTTTGGGTTTTCTGGGAAGGATTTCAAGACGGGGATTTCTCTCATGAGATGTGGTAGTTGGGGAGATATTTATCCTATCACGAACACCTCCGGTCTCTCGAGTCCAGTCTTGCTATCTACTTTTGCAGCCCTTGCTCCTTCATTGTGGCATGCTCGTCTAGGTCATCCGGAGTCGTCAATTTTTTCTTCCTTATATCAAAATAATTTTATTTCTTGTAAGGGTACGCGTAGTACTCCGATTTATCAATCTTGTTCGTTAGAAAAAATTGTTAGATTGTCATTTGTATACTCTAATTCTAGTACTTTAATGTCATTTGATATTATTCATAGTGATTTATGGACTTCTCCCGTTATCAGTTCTTTGGGCCATCGATATTATATTCTTTTTTTGGATGATTGTTCTAATTTTTATGGACTTTTCCGTTAGCGAAAAAATCTCACGTGTTTTCTACCTTTTTAAAATTTAGAGCTTTCATCCGTACCCAATTCGAACGGAAAATTAAGAATATTCAATGTGATAATAGGAAAGAATATGATAATGGGTTGTTTAGGGAGTTTTTTGCTAATAATTGTGTCAATTTTTGTTTCTCTTGTCATCATACGTCCTCACAAAATGGGAAAGTCGAATGCAAAATTCGTACGATTAATAACATTGACCGAACTTTATTGGTCCATTCTTCCGCCCTTCCGTCTTTCTGGCACCATGCTATACAAATGGCTACATATCTCCTTAACATTCTTCCTATCAAAGGTTTGACTTATTCATCCCCCCTCAAAATATTATATAATAAGACTCATTCGTATTCACATCTTAGGGTCTTTGGGTGCTTGTGTTATCTACTATTTTTATCCACCACAATTAACAAACTTTAGGTCCGGTCTACCCCTTGTGTGTTTTTGGGTTATCCGTCAAATCATCGTGGTTACAAATGTTTTGATTTATCATCTAATAAAATCATCGTTAGTCGCCATGTAATTTTTATGAATCCCAATTTTCGTTTGCTAAGGTAAGTAATATCGTGCCTAGTTCATATAAATTTTTGGATGATGGTATATCCCCGTATATTATTCATAATTTTTCGGACGTGTCCCGCACCCCAAATCCGCCAGCGAACCCACTGCCCCAATCATCGTTCCAGTTATTAGGCCAGCAGGCCCACTGCCGGCTAGCCAGCCCAGTCCCGCCACTGCCCAGTCCAGTTCCAGTTCCGTTACTGCCTAAATTCCACTTAATTCTCCCTCGAGTCATAGACCAATCACTCGTAGTCAACGAGGTATTTTTAAGCCAAAAAGACATTTTAATTTAAATTATAATGTTCTTAAATCACTCTTACCTCGTAATCTTGTGTATGCTTTAAATGACCCGAACTGGAAAATTGCTACGACCGACGAATATAATGCTCTTATTGATAATAAGACGTGAGAGTTGGTGCCCCATCCATCTAATGTTAATATTATTCGGTCTATGTGGATTTTTGCTCATAAAGACAATTCTGATAGTTCTTTTGCGAGGCATAATACTAGTCTTGTAGGTGATGATAAGACTCAACAGATTGGTGTGGATTGTGGTGAGACATTTAGTTAAGTGGTTAAATCGGCTACTATTCACATTGTGCTTAGCTTGGCTCTTTCGAAAGCATGGCCCATTCATCAATTAGATGTGAATAATGTTTTTTTACATGATGATCTTAAGGAGACAGTCTATATGCAGCAGCCCTTGGGGTTTAGGGATTCCAAATATCCTCACCATGTCAGTTTATTGAAGAAGTCCTTGTATGAGCTTAAGTAGTCCCTACGAGCATGGTATAAGAGATTTGCAGACTATGTTTCGACTATTGAGTTCTCTCACAGCAGGTCTAATAACTCATTGTTCATATATCGTTGTGGTTCTTCCCTGACTTATATACTATTATATGTGGATGATATTATCTTGACTGCCTCTTCTGATGCATTACGCAGTCTATCATGACAATGCTCAGTTCTGAGTTTGCTATGAAAGACTTGGGACCCTTGAGTTACTTTTTGGGGATTGATGTCTCTCGTCATGCAGGTGGGATGTTCTTATCTCAACGGAAGTATGCAGCTGAGATCATTGAGCGAGCTAGTATGTACTCATGCAAGACCACTTCCACTCTAGTTGATACTAAACCCAAGCTAGGTGTTGCGGTTGGCGCCCCTTACGAGGATCCGACCCGTTATCACAGTCTTGCAGGGGCTCTTCAGTATCTTACTTTCACGAGACCAGATTTTACGCATGCCGTACAACATGTATGCTTGTTTATGCATGATCCCAGGGTTGAACACATGAATGCGCTCAAACGCATTATTCGATACATCCTGGGGACACTTGACTATGACCTACATTTATATCCGTCTTCGACATCTACACTTGTCTCTTATACAGATGCTGATTGGGGTGGTTGTCCGGATATCATATGTTCCACGTCCGGCTATTGCATGTTTCTTGGTAATAACTTGGTCTCCTGGTCTGCAAAGCGTCAGTCGACATTGTCCCACTCTAGTGCAGAGGCCAAGTATCGAGGGGTAGCCAATGTGGTCTATGAATCATGTTGGTTACGTAATCTTCTTTTGGAGCTTCATTGTCCTATTTAGAAATCTACCTTGGTTTACTGTGATAATGTTAGTGCCATCTACCTTTCTGGTAATCCGGTTCAGCACCAACGCATTAAACACATCGAGATGGACATTCACTTTGTTCGCGAAAAGGTAGCTTGTGGACAAGTACGTGTCTGCCATGTCCCTTCCAGATATCAAATTGCAGACATCTTTACAAAGGGTCTTCCCTCGGTCCTTTTTGAAGATTTTAGGGACAGTCTCAGCGTACGAAGACCACCCGCTATATCTGCGGGTGTGTGTTAAATATACCCGTGATATACACGGAATATACGCCGTGTATATCACGGGCTGCCTTTAGAAATTGCACTGTTGGGCCGTGATATACACGATATACACGGTATGTATACACCGTGTATATCACGGTTTATTGGCATAATTTAGGTAGTGTTTGGTTGTAATTATTATTATACACTTACCATAATTATATAGTTAGTGTCTAATTAGAATAAAATTTTAAGAATAAAATATGAATAAAATTTTCTTATTATAAAAATATATCAATTATATATATATACTATTTTAATTAATAAAAATAATGAAGGAATTATTTCTTTTCCAAGAGAGAAAGATGCACATGTACTGATCAACCTACTATTATCCAATACTGACAATTCGACTCACTCCAATTTGTTTGCTGTTGTAGGTTCCTCCCCGCAACAATGGGCCACACACCTCTAACACAACATATACCGTGAAGCAAATGCAGTGGGGCATTAACACACCTCTACATGGAATGTCTGCTGAGACAGATTATTATTGGAATGAATCACCCTCTTTCATTTCCTTTTATTTACGCAAAGATTCTTTAGGGATCATAGATCGATCTCATCATGTAATGACTCTTAATTTCCGTCTTTAATTAAGTCCATCTTTTTCAGCAAAATAAATACTCTCTTCGTCTCATATTAATTTTCATCTTTCCCCTTTACACGCTCTTTAAAAAATCATAAATAAAAGTACTACATTATCTTTATCTCTTCAGTAATTGCACTCTAATCAATACTTTCTCCGTTCTATAAGAAGTGTTATTTTAGCCTTTTCATTTTATTTCAAAATAAGTGACGCTTTAGAATTTCAAGAAGAATTTGACATTATTCTTCCAAAATTACCCTTTATTTACATTATTAAGAATCATGAAGTAACTTTTCTTTTTCTAGACATTAATTAGGAGTAAGTTAATAAAAATACTCATAATTTTCTAGGAATGAGAAATTTCTTAAGGGGTGTGAATAAGCTAAAAACAGTACTTATTATGAAACGGATGGAGTATTGACTACTTTTAAAAAATAATTAATGTTAAAGCAAAGTAGGAAAATTTTTACTTAATTTTATTTTTATTGTATAAATTGACATATATTTTGGGATAAATATTTTTAATAATGTGTACAACTAATATGAGACGGAGTAAGTAGTTTTGTTTAAAGAAAAGAATTAGCAAAGAAAAGGAAAAAAGAAGCACTAATAATGTGGCATCTTGTAAAAAAACAAAAGGGGAAAAAGGATAAAAAGTTAAATCCCATTTGTTTTTTTGGTTAGTCAAAAGTTTGAACCTTGACCATGGTTAGGTACACAGTACACTATTTTCTGTCTCTCTCTCAAAACATTGTTTCTGAACACCGCAACTCTTCTCCCCTTTATCTCTCATCAGATCACTGTTTCATCTCCCAGATCTTCCGGTCAGTAAAATCTTTAACTTATTACACATCTTTATATATAATAATGTGAAGTTTTTTTTTTAATTTATAAATCTTTTAATTCTCAATTGTTTTAGGGCTTGTACTGCTTCAAGAATCTAAAATGTTAGTAAATAGGGTGTTAAGTTGACTGAATTAAATGTAAAAGAAGAGGAAATAGAAAGTTGGTTTAGTTGTATTTATGCTTTTATACATACATCTTTATGTTTAAATGTAAAGTTGCTACTTTGTTAAATACTTGGAGTGTTTCAGAATCAAGAATGTTAGTGAGTAGGATGTTGAATTGACTGTGTTAACTGTAAAAGAAGAGGAAAATAGTAAATGGGTAGTTTTGTTTATGTGAACATTTCAATTATTTATTGTTCTCTTTTGTTATTTTATTATTATTATTTTTGGAGTGTGGTGGAGGGATGAGGTAAATTATGACGAGACCGTGTTAATCTTGGATAAATTAAAAGGGGTTGTAGTCACTTCTTTCTTATTCTGGAAGTGATTTATTGTAATATATGGTATAATTTCATGGTTAATAGTCATAAGATCATGACATTTATTTACAAGTATTGGAATGAAATGGGTTTGAACAAAGTAGAAAGGGTATAGATGAAGTCGAGATGTACACGGACCAGTTCTATAACAGAAAATAGAGGATTCGTATAGCTGACTTGAACGAATTTAGGATTGAAGATTAATTGATTGGTGGATTAGTGATGGGTTATCATTTGATAATAAATGGGACTAGGTTGGTTTTGGGGCCTTAGGGGGTGATACTAACTGGCACCTATTAACTTTATTCTCTGCTTGTTCACTAGGATTTTTCTATAGCAGGTTCAACTGCCTTTTGTTTCTTTCCTTCCTGAGTTTTCTTGCAACAATGAAATCTTGAATTTAGTTCCAAATTGATCGTGTAACATTTTTGTAGATACGTTTGTGTATAATTGCCTTAGTTAACTCCGGGTGGGGGGTGAGGTGGGGAAGGGGATCTTGAACTTTTATTAGATTGAGATGCAAACATGGGACCATGGAGACATAGTACTTTGATTATTCTGTAAATTCGACTGAATGCAGTTGCAGTAGAGTCTTTTGAGTATAAGTACCTTATTTGCTTATCTTTATTCTGTTAATTGTTTGTTTCTTTCAAAATAAGGTATAAATACATGGACATTGTGAAGGAATTGCAACAATAGATTTGAGATCTCTAGCTTGACTATTACGCAGGCCTATGCTGCCTGTGGTTTTAGAAAACATGGGCTTGTTGTGCAGCAGAAACAAACACTACAATCAAGCCGATGATGAGGAAAATGTTCAGGTATGAGTTATACGAAATACATTTGGAATTTTTGGTAATCGTCCATGTTGTTGTGGATAAGCTAGGAGAGCGAAAAATCTATTGTCAGTGTGTTCATCTTGCTAAATGCATAGCCACCAGTGTCCTGACTAGATCATGCATCTTCAGACTGCAGAGATAGAAAGACGGATTGAACAAGAAACAAAGGCAGACAAGCATATTCAGAAACTTCTTCTACTTGGTAAATTAGAATAGTCTTCAATTATCTTATGATCTAGTTATTTCTTACTCTGTCTTTGTTTTTCCTTTTTATACTCACCATACCCATGTAGTGATTTATGATGCCTACAAGCTATAGGCATGTTCTACCTTTAGACTTATTAAATTTGAGCAAGGCAATTGGTTTTGAACTTTGCTTTTCCCCGAAGCTTCTGCTTCGTTACATGCTGGAGGTGGAAGCATAGTGAAGAATTCTTCTTTGGAATATTTCTCTAGGATAGAGGAACTTCCAACTCTGGATTGACTTATTTGTGGAATTCCTTATTCTGCCATATCTTATAGTATTCTTTTGCCATATTTTAAACTTACTGTTGTGCGTTTGCTAGTCTATGTCCTGTTTGACTGTGCTTGCTGATTTTTCTGTTGTTTCAAGGTGGCGGAGATTCAGGGAAGTCTACTATTTTTAAGCAGGCAAGATATCTTATAAAATATCTATTAAGATTTCATAATTCCCTAAATGTTTGTGTTAATGTGTTGAAGTGTGTGACCATCTCATCTAAAAGCTTAAGTTGTCAGAGAGAGCACATCTTTAGTTACTTAATTATGTCTTCAACGTGTCCTCACACGTGCGGGCTTGATTCTTTTTGATGAGCCAATCACGTGATTTTTTTTTATAATGAGTAGTGGTGAGACTCGAACCCAAGAATTTTGCCTGCTCTGAAACTATGTTAAATGTTTGATTATCTCATCTAAAAGCTTAAGTTGTTAGAGAGCAAATTTTTATTTACTTAATTATGTGTCCTGCAAATGTGTTTCTTTTAACTCCAGTGTCCTCTATTAATTTTCGCAATGCAGATAAAACTTTTATTCCAAACTGGCTTTGATGAAGAAGAGCTAAAGAACTACATCCCTGTCATTCATGCCAATGTCTATCAGACAATAAAAGTATGGAATAATTGAAAGGGTGTGTTGGTTATTTCCCTTTTTGCAAAATAGCTGCTGCTTGTTAGAGACATGCATATATATAAATATCATTCACATGATTGATAACGAGTGTCGATTACCATGTATCATGGAAACTGACATTCTTACACGGTTGGTGCTTGGTGCCATAACAGATATTACATGATGGGTCGAAGGAATTGGCTCAAAATGAATTAGAGGCCTCAAAGTATCTTCTATCAGCTGAAAATAAGGTTTGTCTTATATGTTCATCGTGAAATTACGATATATTTGGGCTGTCATCTTGAAGTCATTTAGCCAAGGGAAACCCATGAGAGTGAGGACATGCGATTGCTTGTCTTGCTTAGCTGCACGGATGTAAATACATATTTCTTTGACTCCAGGAAATCGGCGAGAAGCTTTCAGAAATTGGAGGCAGGCTGGATTATCCTCACCTGACTAAGGATCTGGTGCAGGATATTGAAGCTCTTTGGAAAGATCCTGCTATTCAGGTAATTTTGCTTTGGGTTGAGGCACTTTAATGATTTATTTCAGTTTCAAGTAGTTTATCTGGGCTCGTTGATTTGTATTATGAAAATTGTTTTTACTTATATATAAAATGTTTTTACCTATATAAATAAATGATACTCCCTCTGTCCCAATTTATATGATGTAGTTTGACTGGGCACGGAGTTTAAGAAATAAATGAAGACTTTTAAATCTTGTGGTCTAAAACAAACCAAAGATATTTGTGTGGTTATAGATCATCTCGTTAAGCGTAAAAGGTAAAGTTTAAAGTTAAATTATTGTCAAATAAGAAAATGTGTCGTTTTTTTTGGCACTGACTAAAAAGGAAAGTGTGTCATATAAATTGGGACAGAGGGAGTAGTTGATATAATCAATTCATTGAAGTCAATCAATCAACTATGCCTCAACCCATAACTAGTATTTTAAAACCCCCAAAGTGGTTGGGGTTTCGCGACATGGTCCGCTATATATTCTGCTCTCTTGGGACCATTTCACATTTCCTTCTAATTCCATTGTTGGTTTGTCTTCAAGGTAAACTTAGGAGTTCTACAAAACTAGAGATTTTCTAAATCTTACTCTTATTCCTAATCGACCTAATGTAAAGAAGCAACAACAACTAAACCATATTCCTAACTAGTTGGAATCGTCTATATGGATCATTTTTCATTGTGTTGGTCTTAACTAAGTTCACATTTATTCCTAGATATCCTAGATCTTTCTAGAAAGCTTCTCTCCGTGGGATTTTAGGATTTATTTGTCCCTTTTTGGCACCTTCATTCACTTAAATGTCGTACCTACAGGTTTGTGCATTTGGATGCACATGGCTTGATAACCTCAACCTTCTCTCATTTTATTGTGTGTGTATGTTACTTGCACCTTTTTCCATAAGCCTTAGTGGACGAGTTACCTGGTATCTGTGCTAGTGGGAGGTGTAACAGGTACCCGGTGGAATAGTCGAGGTGTCTGCAAGCTGGCCGGTTACCACCGTTCATAACGAAATGTATTTTACCTGCACCTTTTGTCAGAGGTGATTATTCTAATTTTGTCTAGACTTGTATGACTGCAAATTTATCTTAACTTTCGCATTTCTAAGACACTCATCTTGAGAATATGTCGGGCCCTAAAGGCCCATCATTCACTTCCACGCTGCCCGTCTTTACCTTTCACTTTATTCGGTATCTTCCCATCGCATAGCGTACTTGTAGTACTCCACATCAGTCATCTTTTCTAACTCTATATGCTACATATCTTCCCATCGCATAGCGTACTTGTAGTACTCCACATCAGTCATCTTTTCTAACTCTATATGCTACATCTTTATCTATCCCGCCATTCATTCCTCTAGAAGATTGAGCCTAGATATCTGAACTATTCATATTTAGCACCACAATCTGTCAGTTCGCCTTCATTTTTCTTGTGCGGGCTAAACTGTTAATGCATATAGACTGTCTTACTTTTACTTGTCCCGATGCCCTCATTCTTTAGATTGCTTTTCCGTAGTTCTGGTTTTTAATTTCATTGAAGTAAATCACTTTAGAATTTGATTATTCATACAATAGCTGATCAGAGAGTCTGATTAATAAAAACCGATGACTGAATCAGGTAAAAGATCCAAACCATGTGAACCCTTAATCTTTTATTGCGTAAAGATTAACTTTTCTTTACCCTGATTGAGCTCTTTCTTTCTTGTAGGAAACTCTTTTACGTGGTAATGAGCTTCAGGTTCCAGATTGTGCCCGTTATTTCATGGAAAACTTGCAGAGATTTTCTTATATTTATTATGTTCCAACAAAGGTAAGAAATAGAGACTGGATCATTATGCTTTTCGTTTTTGTGTACTGATTATACGAATTGAACATATGGAACTAGAATCCTATTGAAATAAATAGAATATAGGAAGTCTTGAGAGTCAGAGTTAGTATGTTTTACAATTGTACCAGTAGGACAGAAGATTAACAACAAGTTGTTCACTGATTTTTGAGCGAAAACCAGTTGTTCATTGGTCATATACCAATTTATTTATCAATGAGGTATTTCCCAATAGGAGTTGCGCTTTCATTGCAAAATAAAATCTATTCTACTTCTCATATTGAATTTGCAAAGAAATCATAACCATCTGTTCTTCAACTCTGTCATGAAACTATCCCCTACATGATGTTGAATTCAGAATTGTAGATATCAGTTTTGGCTAGATGCATTATTAGAACTATTTTACGCTACGGTTCTGGTCCTAGGGGTATCAGTGTAAACTGAAAAAAATTGTAGTCATGACATGTATAACTTTGACAGGCTGGGCCAAACCAGTTGTCTTTCTTATCTCATTTTAACCCACCTGTTTGACAACCCCAGTGTTGGTAAAATATTTCAAAATTCAAACTGCAGCTTGCTATAGTTAAATACGCTGTCTAGCACCCAAGATACTTGATATTACAGTACACCTTGCTTACCATATATGCCTGTATCTAATTTTCCATTACATTAATGGCGTTCTTTCTATAGGAAGTGTAAGTGTAGGAAGTGCAAGTGTTACCTGTCTATTGCTGGTAAAGGGAAGTATGGTTCATCTATCAAGTTCTTATAGTTGCTGTTCAATTACTCAATTGCTACAATTTCTTTCTTCACACAGAACTTCTTGGAGTACATGTGGTGAATTGTGTAAACTTCCTTATCTAAAGATGGGATAGATAGGATACTTCTATCTATTTATTGTGCCTTTATAACTCCTTTAAGTGCTGGCTAGATACTTTCCCCGCTAAGCACAACAAAATTCTTTTGATGATGATGGCTGTGATACTTTAACCAAGATTGTCTGTTCCGCTCTTGTTGAGTTGTCTAGACTACCTCATTTAAAATTTTAAGATGTTAGAGAGAAAAATATGTTGTTTATTTTATCACGTCTTTAACACAGTTACCATATATGCATTACGGTTGGTTTTATTTACTTCATTGAAAATTTTATTGGAGATCTTAACCGAGTAGTCATTTTTCTTATTATCTTGTAGGAGGATGTTCTTTTTGCCCGGATTAGAACGACGGGTGTCGTTGAAATACAATTCAGGTGAATTTTCACGCATCCTTGAACTGCCCTCGTCCATTTTCTAAAACCTCACTTTAAGTGGGTTTATACATCTTGATCTCTTAAAGAAGTGTTGGTTTAATCTAGACCCTAAAAGTTACTACCTTTTACTGGATCTGCAAGGAAAGTGAAAGAACTGTCTGAACCACTCCTTAGTTTTCTTTTTCCTGTCGGAACAAGACATATGTTGTTAGAAATCTTTCCGTGCTATCTTTTTGTAGGCAGGCCCAGTCTGCCTTGAATAGCAGGCTTATTTATGCATCTTTCTTCTTGTAGCATTCAAAGAACTAGGTAATATGCTTTTCTCTGTGTAGAGTCATAGTCATGCTGTTTAAATGTTATTAAACTAGTTGATGTGCAGTTACTTGGATTTTCTTTGCCCCTCATCTGTTTCCTCATGTGCCTGTCAAGTAGGTACATTTATATGCCTTTTCATTTCTTGATTATAATCATTTTGTACTTCTAATGCATCAGTTCTTGTGGTCCTCCAACGATGCAATTGCTTATGACCTTGTCTTTGTTTTCTTATAAGATACATTGCATTCTTTCTACTTACGATGGAAAGCTTAATAACTACCAAAATATCTGCAGTCCAGTTGGAGAGAACAAAAAAAGTGGAGAAGTATATAGGCTTTTTGATGTTGGGGGTCAGAGAAATGAGAGAAGAAAGTGGATTCATCTATTTGAAGGCGTAACAGCAGTTATATTTTGTGCCGCTATTAGTGAGTAAGATTTCTGTTCCTAGCTTTCTGAAATTTCTAACATCATTTACTTTAAGTAAACCTAAATCAGGACTTGATTATAAGTAGCAGTAGGTGGATCATGTAGCTTTCCAGAATGAGGAAGGAAATGAATCATTAATTAGTCTAGGTCAAAAGGATTTTAAATTTGTGAGTAGGAAATGAGGCAACTGCATACTTATTATTTTTCAATTATTCACTTCAGGTATGATCAGACTCTATTTGAGGATGAAAGAAAGAACCGAATGATGGAGACCAAGGAACTCTTTGAGTGGGTCTTAAAGCAGCCATGTTTTGAGGTCAGTCTTTTGTTTCTGCTAGAAGACCATGCTTGGTTGGGGATCTTGAATTATATAATATCCACCTTTATCAGCTTGTACTCATGGCTCTATTTTGTTATATACATTTGCATCACTTTTTTTTGGGTTTAAAAAAGCAAATAAATCATTTAGGAAGCTGACACTTTATTATTTGTGCAGAAAACTTCCTTCATGCTGTTCCTCAACAAATTTGATATATTTGAGCAGAAGGTTCTGAAAGTAAGTACATTTTATCTAGTGGAGGTGTCTGTCTGTGGAACTGCTCTTTCTCATCTACGAATGATATCATTCCCGTGGTTTTAGGTGCCTCTCAATGCCTGCGAGTGGTTTAAAGATTACCAGCCAGTTTCAACAGGAAAACAAGAGATTGAGCATGCTTATGAGTAAGCTTTTTCATGCGCACTACTTTTATAAATGAGAACATTCTATTGATCCCCCAGATACATTTGTAGGGCTCTTCAAGAAATACTTCTTTTAGTGTTTTGCACCCAAGTGCATTTGTAACCTCAATATGTAAACACACACACACGCATGCACGCACGTACGCATAGCGCGCACGTTCATTTGCTCATAGAATTTTCCTGCTTTGCTTTTCATCACATGATTAGGGAGAAAATAAATCTCTTGAGTAGCTTGTATGCACAATTAATTCACATGACTTCTCTGTAGGACTTATAGCAGTCTATAGCTATCGCTTTAGATTGGAGCATAGTTGTTAATTTATCTATTATTTGATTACATTTGGTCTATTTCTGCTTTTTGGGTTTATCAATATGAACCACTATTTTGGGTCTTGGGGACGTGGAGCCAGAGCCGAATTCGTGTTTAATTCACGTGCTAAATGCTCCATTCTGTATTTTGATAAGCTACTCTTTAGGTTTGTAAAGAAAAAATTTGAGGAGTCATATTTCCAATGCACTGCACCAGACCGTGTGGACCGGGTGTTTAAGATCTATAGAACCATAGCCCTTGATCAGAAGCTTGTAAAGAAGACGTTCAAACTGGTAGATGAGACCCTGAGAAGGAGAAACCTCTTCGAAGCAGGTTTATTATGAAATTCTTTAAATTTTCGAAAACAGAAATGTTCATACCTTGAAAGATGCATACAGGTTTTGAACAGCGAGGTTCAAACACAGAAAAAACCGGCTATGGGCGTATCATATCTCAACCCACAATTTAAGTTTTGTCCATTTTAGGTCTCTAAGCACATATTTCTTTCTATATCCCGGTTTTTTGTGTTCTACTTACAAAGCAGATGGTTCAAAACAAAAATTGATATTCAAGTATATTCTATTGATGTTCATTTTGTTGAACTTGTAACAATCTCACAGCGAAGTTGTACATGCATTGTTGGTCAACCTTTTGCTATCTCGTGCTTTATTTAGTTTATCGTATAGCTCTTAGCCAGCTTAAGCTATTACTGTGTTGTTATTTCAAAAGCCTGCTCAAGATTTCGACTAATTCCGACGATATTTCCGGCGTTAGTTTTGGTTTACAACCCTTGATTCCACTATGAATCGTACTGCCTAGGGTGAATTTTCCTTCAATTTTTATGGTCTTTGAGTGGTGTGGTTTTAGCTTTTAGTTATCTGCTGTGGTATTTTGTTAAGACTAAGATAGGGAAGTAGAAGTAGGGCTGTCCATAACCCAATATATATGATGAACTGCAGTTGTATAACATTTGTATTTCGTCTAATTAGGTTAGGAAAATACACAAATATTTTGGTTTTATTTGATCATGAAATTAATGTGAAAGGTAAACTTTTTTTGAATGTGTATTAGGCCATTTGGTGACCCAAGTTGCTTTCTTGTTGTGTTCTTAATGCATGCCTTGTGGAGTTTAACTTATACACATTGATCGTGTAAAAGAACTAAAACACAATCAGGTCACCTAGAAAATAAGACATGGAGTGAGCCGATGGTCTATTGAAAATAGCCTATCTACCCTCCCCAGGGTAGGGGTAAGGTTTGCGTACACTCTACCTTTCCTAGACTCCACTTGTTGGCTATGTTGTTGTTGTTGTACCTTAGTGCACCGGACTGCCCTTTTTTTATTAGTTTCTATAAGTTTAATGCTTGTCCAAAAAGGTGTAATTCGCGGAAGCATGCATTTGGGTTTGTGTGATTCACTCATTCCCATAGTTCCAGATTCTAAATATAGTACTTTCCGATTGTTCTTTTGGTTGTGACATTGCAGTAGCATATGACAGGACCGAACTATTAATTGCACGGTTTTCCCTTCAAATGGGCTGTTCTTTTATTTTTTCCCCCCAACTGGAACTTATGCTTATTGGGGCATATGTTTTGTAAAAGATCCAACACAAGTTGTGTCGGATTTCTTAAAGAACTTATGCCCTCGAGGGGCAAAAATTAAATATCAGCACAAAAATGACCCGCGAACTATGGACTTGTGTCGGATTTCTTAAAGAACTTATGCCCCTCGAGGGGCAAAAGTTAAAGATCAGCACAAAAATGACACGCGAACTATGGGCACAAATTTGTCTCACGTTTTAACTAGAAAAGAAGATCCCAATTTTAATACGTCAAAGGACTTGAAATACGTTCTGTTAATTGACTTAAAGTTCATCCATCAATTCCTTCTGTCATGTGTTTAAAGTAGTCTCGGGCGGAAGGCATGAATGTTTTACCTAGTGTTTTCGGGTCAAGCTTTAATCGTGCAATTATTTTAAATATATAAATTGATACTGAGAAACATTGAAGGGATTACTATTCCTGTGGAGATTGAGGAAAAAACAATACTCGCAACTAATTTGTTTAAAATTGGTCCAAATAAGAAGCAATACAAATGACCTTCTTCGAAGCAAGAATAACATAGATTTTAGGTAAGCAGAATCGAACATCTCGTACGGCTCCTAATTGTATATGTTTTGTTATTTATTCTACGCGGGACAAAAGTCATGGACGGCGATGGCGTTATGTGGTGTTTCCACGTTTCCATATCTTTGATGCCCTGCCAAACTTGTTGGAGCTGGAAAGAGAAATATACACGTCCTACTCTTCTTGATTTTGACCTTTCAAATCTTTTAAAAAAAATATAGTAGCAATTATTATTATTTTTATTTTATTTTATTTTATCAGGTTAATAGGAAGGACGTAACGAAATTACTCGTATAAAATCAAAATGCTAAATGTATCTATCGTATTCATGAATAACTGATATATATTTTCATTTTTAATATTATAATTAAATTATTTAATTGAAATATTCCATGCAAATAATAAGGTAGACAATGGAAAAGATAAAATATAATGAGAGAATAATGAATGAGTTATAGAGACATAAACTTTAACCTATCAGCTAGGGGTGTCATATGGACGGGTAGAGCTAAAATTGACTTAAGTAAAATGAGCTGAGTTAATAAATGGATTGGGTTAAAATTAGCCCAAAATTGTTTGGGCTGAAATGAGCTAAAAATGAGCTGGTTCAAGAAAAGTGTTTTCCACGTGATTTTTTCCCCCATTTTCGAGGAAAGCATTTTCCGTGGAAAATATTTTTCTCAAAACTTTTTTTTTGTGAATTAATTTCTTAGAAAATATTTTCCTTCCTATCAAATACAATTGAAATAAATCTCAAACAATAAACTCAAATTAAAGTAATTTTGAAAAATGAGCTAGAATTGGACTAGTATTAGGCTAAATTGAAGATCACTTTAAAAATCTGTCACGTTGGATTGAGCTAAAATCAATCCAATAATAAATTATCTTGAACCCAACCCATGAAATTTTACTTTCTTGTTTTGCGCGGATTTCCCTTCAAAGGCAATGGTCTTTAATTTTTGCCCCTCAAATTTGAAATCTTTAATTTTTATCTTTCACTCAAAAATACCCCGAGGTTCGGGGTTCGAGCCCCTGCTCAGTCAAATTTTTTAAAAAATTGTAAAATTAAGTTTGGATTCGCAAGACAGAGTTTGACTTATACTTGAAGTAGAGTCTGTTTGCATAGTTTGCATGCAAACTCTGTTTGCATGCAAACTCTGTTTGCCTTCCTTGAGTCAAACTCTGCTGGATAAGTCATAGTTTGCGTGGACTCCAAACTTTGTCTTGCGAATTTTTAAAATTTTTGCATGAACGGCAATTCGAACTCGGAACACATAGATTTTAGGCGAAGGATAAAAATTAATTTTTTTAAGTTGAAAGGCAAAAAGTAAAGACCACCTCAAAATAAAGACATTCCTAAGAATTGCCCAAAAATTTAAAATAATTGAGCAGCCCATCAAATTTTGGGCTATATTTAACACCATCAGTGTTACTCTCTAGCGCGCTTTCAAGTGCGAAGGGCGTCTCAATTTTACCTCGAGGAGAGAAGGGAAATGGTGGTCATAAACTAAATTCCAATAGCCAATGAATGTGAACACAAATATTGGGCCGGAAAGGAAGAAACATTGAATCTTGAACATCAACTGTGTGTGTGTTAGGGGGCAGGCAGCCAAAGACTTGAGCGTTGAATAGGGTCACTTTCACCTGTAATTCAAGTTGCGATCTTTGATTTTTCTTCCCTTTTGCTTTAATTTCTCTCTCCAACAATAACATCAACATATCTAGTATGTCTTAATGTGGGTTATGAGTAGGGTAGATTGTACGCAGATCTTATTCTAGCCGCGATTTACAAGAGATGCTGGCTAAAACAGATGCTTCTGCCGGGAGGTAAAAATAATAAAAAAAACAGGTGGAACAAACAGAAATAGGAATAGGAAAATTGAAAAAGACACCTTTTTCATTTCTTTACCAGAACCATAAAGCATATTCTTTCCTTTAATAGTGCTTTTCTAGTTTTCCATATTTAACTCATTAAAAACCCTAATGCATTTTTAAATGCATTTTCAATCTTTGTGGAAAAGCAATCCAAGAACCTAATTTTCTTGATCCACCCCATTTTCCTCCTTTCAGGTTGGTTCTTCTATATTTTTGTTCATTGATCATGGGTCTTTGATTACAATAGCTGGTATTTAATAACCAATATTATTATTTAACCTGGGCTGAAATTGATTGCCGTAACGTGTTGATGTCATTTTCATTAGTTTTCCCCCTTCTTTGATAAATTTTGTTGGAATTCTTGGTGGTGAAAGTTGGAATCTTTATGTTATTTTCATTTGTAATGCCTCTTAATTTCCTTCTTCATTGCATAACGCTATATGTATGTTGTAATTGCTTAAGGTTCTATGTTCACGTATCTTTCATCTTTGGATACCTTTTTGACCTGATTAAAACTAGGTGTCCTACTTATTTTTCTTTTAAGTGAATGCTTTGCTGGAAGCAGGGAGGTGTGAGAAGTTGGTTACAAGGAGTTAGGAGAGGTAGAGGTAGGCCGGAAAATAACTCTGGGGGAGTTGATTAGACAGAACACGACATAACTTCAGCTTATGGAGGACATGACCCTAGATAGAAAGATGTGGAGGTCGAGGGTTAGTAAGTAGTCGAGTGGTCTCCTTATCAGTCGTATTAGGTAGTAATCGTGTAGTTTTTTTCACCAATATGTATTACTACTTGCCTCATTTGCTTTTTATCTTGCTATTTTGTTGCCGTATATACCATGCTTTTACCCTACTATTTGTGGTCACATCCCTGTCGTTTCTCTCGAGCCGAGGGTCTATCGAGAACATCCTCTCTACCCCATAAAGTTAGGGGTAATGTCTGCGTACATCCTACCCTCCCCAGACCCCACTTGTGAGACTACACTGGGTTTTTTGTTGTTGTTGTATGGTGTTGATGGCAGCTAATGTTGTTTGTCCTAGTTTGCCTGGTGCATTTTGCTGTTTCCGTTGTTCTTTTAATTCATTGTGTATGAATCAATGTTTTCTAACTTGAATCATTACTTGAGCAGGTGATTTCTGCCTACATTTGGTAGTGATAGGGGGCTACAAGGCCCTTGTTGGAAGTAATCACTAAAAATGCGGAACAATTCACCAAATTTCATGAATGGTGATTGGGCTTCATCGGAAATGTTCCCCATAGATCCTCTCATGTCGTATGCAAATATTCTATCCCATATTTCATTGATTGTTGACAGTTCTAGAAATTTATATGTGCCTGGCAGTCAGGCACTTCAAGAAGCTTTTAAGTGCTTTTCAAAATGTGCTGGCGCTCTGCTAGTCTGGTTTGCCAGTGGTTCAAACTCTAGAGTTAATAACCAAATATCAGGCGGTCATCAAGGTTCCAGGTCTAGAATGTCAATTCAAGCACAGCAAACAGCTTCAAGTAGACATAATTTCATGGAACTCTTCTGGTTATCAAGATGCAAAGGGAAAATTACCATCCCTGTCATATTTAGTAAAGTTTCAAAGTTCACCATGAAGCAAATGTACAAAGAAGCAAAACATCTTCAATCAATTCCCGTGCTCTCACTAGCTGCTGTTTTAGTACCTCCATTTGATAATTTGTAAGCTTTTCTTCTCAATGAATGAACTCTTTTAACTTGGATTTCTCACGAGACCAATTTATTAAAAGCCATATACATTGCCTTCACAGAAAGAAAAAAAATCACATTCAGGTTTGACTAATAATTTTGCGCTGAAGTTCTTATAATTGCTTTTGGTCGAATGAATGATAATCAGCTCTGGTGATGTTCTATCTGTCCAACTGGATAGCAGTGCTATGGAATCACAGAGTGGTGAAGATCAAAGGCAATGTGAGGTTGAACACCGTGGATGTGATAATTCATTTTTTGAGAATTTAAATTGGTCTAGACATGCAGTTGAGCCCAGAACGGGTATTGAGTTTCCTACTATCTTGGACAACCTAATAGCCCGGGAGCGAAATTCCAGTTTCACATCAGAGGTAAATGACTCCTCTATATTGCAATCCTAGCTTAAATGGACTGTCCAATTAGATTGTTTGATTTCTGACTTGCTAAACTGAACTGAGTTATGTGGTTCCTGAATCTTGTTAATTAATGACCAAATTGATGACACTGAAGTCTGGTTTGCTACCAAACTGAAGAAGATATGTCCATTCTGTTATGACTATTTGAATTTAGGCTTCATCAGTCTTCTAGCCATTTAAGTAAGAGAAGACATATAGGATAGAGTAGACACCCTGAGAAGATATGCATATACCATATAAGCAATAGAGGAGAGAGATCATTGAGGTGATTCAGGAGAGGATATTGAATATAACTGGGAAGTTCAAGAATGAAATAAGGAGGAGGGAGAAAGAAGCCTCGTAAATTTTGAATGCTAACTGGAGAAAGAAGAAAAGGAAATACTGATTAGACATGTGGATTTTATCCCTGCTATAATATGGGAGAAACTACTATACCTTTGGGAGAAGATACCTGTAACCTTGGAAAAGCTAAATTGGTCATTATACCTGTTAACAATTCTTTAATAACTTGTTTCAGTTAATGTTAGTCTGTTTGGTAGAGATATATTAGAAAGAGCCACCACTATCCCAAAATCTAAACTTGGAAAAGAAGAAAAAAAACACCTTTAAAGTAAAAAATGACCAAAGCAATTAAGCGAAAATGGTACTTTGGGTGTTTTCTACAGCTATGCCTGGATGCGAACAGTTACTTCTTCCCTTCTTTCCTTCCAAAACTTGGCACTAGTGAATGAGGCGTAGTTGCTGTTGTTGTTTATCATAATTTTAAGAGGAAAAAGTTAATTTCACCATTATCTTAGTTCCACTGTCTTGTTTCGTTTTCTGGACGATCACTTCATAGACAAGATATTAGTGAAAACTTAGAGTGGTAAAAGTAGAGAGTATGTAATTGTTACCTTTCTCGAAAAAAAAGAAAAAAAGAAATAGACATTGACTAGGATCCTGCATGACATTTCCAATATTCAATGCTATGATATTATCTGATTTGTAAGATCCTGACAGTGGCCTGAGAAAATGTAAGCTTGAATTCTCTCTCCGATTTCCGTTTCCTATACGATCTAACTGAAATCTTAATCTGAGCGTAATTTGTTTCAGACATTGTTATGCTGCAGTTACGAATTTGGCCTAATATTTGCAAGTATCCTGTAGCCAATAGAAGTTCAAAATGACTTTTTTTATTGTTCATAAAATTTAAAATGACTTCTGCTTGAATTTCAGGTCCTTGTTGGGACTGGATCCAGAGTAATGAAAATTATCAGAATTAAATCTCTAAAGGTTTATGCATTTGGCTTCTGTAAGTTCCAGCTCTTCTCTAGACTGCCCTGAGCTTTTAGCAAGTCCAAAAGTTCCGTCTTCAGAGCTTAACTATATTTTGTTATGTATAGATGTGCATCCATTTGATGTCTGCCGGAAGTTGGGTTGGAAATATGCCTCAGTTCCTTTTTTTGAACTGAACAAACGGCAAGATTTTTATCAGGATCTTCTCAGGTATGCATTTATTGTAAGCATCCCAATGTCTCTGGAGTTAAATACTTGCTCTCGTGCACATCTTTTCGGCATGGTTATAAAGTGTATTGTACAGTAGGAGTAATCTCTGTATCTATGTACTTTGCAGTATCTGCTTGGTACTCTGTTAATGAATTTTACCTTATCTTACAAAAAAAAAGGCGAAGTGTACAATAGGACCTCAATTATGCTCATTAGTGAACTAACCAAACTGCTTTCTTCATTTCATTGCTGCTTTGATAGTCCATGTTCTCACACCTTTTCCTAAACCTATTTTCATCCTACGCCATCTATGTAGCTTTTCCTCTCTTCTTGTTAATCTCTTCCTCCTTTTCATCTAAGCTTTCCTATCTCTTTTCTCCCCTTTGCTCCACCAGAAACCTTTAACTATGTCCCGTATCATGGGTAATGATCATATCTCCTGTGCACACCAAAGATTTAGATTGTAAGTATCGTTCGTGTTGCTTTTCCCACCAATTCAAGAATAGTAGCTTATCACGTGATCTAACACGATCCTGAATATTCATTTTCTGTTGGGCGTTTTACTAAAACCAACTTTAATAACACTTCAATTGTATGACTACAAGTGTCTTATAATACAACAAAATATTAGTTTTCCTATATGACGACTGCCCACCCCCGCCAAGAAAGGAGGAAACACCTAAAGTGTATCAAGTTGAGTGGTGTAGGATCTTTTTCCCACAAATGGTATTGTATTGTTGATTTGTTTATACTGGTTTTATAGCTAATCGTGGGGACCTTTTAAGCTGCCTAATTATATAGTTGCACAAGTAAAATGGGTGGGTTTGCGTGGTGGATTAATTAATGGGTTAGATTTCGAAATGTTGAGTTCATGGTTAGACACTTGAGAAGCGACACTAGCCTTCGAGCTCAAGAAGCATATGCCATTCTGAGGTTTATGAAGTGATTAGAGCTTGTGCTGTGTTGCTATTTGTTTCCTCACACCAGTGCTATTGGATGTTCTGCAGGGAAGACATTAGCATGACGGTAAGGCTTGTTGTTAGCTGCAATGGAATCAAAATCAACACAGTCCGAGAGTACGTTGAAATTTCTCTCCAGATCTTGAAAAGCTTTGCGCTCACCCTTCTATGTTGCCATGTTGGACATTGTGTTTCCTTCAAATAAAATCCTGTTTTACGAATCGAATAGTTCACAATTTCTTGAATTGTTTTCAAAATTATATGACCAATTAGCTAAATATGACTTACTTCCCACTTCCTTATATTGAAAAATTGACAACCTTTAAACCAATCAAAAAAGATAAAATGACAACCTTTAAGTTGTTACTTATGACCTCATACTGTTGAATTGATTTCTAACAGCTGCCATTGCTCTTTTTAATAATTGTATCGAGGCAATTAATGATATAGAATTTCAAACTGCTTTAAATTGACCGGGTCTGATCGTTTCTCTTGTTGTGTTTGTGCTTATGCTTTGTCTTGAGCCGAGGGTCTCTCGGAAACAACCGCTCTACCTACCAAGGTAGAGGTAAGGTCTGCGTACACTCTACCCTCCCCAGACCCCACGTTGTGGGATTTCACTGGGTATGTTGTTGTTGTAAATTGAGTAGTTTCACAACAAGGTTATAGAAAAAAAACTACCTCCGTTCCACTTTGTTTGATACTTTCATTATTAATCCGTTCCAATACGAATGACACATTCCTAGATTTTCTTAATAAGAAGCTTTTATGGCCACATAAATGCTATGGAAATGTTTAAGACCACAAGTTTCAAAAGTTTATAGCCACAGAAATGTTATGATATGGTTAAGTCCACAAGTTTCAAAAGTAACAACAACAACATACTCAGTGTAGTCCCACAAGTGGGGTCTTAGGAAGGTAGGATGTATACACATATCTTACCCCTACCTTTGTGGGGTAGAGTGGTTGTTCCCGATAGACCCTCAGCACAACAACGCAAACAAGTTTCAAAAGTCTTCCTCTCTTTATTAAACTTTAAACTTTTTACCAAGTCAAACTATGACAAACAAAGTGAAACTGAGGAAAAATAAGGTTGAAGAGCATGACCATTGAATCTATGTTTTGAAATGTATTGAACTGTCATATTTGGATATGGAGTATGAGTATTCTCTATTTAATAAGATATGAAGCATCCCAGCTTAACTACAAGGCTCTCTTGACTGAAATTTCCAAACACCTGGAAGCCTTCAGCTTCCCCATTCATAGACTCATATTCTGAACTCTGTTTTCAATTGTCACTTTCTGCAGTGTCTTTGGGAAATCTCTTCGAGCTCGGTTGTTGAAGGTCAGTGCAACAGTTATTTTTCCAGGTATTTACTACTACCAGAGAAGAAAAAGACCCTCAATACTGACATTCTTTGTTTCCCTTACAGACAAATCCTGACACTGATTATCGCTGTCTAGAAACATTTGGCTCTATGTTCTCTCAAGATATTCCTATACATGCAGTAAGCAAGCTATAACCTTCCCACCACTCATTTATTTTAGGGATGCCACCTCATCTATTATACATGACTGAAATTTTCAGGGTACAACAATCAGTTTTCGACGAACAACTGATGGACATCTAATTACCGAGAGTAAGTTCACTGATATCTAAGAAGACATACTCTTCTGCTTGCATATTCTTTTAACAAGGGGATTACGCAAAACATTTAGAGTTCTCACTTTTCGACTACTATTTGCTGCAGTCGGAGGCAACCATATTGGAACAGTTCAGAGTAGAGAATTGTGTAGTAAGTGAACTGTCCTTTTATTTATTTCTAAGTACTTGTGGATATACTGCGTAAAGTGGCAGATATTGATTCTTGGGGAACTAACAAGAAAATGTATGGGGAAAAGACAGAAATTTACACTTGTTATTCTTGCTTTTTTCCAGGGGCAATTTTTGATATGTACATTGGCGATGTTCCTACATGTGAGGAAACAAAAGAAGAGATTGGGAAAAATGTTGCAAGTATCATTAGGGGGTGTTAAAATCGCGTCATGGCTCAGGGTTCTTGAGGCAGTTGACTTCATAAATGTCAAAATGAACATAGGGTTCACGAGAGAGAGAGAGAGCTTGTTCTGCATTTTGTGGTTTAAGCTTCTCTCCCGTTCCGTATAATATCAAGAGATTTCTATTACTATCTTTTATCTGCTGGTGCTTATGAAGCAATCTACAATTTGAAGTAGTCAACTTATATATTTCCACGATTATTATAGAAGCTGTTATACGTCGTTGAAAATCTTAAAACTTTTACATGCTCAATAGTCACCAGATTGCGACGTAAATTATTATTTGGAGCGGAAATGTGAGCAGTAAAATGAGGGATAGCTTAGGTTAGCTGAAGTGAACCGTGAATCTCTAATACTAATACTATGGATGATGGTATCACGTGTACGTGCGCTGTTTCTATCAATATATGATACTGATTTACATTCCTCTTTTGGATATTGTTGAAATTTCTGCAACGGCATTTAGACCGTATTATCAGTTGACTGACATACTAAGCAAATAAAAATCTACTAGCTACATAGAATATAAAATAAAATGTGTAAAAATTACAGGATGAGTTGTTGTGGACTTGTGACAGCAACATGGCTGCATATATAGGCCAACATTACTTTGAATTCATTCAAGAAAAGTATGCTGTGGCTGAATCTAATTAATTTAATATTCTAGAGCTCAAAATCCTCCTTTCTAGAGTTCCTTCTTATTCTGTATAAATGATAAGATGCAAAATGTGATGTGAGTATAAAATTTTCATGATCGATCCGCAAATGCAGTTTACTTTTGAAGGACAAAATGACGTAGAGAAGTTCAAGCAACAAGCTAAATCGAGTTTTGTATGCTTATAAATACAGCCTCATAGCCCCCTGTAATAAATAATGTGTTGCATTGTATTTGATAGTCATTTTTGTTCCTGCTATTTAAGTTATATTCAGTTTTATTAAAATTACTTAATTTAACTTCACAAAAAAATCTGCTTCTTCTCCTCCTCCAAAGTGTTGCTCGAAGAGATTCCATGGCACTTGATGCTATGCAGGGTCAGTGGCGGACCTAGAATTTTAAGGTCGGAGGTGCTGACCTCCCTTTAAGGTAAAGTTGTTATCGATATAGAGTTTTGCTATCGATCATAAAGTATAAGCATATAATTAATGAGATTTAGAGTGAAGTTGTTACCGATCATAAAGTTTTGCTACCGATTATAAAGTATACGCATAGAATTAATGAGAAACGGTAAAAAAAAATATATATAAAAAAGGTAAAAATTGAACGAAAAAGTGAACAAGAAAAGTTCAAAGAGAAAAGGAAAAAGAACAAGAATCTATATTGGAGAAGAAAAAGAGAAGTCAGGGGGGCAACTAAGAAACTTGAGAATATCTAAGTTAAAATAAACTAAAAGTAAACTAAAACTAAAACTAAAAGGGAAATTAATAAAGAAAGAATTGTATGGGAGAAAAGAAATAAAAGTCAAAAGTAAGAAAAACAAGGTAGGAGCTCTTAAATTTTGTGTATACTTGGAATAGCCCATCAAGCCCTTCCAATTTTGGGCTCTCAACCAAAGCACCTACCACAAATTTTTAAAGAAGTTTCCACATAAATATATACTTCGTGACCGGGTCAATGGGTGCTCGAACACTGGAAAACAGTATGTGAATCCGCCCTTGTGCAGGGTGCCAATGCCAATATATGTAATGCTCTTTTCACTTTCAATGTTAGACTTAATTTGGTCTAATCTCAGTTATTGAGGTATCATAGATCAAATGTGATGTATCATGAATGAAATGTAATAGATGAATAAATAAATTTCGGACTGAAAAAAATTAAATTAAATTGAGGTACCATGAATGATATGAAATAGATGAGGTACCAAATGAAATGGAGCTACCATGAGTGAAATGAAACGAATAAAATTATCAAAGTTTAGACATACGAGTATGAAGTTTGAATATAATTATCAATTTCAGTCCTATAAATTTAAAATTTGATGCTGAAACTTATAAATATTTATAAAATTCTGTTATGACTAAAATAACCGTCCTAAAATCTATTATCCGTGCACTTCCCCCATGAAACCATAGGGTTTCTTATCATGACTATTTCTTTTTTTGGTTATTTGTTTCTACTGTAAAAAAGAAAAAGAAAAAAGGGACTACAAAAACAGCAGAGAAAGATAATACATGATTATTTTGGGAATTACCAGCCTTATCGTGATCGTCACGAGTAAGCCCCCTTTCTTCTTTTTTTTTTTTATGTTTTTCAATCGCCTTTGTAGCTCCCTTCTTTTTTTGGGGGTGTGAAGCAGTGTCAAACCAAAATACCCAACAAGCATTAGCTCTCCCGGAAAAGGAGGTGATCCAGCCGCACCTTCCAGTACGGCTACCTTGTTACGACTTCCGTCGGTCACAAATGAAAATAATCATACGCTATCATAGGCGTCTTCAAATCCTATTCAGTCAAGCTCACCGTATATGTCTCTAGAAAATAGAATCTTTGTTTATATAAGAACGTACTCACCAAACCCTGATGAGCTTTTACGTGGCCCTCACCTCAAAGAAAACTTTGAAGATGCCCATTCAAGCTGACTCAGCCTACAACATGCTATCAGCAACATAATTTTGCAAAAATTGTGTCGACCTATCATTACAACTCAACCAAGCTCGGGCTGTCTTTTTATCAAAACTCGAGTTAAACTTTCTAAATAAATTAACCGAGCTTAATCGATTTTTTATTTTTCCAATTTTAGCCAAGCAGGTTTTATTTTTAAGATTTTTTTTTACAAAATATTGGGATCAAATCAACTGAGTCGGTCCGTTCGAAAGTCGGTCAGTTTTTTTAAGTTAATGTTATTTTATAGTCACCGTTAGTTTTTAAGTCCATTATGTTAATTAAATGAAATGTGCTCCACTTTATCAAACTTAAGAGGCTAAAGATGCTCAATGTTGCATTTGAATGACCAAAATACGCCTACTCCAATAGACAAGGGAGAAATTTGAGTAAAAACTCAAAATTGTAATGATAAATTCATGTTGAGTTTAAGATTTATACACCATCTCACATGAAATTAAATAAGAATTTGAACTATTTCACATTGTTTAAGAACAAATTTGACGATTTTTTCATTTAAAAAACTCACGTATTGGAATAACCAATAAGAACACATCTTACTCATTTTGATTACCACAAAGGATAGGTCTGAGTTAATTATATTACTGTTGTTTACCCACCCAGCAAAACGGCAAAATTCCTTTGGGAAAGGAAAAAGAAAGAAAGGGAAAAATGATAGTTATATTAATAATAAATAGATTAAAAATGTTGTTACAGAGAAATTAAAATAGGTGTGGTAAATCTAATATCTTAAAATATTTTATATGGATCAAAAAAGGTTATAGACTAGAACTATATCGCACAATTATAATAAAAAGTATATACCGTGTGTTAATTATAATTAATATTTAAGAAAAATTGAGAACAAGAAATTAATTATAAAGTGCAGTGGAAGACAATGATTTTTTTTCTTTGATAACAAAGTTAGATGATAAGTGTTATGCTTGTCATGGCCACGTGGGACCATGTCAAGGAAGCAAAAAAAATGACTCATTCCATAATAGGATCTGGCTGTGGAATTATTTTGGGGATAGGATTCGATTGATGTAATAGTAGTAAGTGGACATGTGGTGTGGACCCCACAATTCATATTTAACTATAATTAAGACCCTTGATTTTTGCTTCTCAAAGAAGAATGTTATATGCAGCAACTAACGTATATATGCATATATAACTACTATATATGCAGCAACTAACGTCAATTTGGTTGGAGAAGCAACGTTCTTTGTTTTATTTTTAGTAAGGAGAAGAAACGTCGCTTGGTGTTTCTTGGTAAGCAACAACGTTTTTGTATTTCATTTCAGCGGATCGGAGAATTACTCCGTAGTGAAGTAAAGTGAAGCTAAGGTTGAAGCGCTAGACGAGCTGCGTAAATTCGACACGGATATATTAAGGCAATTTTTTTTTCTTTTGGCATGTTCCATGTAACGAAACGTAAACGTAATATTGTCCATAAATGATTCTACTATTAGTAGTTAAGGATGTTCATGTTATTTATTCATATGTTAAAAGAATGTCTAAATATGCTCCCAAATCCTTATTTAGGTATATGAGAAAGATGTTAATATTCTCAATGTTAGCCGAAGGTGCAAGGATATTATGTCGCTCAGATAAACTCATAATGTTTTATTGTCATTCATGTATTACCCTGGATCATATATTGGGGATGGAAAAAGGGATATTGATCAGCTGGTCTATGATGATAATTATGCCCACAGAGGTCAATATGATATGAATATTGATCAGCTGGTCTGTCTGTGTGTGTGTGTGTGTATACTGCATTGTGCATGACATTTAGGCATATTATGGCCCTCAGAGGCACTCACTACTGGTCGGCTATTTCTGTCTTAGTTTATTTTATATCCCTGTTATGCTATTTTTCATATCTGACATACTCGGTACATCAGTCGTACTGACGTCCCTTTTGTCGGGGGACACTGCGTTTCATTCCTGCAGGTTCACGTAGGTAAGGCGATGATCCGCATTAGTAGGTTGTTGACTCAGCGAATATTGGAGCACTCCCCTTATTTCAGAGTGATCTCGATACGGTATTTTTTGCATGTATATATGGGTATGGCGGGGTCCTGTCCCGACCTTATGATGTCATGTATTCTTTTAGAGGCTCGTGTATGTGTCTTGTGTATAGCATTCAGGTGTGGCCTTGTCGGCCTTGGTATGTATATATGCATGGGTTGAGTCCTTCTGTTGGTAAAATTTTACATAGCTTCTTTCCAGTATATCATCTCTATGTGTCAGTAGGGTACCTGGTGACGGGCTTTGGGGCCCATGATTGTTTATGAATAGATGTAAGTATATGATTAGTGGTACCCGACACGTGAGGTCCGGGTGCCCGTCGTGGCCATCCGATTTGGGTCGTGACAATTAGGGAAAATTAGTCCAAAAGCTTAATAGGTCGTTACATCATCTAACATTTAAATAAATATTCATCCTCAAACAGTAAAGAAAAGTACCAAAATTGTCGAGCAACCAGAGATTCTCTGTTATAAATCTCATGAAAGCCTCCATAAATAAGGACACGACACTAACACCGCTTGTTCACTTTATCAATTAAATCTTCCTTTAACTTAGCTCAACAACATAAATCTCCTTTTTTCCATGGTCGAGAATTCCTCCACAACTAATTCTCATTTATTTGAACTGACTATGCTTGAATTTTTTTATTTTTATTGTAAATATAATATATGGAAAAAAATAAAGTAAAAATAATTCAAAGTCATACGAGCGGTAACAAGGGATTACTTTACTGAAAGTTTTGTAAGGCAAGGAACTTCTTGCTAGACTTCTTGGAAGTAGTAGTACTAGGTATAGACTCTACACACAAAAGGTATAATTAGTGTAGAGTGAGTACGGAAAAACAATGTGTACTTAGCAATATCATCGATCGACCCTAAACTAAAATGGTGGCGAAGGTTGATCTTCTGAATGCTTACTCCCACATCTAATGACTATTAGCTTTCAAGGGCATAATCGTAATCCCACAAATGAAGG
Source organism: Anisodus acutangulus (assembly GCA_029783415.1). Taxonomy (NCBI): domain Eukaryota; kingdom Viridiplantae; phylum Streptophyta; class Magnoliopsida; order Solanales; family Solanaceae; genus Anisodus; species Anisodus acutangulus. Next base: position 30,743,023 of record CM056512.1, read on the forward strand.
GTAAGTAATTAAAAATACTCTAACAAATATTCAAGTAATCAGTTAAGTCATATAATCACATTTCAACCAGTTATTCACTTAAGCAGTTAATAGAGAATCAATGAAATGGTATGATATGATATGTAATGCAATTCAAAAGTCATATATCACTTGTATACATACACTCCTTAATAGGAAATACGTGATTCATGGGGGACTCACGAGGTCCATAAACCACCCGAAATTATTTTTCATCGGTTTCTTATCCAATCCGGCTCTAAATCTCAACACTTAGCCAATTCAGCTATCATTACCTGTGCTTAGCCCAGATTCAGCTATCATCCGCATCACTCTGCCCGAAACCATTTCTCATCAGGCATCACATATGTATCTTCAAGTGTAATATGCATGAGCAACCATATGAAAGTATGAAAATGACATGCACACAACATAAGCAACAAAGATATAAAGTAAAGGCTCAATTTAGCTCTTTTTAATCCTTAAACGAAAACTACAGAGTGATGAGAACACATAATTAACAAGCAAGAGATACATATCTCCCAAGTAATCAAGTAAGATATCCATATCTCACACAATGATTAAAACAATCAAAGTCAACTACCAAGTAATCAAGTAAGATATCCATATCTCACACAATGATTAAAACAATCAAAGTCTACTACCAGCTAATGCCCACATGCTTTGGCATTTTTACAATAAAAATAAATAGTTCAATTATGACACAAGTTCTCAAATCATGGTACAGGTACCCCTAAGAGCTTTTGTCACCTCACAAGTACCGGACCCCTTTTTGCTTCTTTCCCTTAATATTGGTTAATTACCAATCGAAACGCTTTAAATATAATCAAGTAAGATTTCAACTTACCTTAGATTTGAAGTCCACAAGTAATTTCTAGGCAATATGAGAGCGTAATATTTCTATCATGGTGAATATAATTTACGTTGTATTTATAATGACCGAAATTCATCGTACAGAACACATCTAAAATTAACACTGTGGATTGGTACTTCAAATGAACATAACACATCTAAAATTCAACGCTGAGTATATTCTTGTGCGTACTTCAATGGTACATTATGTCATATGAATGTACCAATGACGTGCATTATGTTGTCATACAGAAATGTTATTCGAGGTATGTACAAATTAAAGGTGTGCCTTGGTTGTAAGACAATGTACTCGTGAGATTATCTTACTTTATTGTACATACATAACACATCACAACATTTACAAATTGAACGTTCGTTGTAACACTCCATGTTTTTTGGGTTAAATTTAAACTTATTAAATGCTTGTGGTTAGTTTGAATGGTATAATAAATATGTTACATTAGCTATACAAGGTTGATTGGAAGTATTTTGGGATGTAAATAATTTTTCTAAGGCCAAGACAAGTTGAAAAGTGCATAAAAATCAAAATTTTCAATTGAGTTTGCACAAGGCCTCACTTCAAGTGCGTATAAAATTTCGTTGGTAATGAATCTAAGAAACATCATAACATAAAAGTTGTAGCCCTTTGAAATATTTTTCTAACCATATAAAAATCAGGACAACCTGACATTTTTGCAAAGAGTTACGCCCATTTTACTAGGCACCGCCCAATCTGGGCGCCCGAGCTTTAGGTGCGCGACAACTAGGGGTATCCAATGGGGCGGGTCCCGACGGGACTGTGGAAGGTCAGGACCGGCGGGCCGGGACTGGCTAATGTCCTGTCCCGTCCCACGTCCCGCCGGAGGGGGTCCCGGCGGGATGGGTCACGGATTCGGGGGATTTTTTTTTAATTTGAATTTCCAACACTGAAATTGACATTCACACCTACATTACCATGGAATTTCGACGTTGAAATCTATTGTATATCATGAGATCTTTACTAAAGAAAAGGAAAAACTAGAAACCGATTTGGGGGAAAACACAAATTGATTGAGAAAATGGACGTTTTCCTAAAATTGACTTATTTCTTCATTGATGATTTCTTTGTGTTTACGTGACCTTACTCTGTTTTTAAACTTGAACTGTTTCATCACTACAAGATTTACTCATTACTGTTATTATTATTATTATGAGTATTTTTATTTATGTTAACCCTTGTCCCAATACACTCACTGAGTGCCCAGTATTCAGGTATACTATTGCTATTTTTGGTGTTATGTTAGATAGCGGAGAAGAGCAGATACATGTGGATTGCAAGGACTAGGAGAACTACCTGCTTTCGAGTTTTTTGTGAGCCCATATTCTTGTTCATGGTGTTCTCTCGAGACACTTATTATTCCTTATTAGTTTGGGAATGTGTCGTAAGTTAGATTATTTTTCTTAGAAGCTCCATTGACAAGTGTCGTATTGTAGGTAGTATTGTGCAAGTCATTGTTTGGCTTGTGGGCATTGTCATATGTGGTAGATACTGTAGATTTTTATTATTTATATCATTCGCCTATTCTTATTAAATATTGTATTGACTTTAAAACTTTATAATTGGATTAGTTAATAGGCTGAAGTGGTGAAAACACCCCTAAACTTGACATGGATTGCAACTTTAATCCCCAAACTATGGCTAGCCTTCAAGACACCCTAAGCTTACCTAAGTGAATTTTAGTACACCCCCGGACTGCCATATGACACAACAAATGTTGTCAAACTCCTCCACGCGCATGAGAGCTGCCACATCAGCAACCGAACAGTAAAATGTCCTTTTTTCACATTTCCCTTTATATTTTTTCCTATTCCAACGACTAAAATCACCCCCTTTCTTCTCCGTCTTTTCTAATTGCTACACTTTCCCTCTCAATTGTATTCATGACTAGAGTTTGTAGATGTGTATTTCCGTCGGTGGTGAGAATTTCATGGTCCGACGACAATCTGGGAAGGAGATTTTTGGGGTTGTCAAAACTACACGGTATGTAATTTTTATTGTTGGTATGTGAATTTTAGAATAATTTTACTGGGTTTGTTCTATTTAGTCACTGATTTGTATCTATTTTTGCTGGGTTTGTCACTGATTTTCATTCACTTTGTATAGGTAAGAGGTCAATGTTCTTGCAATTGTTTTAGTGGTATGAATCACCAAATTGTTATTTGGGGTTGCTGAAGAAGAAAAACAAATATGATCAAGAGTTGAAGTGGTCAAGTACATTGAAGATTTTTCTATGTATTAGTGTGATATATTAATTTGATGTTTTATCTTAGAACACAATTTTGTTATGGTTGAAGTTCTATTTATGTATTAATTAGGTTGAAGAAAGTATGGTGATTAACAATGCAATCAGATTTTTGTTGAAATTGATATAGTTCTAGACGGATTAGGGCGATTTAGTTGAACGTGGGTTAACGAATCAGGTTATTTACGCGTATTTAATTTCCCTTTATTATTTAGCATTAAGATTATACACGTGGAGGCCACATTAGCTGAAAATTTCAGCTGGACCCACGAGTGACTAGACTCTCTAAGGTTTATGAGTTCGGAGGTATATTAAAATTCACTTAGCCAAGCCTAAGGGTGTCTTGAAGACTAGCCATAATTTAGGGACTAAAGTTGCAAGCGCCAAGTTTAGGGGTATTTTAACTACTTCAGCGTAATTAATATTAATGGGGCATTGTTTCTAGTTATTATCTTTATAAGGTGCTTCCAATATGGTTCTTTAGCATCGTATGCCTGTTACGCTAGTGTTGACACCCAATTTTGTCCCATCTTTTATGATTTTATTCGTAATTTTTAACATTTTTGACACTTTGAAAAAAACAATTTTAATCTATATACATACATGCGTACATATATATTATTATTCTCTTATTATTATTATTATTCGCATTTTTTACTATCATTTGCATTTTTTTATCATAATCAAGTTTTATCCAAAAATTCTAGGTTATTTTATTCTCAATTGCATTGCATTTCCATTTTTTATTAAGCATTAAACATTTCGCAAATATTATATTTTTTATTATCACATTGTTATGTTATTTTAAATAATTCACATCTTTTACAAAAAAATATATATGTTTTAATATTAAGCCCCTTTTATATTTTTAATCCATAACCCATTTTTTATTTTCCTAACCCAAAACAATTTCTAACCCATTTTCATTTTTTCCAACCCAATACAAATTCTACCCAAATAAAATTCACCAAACCCACAAAACAATTCCTACCCAAATCTTCCAAGCCCAACCCTCCACAACCTTTTATCCCATTTAAACCAAAACCCACAAAACAAAAACCCAACACCCTTAAAACCAAAGCCCAAACCAACCCGAGCCCAAATTCCCTAAAAACCCCCACACCCGTCGGCCCAATTCGCCCAACCCGAACCGGCCGACCCGACCCACGAACCTTCCCCTTTTATTTCCCCCAAATCCCAAAACATCCCCAAAAACCGAAAATCAAAACCCAAAAATCAGAAAACCTAAAACCCTACCCCCTCAACTGGCAGACCCTATGCCCCTACCCCACGCCGCCCACCCTACCCCCGCTACTTCACCACTGCCACCACCCTACCCCCGACACCGCTAACGCTTGCCCCAAGAACACGCCCAAAATCGATTTTTGTTCCCCTTTATTTTGAAATTTGAATTCGTTTAAGGGGTATGAGGGTTGGGACGCTGGGTTTGAGTACCTATAAATACCCCATGTTGTTCTTCATTTTGGGAGGATTTTTCGAGGATTTTTGAGAAAAGCGATTCAATATATATATCTTTGTTTTCTTGATTTCAAGCATTTGCCTTCCTTGTTATCCAAGAAACAAGTCAGAAAAAGGTTTGTTCTTCCCTTTGATTCTCTCGATTTTTAGTTTTTTCGATTCGTCGGGTCATCGACCGGTCAGTCGCCTCAATTTGAATTTCCAAATTTCTTGCATTATTCTTTGTTATTATTATTGGTTATCTGAAATTGATGAATTTATTTGATTCCGGTTGAAATGATCCGGTCAAACATCGATCCGGTCAGTCGACCTTGCTGGGTAACATTTTTTCGTAATTCTTGCATTACATGTTCTTGTTATTGGTTATCTCAATTTGGTGTTAAAATTTGATTCGGGTTTGGATCACAGATTCGGTCAGATCAATTCGACCGGTCGGTCGACGATTGCCGTAATATTTTCGTAATTCTTGCATTACATATTCTTATCATTGGTTATCCAAATTGATGAAATTATTTGATTAGGGTTGAAACTCCAATTCGGATCGGTCACCGACGGTCAGATCGCCTCAATTTGAATTTCCAAATTTCTTGCATTATTCTTTATTATTATTATTGGTTATCTGAAATTGATGAATTTATTTGATTAGGGTTGAAACGCGATCCGGTCGGTCATCGATCCGGTCAGGTCGACCGGTTAGTAACTTTTTCGCAATTCTTGCATTACATGTTCTTGTTATTGGTCATCCGAATTTGGTGTTAAAATTTGATTCGGGTTTGGATCACGATTCGGGTCAGATCAACGACCGATTCGGTCGACCGATTCGATAATATTTTCGTAATTCTTGCATTACATATTCTTATCATTGGTTATCCAAATTGATGAAATTATTTGATTAGGGTTGAAACTCCAATTGGTCGTCACCGACCGGTCAGATCGCCTCAATTTGAATTTCCAAATTTCTTGCATTATTCTTTGTTATTATTATTGGTTATCTGAAATTGATGAATTTATTTGATTAGGGTTGAAACGCCGATCCGGTCGGAAACATCGATCCGGTCGGGTCGATTATTGGGTAACATTTTCGTAATTCTTGCATTACATGTTCTTGTTATTGGTTATCTGAATTTGGTGTTAAAATTTGATTCGGGTTTGGATCACGATTCGGTCGGTCATCGACGGATTCGGTCGACTTGATTCAGATAATATTTTCGTAATTCTTGCATTACATATTCTTATCATTGGTTATCCAAATTGATGAAATTATTTGATTAGGTTGAAACTCCAATTCGGTCGGTCATCGACGGTCGATCATCGACGGTCGGTCATCGACCGTCGATCATCGACCGGTCGGTCGCCTCAATTTGAATTTCCAAATTTCTTGCATTATTCTTTATTATTATTATTGGTTATCTGAAATTGATGAATTTATTTGATTAGGGTTGAACGCCGATCCGGTCGGTCGGGTCGACCGATTTGGATATTTCCGCAATTCTTGCATTCCGTATTCTTGTTATTATTTATCCGAATTGGATGTTGAAATCGATCCGTTGAAACATCGATCCGGTCGTCAGTCGACGGTCGGGCGACCGATTTGAATATTTCGCAATTTGAACTCGGTCGGATATTTTAAAGCGCTCACGCTCGTTTCTTTGGCACTGTTTTACTGTTTTATTAATATCGCATTAAGGCCGACAAAATTGAATCCGAGGCCGCGCTTTTCTTTCGTTTCGCTTCTCTGTTTTTTTTAGCATAACTGTTTTAGATTTCTTGCGACGGATATCATTGTTTTACTGTTTTGAACAAATACCGCGTCTGTTCGCACCTTTATTTTCTGTTTGATTCTTGCTCAGATTGATTATTGTTTTTCTTGTTTTTACGCTTTCTTGTTTTAAAATAAACACCGCACCTTCGAGATATTGCTTTCTGTTTGATCCTTTGTTTCAAAGATTAAAATATCCGATTATCGCTTTTTACGCTTTTCTTGTTTTAAACTAAACACCGCGTCATTTTCGGAGCGTTTTTACGCCTCTGTTTTTCTCCGCTCATCGCTATCGCATCAATTATCGCTATCACAAGCTTCGTTCGATTTAATTTTGTTGATTTGAACACGGTACTACACCGCCGATGAAAAATATCCGTCGATTTTGAGGCCTACACGGTTGCAAAGACGGAAATATAACTTCACGGGCAAGGATGAAGACTTAAACCTTTTATCCGAGATCAACATGTTTAGTAGGCGAGGTGACTAAAATAACCAACAAGTTATATATTCGCGACCACGACGTGATTATAGTGATCTTTTCTATTTCACCCGAGAGACCAACACGTTTAGTAGGCGAGACAATCAAAAATAAACCACATTAGTCATATGTTTGCGACCACGACGTGATTGGAATGTTCTTTTCAAAATTTAAGTTCTGAGCCCTCGCGATCAAAACATTCATTGTTTTGAATACGGATATGAAGTTATTTGTATTTAATTGTTTCTAACCGCTTGTTCTTGACACTTACGAGGACTAAAGTAAAAATAAAGGCAATTATTCCTCGGAGTTTATTTATTTTATTTCTTTCTTTAAATTCACTTTATCTCGCTTTGTATTGTAATATTATTTATCGCACTTATGTAATTATTAAAATGCTTAGAATAGGCAAACTTAGGATTTATTCATAGGTTAGTTAAAGATTTGAAACCCGTCGCTAGCTTATTTATTTGTAGGCTCGCAAACTTAGAAATCCTTCGCTAGTTTATTTATTTTAGGCTTGTCACGCTTATTCAAGATTTTAAAACAACTCTTGTCATCTTTATTTGCTTCAATTAAATTGTACAAAAATAAGCTTATCTTTTTATTATTATTTTTTGCAACTTGTTGATTTTCGAAAGATTCGCTTCTTTGGCATTATAAAGAATTTATTGTCACAAATGCATGTTTTTTCTAAAAAACTTTACATGTATCTTTCTTTTATGTCATCCGAATACGTATTTGTATAAAATGCATCATATTTACTTATATAAAATGCATCATATTTGCAAACATCTTTTTATTTATTATACTTGTAAAACATGTATTTTTCTAGCAATAATTAATCTGAGTTTTACCGGATAACCGCAAGTTAGCGGATCTTAAAGGATGCCTAACCCCTTCCCTTTAGGATAATAAAGAACCCTTACCTAGAATCTCACTAGTTTCGCAGACCTTAAAATTGGAGTTTACACTGCAGCACTTAGTTTAAATATTTAGGTGTCCTAATTCACCGTAAAAAATAATTAGGTGGCGACTCCTCAACCCTTTTTACCCAGGAATCACCCCATACGTCCGTGCTCCGCTTTGACCCGAGCAAGGTCAAAATAGGGCGCGTACAGCATGGCGACTCCGCTGGGGAGCATCAGGTTCTTAAACCACAGCAAGTTCGGATTAATTATTGCTTTACTTTTTTTATTTGATTTAGTGCTTTGATGTGTTTTATTTATGAGATTTTTGCATAAACTGCTTTAATTGCTATATTGTCTTACTGCTTTCCTTAAATTGGCATTTCGTTCATATTTCTTCCACTCTGGAAAATTGACACTATCACACACTACACGCGAGGTGTGTTTTACGCACCCGCAAATTTCTTTCAATCTACCAAAATTTAGGAGAGTTGGCGTATGCGCGGAGTGACCGGACCATCTGGTGGCCGCGTAGCCTTCTCACTCGAGTAGTCCGCTCGGGAACCTTGTGTCTAGTCAGTCAAATCTTAAAAAATTTAAGATAGAGCTATACCACCCTTTATTTTAAGTCATGCATGCATACATCTTAGGTGGGTTGATCCTTGGCATCAACTTCACAAATAAGAAAACCACCAAATTATCGACGGGTCTCACAACCCAACGACCAATCAGCATATTATGTGTAGCAGGATATTGATGGACGGATCCAAGCCTAAACAGTATGCCAAAAATCGGAAAATGTATATTTATTTTTTATTTTATTTATTTTGTTATAGATGGAGTCGTGTGCAAGTCGAGGATGGTGAGTGGGATTAGAACAAGCTGAAAATATGGTGGACAAACTTTGACCTTGGCAGCCAAATGGCAATTAGGAGAAGATTAGGTTGCCTCGTTTCGTTGTTCGACATCTTCCCGATCAACATTTGGTCGAGCACCGATCCATTTTTGGGATCCGGATCGGGTTGTCTTCGATTCGGAGATTTTGAGATGACTCTTACTTTGGAAGAAATCAACTATTTCACCAGTTTGATCTACCAGGGTAGAGGACAAATTATCCCGCATGTCAATCCGGAAAGAAATTTCTCCGCTACTTAGGGCTAAAGAACACTAAGAAACTCCTATGCTTTGAAAACAACCGGGTCTCAATGGATTATCTCAGATGAGAGGTACGGTTGTCGAGACGGTTACAAGACATTCAAAAATGAATTTTCTTGCACCCCGATCATTGGCGGACCAACGACCCATTGCATTCATCGTCGCCTTTCTAGGGTCTTTGATATTCCCGGCTTGAGTATGGAAAGATCGATTACTGCATATGTTCCGTAGCACGGGCACTTTTCGAAGGAGCAAACGGAGCACAACTCACTTTGGCCCCTATGATCTTGGCGTAAATATTTGGGCTTTAGGTAAATGTAAAAGAGGTGAAAGCAGGTTTCTTGAAGGTCGCAACCTTATTTTGCGGATGTGGGCAATGGAACACTTCTATCGGCGCCGAATATGGTCGACATATGCTTGTGAGTCGAACAAAATCGTCGACTTTTACGACGAGCAAGCGATTCATATCGCTGTCGGCATGAATGATTGGTATGGGTTTTGGCGTCCACTTTGTGAACAGATCCAATGGAAATACCCTCTGCTCCCGAATGCCAAAAAAGCCTACATAAGATGCAAAAGGCTTTATTATATTGAGCTTATCGGGTTGAAAGGCCTCCAACCTTACGCTCCACTCAGCGTACTCCGACAGTTGGGACAAGAGCAGATAATCCCCCTCCGAGCAAATATGAGGATTTCTGAAATCCCATTCGGGCCGAATTTCATTGTCCCCAGAGCTAGGCAAGTCTTCGATGAATGGAACGATATTGACACAATATACATTGGAGGTAGTCAGCGGGAGGTACCCCAGAATATCAAGCGTGGCTACGAGAGGATTGCGATGAGTGCGGACCATAGTCCTGATGGCGAGCAAGGTTTTGAAGATATCGGCCACGACAATTTGGATAAGGAATTTCCGGCTCAGAGACACACGGTCGTTACCCCAGAGATGTGGCGACAAATGCAAAATATAGTGCAATATCTAGAGGACGCAGGAGTCGGACCCAAAGAATGTTAGGGTCCCATCTCCATCTCGGTGATCAAAAGCAAGATTTAGAACCTGAACATAAATATCTTATGTTATCGCCTTTATTATTGTACGCATTATTATTTCAAGAAAAGTCAACCTTTATTTCCGACAAAAGGCATCACAATCTTTGGCTTGGATCAATTTATCGATATCTTGCATATTTTTGCGTTTAAGCTCACCTCCCAGATAAAGGAGGCCCCAAGCACATTAGGACGCCAGCATTTAATTTTCATATAATCATGCGCTACTTGTTTCTTGTTTTCCACTCTATACATGTTATTCAAAGCAATAATTATTCGTCTCATACTAACTTGGTTTGTTTCATCTTTTAGAGAAGGTTTATTTTGCCTACTTTATTTTCCAAAAGTTGATTCGCGTTGATTGAAATCGGCGGAACACCATTACTTCACGAGATCCAAGGCACAATCATCCGACAAAATGACTGATTCAGGCGGCAATGAACAAACCGGTTTGGGACTTGTCACTCTTCCGGAGGTGAACCAGAGACATCGGAAAGGAGAAATACTTCCGTCGGATGAATACCTCGCCCAACTATCGCAGAAATGGCAACTATGCAACCGAGATCGAACGGCTCCTAATCTTACCAATCTTTCCATCAAAGATCAACACTCCACCGCTGAACAAGAGACGGCGCAATCGCTCCACACACCTTTCCATCTCACGAACCATCATTCCCCATAACCTTCCCCAAATCCCTTACCAAGCGTAACCAATCCTCAATTCGCCACCCCACAACGTACCAATCCATGTCCTATCAACCCGCAGCCACCCACAACAAAACCCGCTACAAAATGACCCAAAGATCCTTCACACTCCATATATACATCCACTCCACTTACCCAAACTACCCCACTTGTCCAAAAATATCCCTCCCACACTAAATTACCAGGCAACCCAACAAATACCAATGGCACACATCACTAACAAGCGGTATGTGCCACCGGTATATGCAACTAAGCCCAACCTTCCACTTCTACCATACCAAACATACATCATCGTGAGATAGACCAATATGAAGAGATGGAAAGGCAAGCAAGGATTAGAAATGATGAAAGTATGGCAAGGGAAATTCATAGCCTAAAAGAAGCATTTAAAAACATTCAAACCAGCAAGGGGCATGAAGGACTCGAGTATGAAGATCTCTGCATGCATCCCGACGTTCGATTGCCTATCGGGTCTAAGGTACCAAAATTTGATTTATTCGATGGAAAGGGAAATCCTCGCGCTCATTTGAGATCATATTGTGACAAGCTGGTTGGAGTGGGTAAGGACCAGGCCATAATAATGAAGTTGTTCATAAGAAGTTTGACAGGGAAGCGCTCGGCGGTACACAAGCCAGGACCCGCGAAAATGGCATAAGCGGGGGCACAATGGCACAGGATTTTGTGGATGTGTTCGGGTTTAACACCGACACAGTCTTGGATAGATTTTATTTAATGAAATTGGAGAAAAAATCTACAGAGACTTTCAGAGAATATGCCATGAGATGGAGGGCGGAGCGAAAAGTTCAAATTTCAATGGCGTAAAGTGAAATGACCACGCTCTTTGTGCAATCTATGAAGGACGCAACTTATTATGAAAAATGATAAGCGTCATTGGGCGGAATTTCTCTGAAGTGGTCGAATGGGAGATTTCATAGAAGAAGGTATCAAAACAGGAGAATCACGAACTTAGCAAGATTGCGAGCGACAAGTAAGGCCATTCAATCGGACTCATTCGGGGAGCAATTAAGAAGAGGAGGGATGGGCGTCCCTGTCATGGCGATCCAGAACATAGGTCCAACCAAATGCCAACCTACCAAAGCCCGTCATCCCACCTCCCTACTATAATCAAAACACCCAAAATCATCACCCTCCTACTATAGCCAAAGCACACAAAGCCCTCACCTTATTATCAACACTCGCCTACTCCTACCCCTGTCTATCATACCCAACCAATATATAGCCCACCACGAGCACCTACCTATAGAAATTCCCCACAAGATCAACCCACACATCCGCCTCACCGCAAAACCATCCACCAAACACTCCCTGCACTCGGCAAATTACGAAAGAAGGCGGTCAAGACATATACACCTTTAGCCGAACCTCTAGCCCAACTATACGAAAGATTGAGGACCGCAGAATACTCCAACCCATCCCAGGGCATATCCCCAATCCTATTCCCAGGTCGTATGATGAAACTAAGCATTGTGCGTACCACTCGGGGATCGCCGGACATGACACTGAGTTTGTTTAGCCACTAAAAGACAAGATCGAGGCTTTGATCAAAGAGGGAATTATCCAACCGAAAGGACCTCCCCTAATGTAAATAATAACCCTTTGCCAAATCATGACAATGCCAATATAAACATGATTACCATTGATGAAGAAAAGCAGTTTGGAAGGGACCATTGTGCCGATCCGAGCAGAGGAAAGGGTTGAATCATCGGCTTTGATCACCCCTATAATTACGATTCGTAAGAGCACCGCTTGAAGTGGAAGTACTTCCTCGAAATCGCGGATAGTGACGTCGTATGTCGATACCAAAGCGCCCGCGGAGCTATTCGATTGGGGAAAGGAGCGGGGAAGGAGAAACAAATTGTAGAAGTTGTCGTCATTTGGTATGACAAGATCCGGACGATGTTATGCCCCTGCAGACAATCCAAAAAAGGTTGTAACAGGATCAAGTAGAAGAGTTACGGAGGAAGATGCCAACCAAGGAGTATTCCGTTGTAGAGCAATTAAAGAAAACACCTGGCTCAGATTTCTTTGCTATCATTGTTGATGAATTCTCCGGACCATGGACGCGCTTTATTGGAAGTACTCAAAGAAGCTTATGTATCGAGAGAGACCACAAAGGCGAAACTCTCGGCCTTGGTGGACAGATCTTAGAGGCCCATAAAGTCTCTTTCCATGACAAAGAATTGCCACCTGAGGGTTTGTGCCACAACAAAGCTTTGAACATAACGATAAAGTGCATGAACAAGTTCATTTCTAAGGTATTGATTGATGGAGGCTCACCAGTCAATATTTGTCCTTGGCGACCCTCCGAGCCTTGGGAATTAGCATTGGAAAGATTCGCGAAAGTCATCCGAGAGTTAAAGGTTTTGATGGAGCCCAAAGGAGCGTTATGGGAGAAATGGATTTGACATTACAAGTGGGGCCGTGGAGTTCGTCGTGGAATTCCAAGTGTTAGACATATCTACCGGCTATAACCTACTAATGGGAAGACCTTGGATCCATGTGGTCAGTGCGGTTCCTTCTACCCTACATCGAGTTTGAAGTTTGTTTGGGATCATCACGAGGTCGTGGTACACGGAGAAGGAGCAATTCAATATGTCCCGGCGACGGATCCTATTTGTTGAAAGCGTAGATACACCGGGATGGGTCCTGTCTTCCATGTCGAGAAATTACATGTGCCTCCAAAGCCGAAATATTGAAGTTACCCCGGTCCTCACAATGGTGGCCCAGAAATGTTGAAGAATGGCTTTAAGCCCGGTCGAGGCCTCTGATTGAATTTAGAAGGTATGGTGGAGCCTGTTCACTTGCTCGAAGAAGGATACTTTCGGTCTCGGATACAAACCCACTTCTAAAGAAGTCTTATCACCAACCTCCGAAAGAAAAGGGACACTCCCTTGCCAAAGCCTGCTCCACCCTTGAATCAGTCATTTGTCAAAGCATATGCCGCTCAGAGTCGAATGAAGATGATGCAGACGACCTCGCAGAAGGACTCAAAAGCCTTTTTATTGCGAGAAGAAGAAAGGGAATGCCATGTAATTCTGGATGATTTTGATGAAGGCCCAACTATTTGGGATGCGAGCGTGGAGATATTTTGAAAAATTGGACTGTGCCCTACTGTTTCTCCTGAAGCTTGGTAGAAATTACCTTAGTACTTTTTGAAACAATGCGATTCTAATTGAGGCTTGAATCGCATCTATGCATTAATGTGTTTTGCCTCCATCTTTTGAAAGCTTAAATGACAAATCCACATTTCTTTTGCTATTTAAAAATTTGTTTTGTTTACTAATTTTCTTTTCTCTTTCAAAGATGCAAACTAATAAATCATCGATAATGTGAATGTGACATGTAATGAAACAAACAAACAAAATCCAAACGATGAACAGGACTTCAAAGAGTATGAGGAAGACTCGCAACCAGAAGAATTGACAGAGGAATTGGAACATTTTGAGAATAAACCAAAGCCAAATTTAGAAGAAACTGAGGCAATAAATTTGGGGGATGCAGAAAATGTGAGAGAAACAAGAATCAGCGTCCATCTGAACGCCCCACAAAGGAAAGAAGTGACGGATCTTTTGAGACAATATATCGACGTATTTGCTTGGCCTTATGACGAGATGCCAGGGTTGAGCACAGATATTGTTTCGCATAGATTGCCTATCGATCCATCCTACCCTCCGGTGAAACAAAAGCCAAGGAAAATCAAGCCTGATTTGAGCTTAAGGGTCAAGGAAGAGGTGTCCAAGCAATTCGATGCAAAGGTCATTCGAGTCACAAGAGACCCGACCTGGTTGGCCAACATTGTACTGTGCCAAAGAAAGATGGAAAGATCACGAGTGTGCGTGGATTATCGGGATCTCAACAAGGCGGCCCGAAGGATGACTTCCTCTTCCAAATATTCACATACTCATTGACAACTGTGCAAAGCATGAATTACAATCATTTGTTGATTGCTTTGTGGTTACCACCAAATCTTGATGGATGAGGAAGATCACGAGAGAAGACAGCATTCACTACACCTTGGGGTATCTTTGTTATCGAGTAATGCCGTTCGGACTCAAGAATGCAGGTGCCACCTACATGAGGGCCATGACTACCATTTTTCATGATATGATCCACAAAGAAATAGAGGTCTACGTAGATGACGTTATTATCAAGTCGCGAAGGACTTCAGATCACTTGACAGATTTAAGAGAAGTTTTTTGACCGACTGAGGCGGTATAACCTGAAGTTAAATCCCGCAAAGTGCGCATTTGGTGTCCCTGCTGGGAAGCTGTTGGGTTTCATTGTAAGTAGAAGGGGTATTGAATTGGACCCCTCGAAGGTAAAAGCTATTCAAGAATTGCCTCCTCCAAAGAGTCGAAAGGACGTAATGAGTTTCCTTGGTCGCCTCAACTACATCAGCAGGTTCATAGCACAATCAACAGTGATATGTGAGCCAATATTCAAGCTCTTCAAGAAAGACGCCGCTACCAAGTGGACATCGGATTGCCAAAGAAGCTTTCGATAGAATCAAAGAATACTTGTCTAACCCACTGCTTTGGTGCCTCCGAACCCGGAAGGCCGTTCTTTGTTATATCTGTCTGTGTTAGAAAATGCATTTGGAGTGCGTCTTTGGGACAACATGACGAAAGCAGGAAAGAATGAAGCGAGCCATATACTACTTAAGCAAGAAGTTCACACCGTATGAAGCTCGGTATACTTTCTTTGAACGCACTTGTTGTGCCTTAACGTGGATTGCACAAAAGTTTAGACATTATCTGTCTGCATATACCACTTATCTCATCTCGAGGATGGACCCGCTCAAATACATCTTTCGTGAAGCCCATGCCCACCGGAAAGCTAGCAAAGTGGCAAATCTTGCTAAGTGAGTTCGATATCATATATGTCACCCAAAAGGCTATCAAAGGACAAGCACTAGCCGACCATCTTGCTGAAAATCCTGTGGATGAAGAATACATGCCTCTCCTGACTTATTTTCCGGACGAGGAGGTCTTGTTGTTGGAGAAGACATCTCGTAAGAATACCGGGTTGGAGAATGTTCTTCGACTGAGCCGCAAACTTCAAAGGGGTTGGTATTGGAGCGCTTTGATTTAATCAGGTCAACACTACCCAATTTCGGCAAAACTCCGATTTCCATGCACCAACAATATGGCGGAATATGAAGCTTGTGTACTCGGACTTAGAATGGCCGTTGACATGAACATTCAAGAAGCTGTTGGTTATAGGTGATTCGGACTTATTGATTCATCAGTGCAAGGCGAATGGGCGACCAAGAACGGAAGATACTTCCTTACCGTGCATTGCGTGAAAGAATTATGCAAAAATTCAGCAGGTAGAATTCAAGCATATCCCACGAACTCAAAACGAAGTTCGGCCGACGCTCTGGCAACACTGTCCTCCATGATTCAACATCCGGATAAGAACTACATTGATCCCATCAAGGTGAGCTTATCGGATCAGCCGGCATATTGTTTCAATATAGATGAAGAGTCGGATGGAAAGCCTTGGTACCACGACGTTAAGAAATATCTCAAGATAGGTGAATATCCAGAAGGCATAACCAGTATACAAAAGAGGACACTTAGGAGGTTAGCAAACCATTTCTTCCTAAACGGAGAAATCCTTTATCGGAGGACTCCAGATCTCGGTTTGTTAAGATGTGTTGATGCTCGAGAGGCAAGCAGTTTAGTTGAAGAGATACACGGAGGCACGCGGCGGCCTCATATGAATGGCTTCACTTTGGCAAAGAAGATTCTAAGAGCAGGATACTTTTGGATGACCATGGAAACAGATTGCATCCACTTCGTGCAAAGATGCCATCGATGTCAGATTCATGGTGATCTAATCAAGGTACCCCCTAACGAACTCAATGTGACGAGCTCTCCTTGGCCATTCGCAGCTTGGGGCATGGATGTCATTGGCCCTATTGAACCTGCCGCATCAAATGGACACAGATTTATTCTAGTGGCAATTGACTATTTCACAAAGTGGGTAGAAGCATCGTCCCACAAGTCAGTAACAAAGAAAGTGGTAGTTGATTTTGTCCGCAATAACATCATTTGTCGATTTGGAATCCCTGAGTCGATTATAACAGACAATGGGGCTAATCTCAACAGTAATCTGATGAATGAGATATGCGAGAAGTTTAAGATCACTCACCGCAATTCCACTCCGTACCGACCTCAGATGAATGGAGCAGTCGAAGCAGCCAACAAAAACATCAAAAGAATACTACGAAAGATGATTGATAATTACAAGCACTGGCATGAGCATCTGCCTTTTGCACTTTTGGGGTATCGCACTACAGTCAGGACTTCTACTGGGGCAACGCCGTATCTATTGGTCTATGGAACAGAAGCTGTGTTACTAGCAGAAGTGGAAATACCATCTTTGAGAATTATCCAAGAAGCTGAGCTGAACGAAGCGAAATGGATACAGAATCGGTACGAACAATTGATGCTGATTGATGAAAAGCGATTGAACGCAATCTGCCACGAACAACTTTATCAAAACAGAATGGCCAAAGCTTTCAACAGGAAAGTAAAACCAAGGACTTTCGAACCAGGGCAATTGGTGCTAAAACGAATATTCCCGCACCAAAATGAAGCTAAAGGAAAATTCGCACCTAACTGGCAAGGGCCTTATATGGTTCACCGGGTGTTGACTGGAGGAGCGTTAATCTTAGCTGAAATGGACGGTGAAGTATGGCCAAAAGCTATCAACGCGGATGCAGTGAAAAGATACTACATTTAGGATTTTTACGTGTAATGCATTTCTTGTGTTGTAAAAATTGCGCTCCCAGCGGGATACGCAAAGAACCCATGTCGGGTTCCGCTTCCTAGATGGCAAATTTCCCCGAAACACATTTACGTGTAACATGAACTACGTTATGACCTGATTCCCTCGGCGGGATACGTGGCGCCACATCGGCCGGTCCCATTTTAGAAAATCCTTACAATCCCCTTTTGCTTGTAATGAACTACGTCACGACCTGATTCCCTCATGGGGATACGTAGGCGGCCTAAATCGGCTTCGGTCCCACCATTAGGAAATATTTTCTCCTTTATCTCACAAAAGACAAAATGCACCCATCTGATCACCCTGATAGGGCAGGCAAGAAATCTACACAAGTCCGTTCAAAAGATCGTCATTCTCATATATCAGACACTGGGGCATTTTTAAGGGATCACTGCCAGAGGACGCCGATAAACATGGAAAACCATCGGCAAACTAAGTCTTCAGCCAGGAGAATTTTGGATAAGACGTTTGCTTTGTTTCACCGCATGTCACTGCTCGACAGACATTTATATATATATATATATATATATATATATATACATATATATATATATGCAGTATTTCTTATAAGCAAATTATTTTTCAACAAACATTTTTCATCAAAATTCGATAGAATTTTTATGTCTCTATTTTTTAAGATGCATTTCTACAAATTGTTTTTGGATGTTTTCATTAACGGCTGGCCAAGACTGGGAAGCAGAGAGGGGCTACGGGTCCGAGTTAGCAGGACATACAAATACCAAGACCGAAGCTACAAAGTCAACGCGAATCAACTCCCCCCTCCCAAAACTCATAAATTTATTTGAGTACAGGTTCTTCAGGTCGAAAACAGCAGAGAACCTGCAACATTTATGAGCAGATTCGCAAGGGCCTCCGCATCGCAACTCACTACAAGAATCACTTTCCTGTTTGGAGATTGTACAAAGACGTCATGTTAAACTACATGTTCCCAACCGTGTTGTGTCCACGGAAAGAACGGTATTTCGACTTACAGGGTCTTATTCTCATCTACTCAACTTTTGCATCGCTTATGTCCACACATTAACTATCATGGCATGGCAATAGGGCCCCACTTTGCATTACGTCAACACGACGACACAAATCAGGCGCCCACCTTCTAATGCGGGTATGTTTTAAATCAGCGCCCACCTTCTAACGCGGGTATGTTTTAAATCAGCGCCCACCTTCTAACGCGGGTATGTTTTAAATCAGCGCCCACCTTCTAATCGCGGTATGTTTTAAATCAGCGCCCACCTTCTAATCGCGGTATGTTTTAAATCAGCGCCCACCTTCTAACGCGTATGTTTAAATCAGCGCCCACCTTCTAACGCGGGTATGTTTTAAATCAGCGCCCACCTTCTAACGCGGGTATGTTTTAAATCAGCGCCCACCTTCTAACGCGGTATATTTTAAATCAGCGCCCACCTTCTAATGCGGGTATGTTTTAAATCAGCGCCCACCTCCTAACGCGGTATGTTTTAAATCAGCGCCCACCTTCTAACGCGGGTATGTTTTAAATCAGCGCCCACCTTCTAATCTGGTATGTTTTAAATCAGCGCCCACCTTCTAACGCGGTATTTAAATTTCACCAGCGCCCACCTCCTAACGCGGTATTTAAATTTCACCAGCGCCCACCTCTGTCTGGTATTTAAATTTCATCAGCGCCCACCTTCTAACGCGGTATTTAAATTTCACCAGCGCCCACCTTCTAACGCGGGTATGTTTTAAATCAGCGCCCACCTTCTAACGCGGGTATGTTTTAAATCAGCGCCCACCTTCTAACGCGGTATGTTTTAAATCAGCGCCCACCTTCTAACGCGGGTATGTTTTAAATCAGCGCCCACCTTCTAACGCGGTATGTTTTAAATCAGCGCCCACCTTCTAATGCGAGTATTTAAATTTCAACAGCGCCACCTCCTAATGCGGGTATTTAAATTTCACCAGCGCCCACCTCCTAACGCGGGTATTTAAATTTTAGTCAGCGCCCACTTCATAATGCGGGTATTTTATTTTAAACCAGCGCCCACCTCCTAATCAGGTATTTTATTTTAAATCGGGCGCCACCTTTCTAATGCGGTACTTTATTCTAAAGTGTAAACAGCTGCCCCCCAACGCCATCATCTGCACAACATTAAGCAACGACATCATTTCAACTTACAAAGTCATATTCTCACATACATATCTTATGCAACTGTTATACACTAACTTTTATCTTAGCTCTGGTCCACAGGAATTCGAATCGGCGGGAGCTTTCAGCATAACGTGGGACTATCTCTTACGGCGAACCGAGGCAAATTGGTCAGCGACCTACTTCGAACGTCAATCCGCTCTTTTCCAATAGTTTCTCGCATCTGCGACCAGTGTCATCCTAAGTCGACACTGGGGCATTGTTGCTTGAATGTGCACCATCTTTTTGCAAACTTCACTTCCCCCCCCGGAATTCTATGCAGTCCCGATGATCGGGACAAAATTGGCTACTCAGTCAACTTCTTTGGCCGAAAACTCTTTCATCGTCTCCGTCCAAAGAGGGGCATCTGTTGACACCCAATTTTGTCCCATCTTTTATGATTTTATTCGTAATTTTTAACATTTTTGACACTTTGAAAAAAACAATTTTAATCTATATACATACATGCGTACATATATATTATTATTCTCTTATTATTATTATTATTCGCATTTTTTACTATCATTTGCATTTTTTTATCATAATCAAGTTTTATCCAAAAATTCTAGGTTATTTTATTCTCAATTGCATTGCATTTCCATTTTTTATTAAGCATTAAACATTTCGCAAATATTATATTTTTTATTATCACATTGTTATGTTATTTTAAATAATTCACATCTTTTACAAAAAAAAAAAAAAAAACATATATGTTTTAATATTAAGCCCCTTTTATATTTTTAATCCATAACCCATTTTTTATTTTTCTAACCCAAAACAATTTCTAACCCATTTTCATTTTTTCCAACCCAATACAAATTCTACCCAAATAAAATTCACCAAACCCACAAAACAATTCCTACCCAAATCCAAGCCCAACCCTCCACAACCTTTTATCCCATTTAAACCAAAACCCACAAAACAAAAACCCAACACCCTTAAAACCAAAGCCCAAACCAACCCGAGCCCAAATTCCCTAAAACCCCCACACCCGTCGGCCCAATTCGCCTAACCCGAACCCAATGACCACCCACTGAACCTTCCCCTTTATTTCCCCAAATCCCAAAACATCCCCAAAACCGAAAATCAAAACCCAAAATCGGAAAACCTAAAACCCTACCCCCGAACCGTGGCCAGACCCTATGCCCCTACCCCACGTCGCCGCACCCCTACCCCCGTCACTTCACCACTGCCACCACCCTACCCTGACACCGCCGAACGCTTGCCCCAAGAACACGCCCCAAAATCAGATTTTTGTTCCCCCTTTATTTTGAAATTTGAATTCGTTTAAGGGGGGGGGGGTATGAGGGGTTGGGACGTTGGGTTTGAGTACCTATAAATACCCCATGTTGTTCTTCATTTTGGGGAGGATTTTTTCGGAGGATTTTTTGAGAAAAACGATTCAATATATATATCTTTGTTTTCTTGATTTCAAGCATTTGCCTTCCTTGTTATCCAAGAATCAAGTCCGAAAAGGTTTGTTCTTCCCTTTGATTCTCTGATTTTTTTTAGTTTTTTTTCGATTCGGGTCGGGTCACTGACCCGGGTCGGGTCGGGTCACTGACCCGGGTCGGGTCGCCTCAATTTGAATTTCCAAATTTCTTGCATTGTTGTTGTTATTATTATTGGTTATCTGAAATTGATGAATTTATTTGATTCCGGGTTGAAACGCTGATCCGGGTCGGGTCGACCCGGTTGGGTAACATTTTTTCAGAATTCTTGCATTACATGTTCTTGTTATTAGTTATCTGAATTTGGTGTTAAAATTTGATTCGGGTTTGGATCACAGATTCGGTCGGTCATCGACCGATTAGGTCGACGATTCGGTGTAATATTTTCGCAATTCTTGCATTACATATTCTTATCATTGGTTATCTGAAATTGATGAAATTATTTGATTAGGGTTGAAACTCCAATTGGTCAGATCCTTGACTTCGGGTCAGTCAGCCTCAATTTGAATTTCCAAATTTCTTGCATTATTCTTTGTTATTATTATTAGTTATCTGAAATTGATGAATTTATTTGATTAGGGTTGAAACGCCGATCCGGTCGGATCATCGATCCGGTCGGGTCGACGGCTTGGGTAACTTTTTCGCAATTCTTGCATTACATGTTCTTGTTATTGGTCATCCGAATTTGGTGTTAAAATTTGATTCGTTTGGATCACAGATTCGGGTCAGATCCGACGGTCGATCGACGATTCGGGTAATATTTTCGTAATTCTTGCATTACATATTCTTATCATTGGTTATCCAAATTGATGAAATTATTTGATTCCTGGTGAAACTCCAATTGGTCGGTCATCGACCGTCAGATCGCCTCAATTTGAATTTCCAAATTTCTTGCATTGTTGCTGTTATTATTATTGGTTATCTGAAATTGATGAATTTATTTGATTCCGGGTTGAAACGCTGATCCGGGTCGGGTCACTGATCCGGGTCGGGTCGACCCGGTTGGGTAACTTTTTCAGAATTCTTGCATTACATGTTCTTGTTATTGGTCATCTGAATTTGGTGTTAAAATTTGATTCGGGTTTGGATCACAGATTCGGTCAGTCAACGACCGATTCAGGTCGACGATTAAGTAATATTTTCGAATTCTTGCATTACATATTCTTATCATTGGTTATCCAAATTGATGAAATTATTTGATTCCGGTTGAAACTCCAATTCGGTCGGTCGCCTCAATTTGAATTTCCAAATTTCTTGCATTATTCTTTGTTATTATTATTGGTTATCTGAAATTGATGAATTTATTTGATTAGGGTTGAAAGCGTTGATCCGGTCGGTCGGTCGACCCGATTGGATATTTCCGCACTTCAAATTCGTATTCTTGTTATTATTTATCCGAATTGGATGTTGAAATCGATCCGTTGAAACTCTTGATCCGGTCAGATCATCGACGGTCGGGCGACCGATTTGAATATTTCAATTTGAACTTCGGGTCGGATATTTTAAAGCGCTCATTTGCTTTCGTTTCTTTAGCCTTTGTTTTACTGTTTTATTAATATCGCATTAAGGCCGACAAAATTGAATCCGAGGCCGCGCTTTTCTTTCGTTTCGCTTCTCTGTTTTTTTAGCATAACTGTTTTAGATTTCTTGCGACGGATATCATTGTTTTACTGTTTTGAACAAATACTGCGTCTGTTAAGACCTTTGTTTTCTGTTTGATTCTTTGCTCGGATTGATTATTGTTTTTACTGTTTTACGTTTCTTGTTTTAAAATAAACACCGCACCTTTCGAGATATTGCTTTCTGTTTGATCCATCGTTTGACATTAAAATATCCGATTCTTGTTTTTACGTTTTTCTTGTTTTAAACTAAACACCGCGTCATTTTGAGCTGTTTTTACGCCTCTGTTTTTTTCTCCGCTCTCACTCTCATCGTTTTTACGCTTACGCTCATTCTTCTGCTGCTGTTTTGCATTCGATTTAATTTTCTTTGATTTGAACACGGTACTACCTTTGGCCGATGAAAAATATCCGTCGATTTTGAGGCCTACACGGTTGCAAAGACGGAAATATAACTTCGGGCAAGGATGAAGACTTAAACCTTTATCCGAGATCAACATGTTTAGTAGGCGAGGTGACTAAAATAACCAACAAGTTATATATTCGCGACCACGACGTGATTATAGTGATCTTTTCTATTTCACCCGAGAGACCAACACGTTTAGTAGGCGAGACAATCAAAAATAAACCACATTAGTCATATGTTTGCGACCACGACGTGATTGGAATGTTCTTTTCAAAATTTAAGTTCTGAGTTCTCCGCGATCAAAACATTCAACGTTTTGAATACGGATATGAAGTTATTTGTATTTAATTGTTTCTAACCGTTTGTTCTTGGCGACTTGCGGGGACTAAAGTAAAAATAAAGGCAATTATTCCTCGGAGTTTATTTATTTTATTTCTTTCTTTAAATTCAGCTTTTATCTCGCTTTGTATTGTAATATTATTTATCGCACTTATGTAATTATTAAAATGCTTAGAATAGGCAAACTTAGGATTTATTCATAGGTTAGTTAAAGATTTGAAACCCGTCGCTAGCTTATTTATTTGTAGGCTCGCAAACTTAGAAATTCTTCGCTAGTTTATTTATTTTAGGCTTGTCACGCTTATTCAAGATTTTAAAACAACTCTTGTCATCTTTATTTGCTTCAATTAAATTGTACAAAAATAAGCTTATCTTTTTATTATTATTTTTTGCAACTTGTTGATTTTCGAAAGATTCGCTTCTTTGGCATTATAAAGAATTTATTGTCACAAATGCATGTTTTTCTAAAAAACTTTACATGTATCTTTCTTTTATGTCATCCGAATACGTATTTGTATAAAATGCATCATATTTACTTATATAAAATGCATCATATTTGCAAACATCTTTTTATTTATTATACTTGTAAAACATGTATTTTTCTAGCAATAATTAATCTGAGTTTTACCGGATAACCGCAAGTTAGCGGATCTTAAAGGATGCCTAACCCCTTCCCTTTAGGATAATAAAGAACCCTTACCTAGAATCTCACTAGTTTCGCAGACCTTAAAATTGGAGTTTACACTGCAGCACTTAGTTTAAATATTTAGGTGTCCTAATTCACCGTAAAAAATAATTAGGTGGCGACTCCTCAACCCTTTTTACCCAGGAATCACCCCATACGTCCGTGCTCCGCTTTGACCCGAGCAAGGTCAAAATAGGGCGCGACAGCTAGGATCAGGTTTAGTGCTTGAAAAGCTTGGTATTAGAGCGTAAGGTTTAAAAGTGTCCCACAATTGTCTATGGGGTTGTATCTAGTGCAGTACCAGGATATTATGCGTGGTTCTCACTCTTCTTGGTTCTAGATTATGTTATAGTGCTTGAGCTTTCTTTTAGGACCGTTCTAACATATTTGATACTCGTGCCTTGCAAAATGGATTTAACTCGTATTGTCGTTGCTTACCAAG
Organism: Anisodus acutangulus; assembly: GCA_029783415.1. Lineage (NCBI taxonomy): Eukaryota > Viridiplantae > Streptophyta > Magnoliopsida > Solanales > Solanaceae > Anisodus > Anisodus acutangulus. The sequence continues at coordinate 30,767,634 of CM056512.1, forward strand.
TGAAAATTGGTGCTATGAAGTGCACATTTATAGTAATGTATAGTGTGATGGGTAGTATGAGGTCGCTGGAAATTATATAGTATGTGATTGGTGTATATATGGTGATCGTAGGGTGTGGTTATTGATGTTTTGAGACATGTATAAAAATGACATTAATTAATCTTAATCACAGGGGAACTCTGCTGAAATTTTTGTAGGCCTAAGAGACTTGCTAAGATGGATAAGGTTTCCGATACGATAAACACAACATCATCTAAGAAAATTGGTTTACATCCTCTAATATCAAGATACGATTGATGAAGATCTGTCTGTGTGAATTGTATAAGACAATCAAGTTGCAGATAAGTTTTCTTATGTCTTATGGGAGTAAGAAGCGAACAAGATAGTACAAACATGATTCGGGTGAAATCTCAAGGAGGGGAGAGGAAGTGAATCAGATAAGAAGGGTAAATTCTAAAAACATTCTATGATGGGAATATTTAGCTTGATAAGTTGTTGTCATGATGGTGTCACAAGGGTTAGTAATGACACAAAAGTGAGAAATAGAGCCACACGAAAGACAGTTGGTATCATTAAAGCATGACGATTGGTAAATAGTGTAAGTCAAAGTCTTGTATAATTTCTAAAGGGTCAAGATAACTCGAATGATATGAATATCTGATTACGGGTGTGAGAGTATGAATGTTTAAAAGTACATAACGATGATGCCTCATGAAATTTCTTTATGCTTGTGTTAGGTTGGGGTTAAGACCAAAGGTACTCTAAATGATGCGAAAGTAATAACACAGATAATGGGAGCCACAATTATGATTGCTCGGATGAAATACACCACAGGATAATATATTATGAATATTAGCCAAAGTGGGCAGTAAGTGGTCACTACGATCTTAAAAAGAAAAGAGCCTGAGGGAAAATCGTTTACGATTTTAAAATATAGGGTCTACAAAAGATGTATTTTTTGTACGTATCCATGCACATAACTAAGAAGAAATAGTGTACGAAAAGATAATTATGATCACATGATATTGAACATCTTGAATTGGTTTAACTCGTGTCAGTTGTTCAGATTGGATCAAGAGGGTGCGTCATTAGTAATTTGTAGCAAGAAAAAAGTATTGGTAAATAATGAGAATATGTTAACGACATCCGATACTCATTGACCTAAGAGGGCAATGAACTGAAATTTCTAGTTGGGGAGCTATTTGACATGATAAGTGAATAGTTAAAAAGTCCACCTGTGAATATTAGGACTTCAATAAAACTACGACAGATAAGACGAAGTTGGTAATAGGCTTTCTCCTGAGTAGGTAAGAGTGGGACAAGTAAAGTCACTTTGAAGCAAGAATGTGTTGGAAGAAGGCTTTTGTCACACCCCAATGGCCGACACCCGGTGCCCAAAGGACTGAGCGTACCAATTATGATATTTGTGACATACTCAACAACACATAGGCCAACAAGATCTTTGATAAATGACCATATGAACAAAGAACACAATCACCTGCACGCAGAATAGGTCAACCTATATATATATATGAGGCAGAAGCAGATCACGCGCGAGGCGCATGACTAAGGCGACGATTACGTCCGTGTACGCGGCACATGCGACGATTTCATCATGTGCGCAACACAAACGACGGTTACGTGCGGTTAAGGCGCGAAGCGGACGTGAAGCACGAGTTGGCTGAGTGGGCGAAGTGTTCCTAAGTGTTTCCTTATTTTATGGCTGGCATGTGCCATGCACGCCTTTATGTCCCCTTGTAACTGTCTTGTGCATAATTCCCTATTTAAGTAACATTTCGTTTATGGCATTAGATCATCAGAAAAGTGTGAGACTAAGGAGCAAGTCTTAGTCTAAGTGTTGGTCAATTTTGTAAGCCTCTTTGTAAATGAGATTCTTTGTATTATTGAGAATAATAAAGGTTGGGCATTTGCCTGTAAATATGTGTGTTTCTTTCTGTCCCTAAATTATTCTAAGTGTTGAAAACGAGTGTGTGATGAACAGCTAAAGTTAGCAACGATTGTTGACTGCCGGGCAGTGGTGTACTCGGAAAAAATTACCCCTGTTGCAATTGGTATATATATATATAGCCGACATGAACACAACAATTTTACTAAAGGGGTCGACAAGGTCACAGAAGACCATTATACACAAAACGACTGTCTACAAGCCTCTAAAGCGTATATCAACATCTGGTAAGGACAGGGCCCCATCATACCCAACTATATACATATATGCCACAACCATACCTATCAGCTTACTAGACAGCTCCAGAAGAAGGGAGCGTGACAACCTCCAGCTGAATCGGGTCACCTACTATGAGGGATTGTTTGACTCTCTATCTGTACCTGCGGGCATGAAAACGCAGTGTCCCAGGAAAGGGACATCGTCATGAAAGATATACTGAATATGTAAGGCAGATAACATATAAATAAATAATGAAATACAAAGGAAGAGTATAAAAGTCAACCTAAAACTCATAAATAGCCTCTGAGGGCATAACCTGTCATAATCATGGATATATATATATAAATGACTGTAAAAAGCAAGCCACTCATCAGGGTTATATATATATAGTATCAAGCCACACCGTGGGGAAAATCATGTCATATCATATCATACCCGGCCTCGTAGAGGACTCAGTCGTACCCGACCTAGATATAGGACTCGATAATGTCAGAACCAACTGCAGTGGTATGCACATATAATTGTCGTACTCGATAGACTATAGCGTAGTTCGATAAGAAAATAGATACATATATATAAGTGCAAAGAAAGGGATGACACTGAAGGGCCTTATGAATTCAATCGGAGTGACTCAAGGTCGTTATCCTCCGATTATCATTATGTAATTGTGTCTGTATCAGTTATCTAAGAGTCAACAAGGATCATAAGATTTAAGATGTTATCAAGGCGGGAAGTGATCCCGACAAAGAACCATAAGAGTCATGAACTATAACAATATGAAACAATGAGGTTCACAAGCTTTAATATTTATAATAGAGTTCCTTTTGAAGTGACGTCGTTATGGTTACCTTTATTCGTAGATCATGCCAAAAGAAAGAAAGAAAGAAAGAGTCTTAACATACCTTGTCGTCAAAGCTATTTAACTTCCTCTTCTCCTCGAAAGCTTTGTGAATGGTTATCTACATTATACGAATGGTTTGCATCAATATCGAATCCATAATTTAAAGGAAAGTTTACTTGAACATTTCATCGAACAACTTATATGCAATATTTCATAAGGTTATTTCTAGGTCAAATTCAACATATCTCGGCCCAACAACCTTCATATTTACTTCTACTCCTTCCTACCAAGATATTCCTACATTTACAACTCCATTTAATAGCCCAATTCATGTGAAAACAGGCCATACCACATAACTTGATTTCAAGGTTTATAAACACAAAATTCCTTATGAATTTTCCACAAATCTTAACTCAATCCTTTCACAAACCTAAGAGTAATCTAAAGAGTATGAGACTTACCTCAAATTCATCAAGAACACTCCAATTCCCAGCTTACTTCATCATCAAAACTCCTTCAAAACCATCGCAACAAAGAAGAAGAGAAACTAGTGGTGCTCATGGGGTTCTTTACGTAGAACTTGCATATTTTACCTTGGATTATTAATTGGAATGCTTAAGGAGTCTTGAAGAAATATTTTCAGAAGGTTATGGTTTGAAAAAGGGGAAAACATTGAGGCTTTGAGCGAGCAACTCAAAGTTATACTAGAAAAACTAAAGTCACAGTCAAAATTGATGGTCCATACACTGTTATACGGTTTGCAGAAATGTACCATCTGATGTATAAAAATATGGTGAGAGTCCCATTTTGACTGTCCGTTATTTTGGCCGTCAATCTGGAAAATATGTTGATTTCGTCGAAATGCATTTTCTTCGATCCGTTTAACTTCCATACCCTCCGGTACTTCCATAAACAATCCATAAATCCTCATTATCCTTTTGTAAGGTCACATATCTTTCAGGAATACCGGTATCAATCGACGACACAATTGAACATGAAACTACGAGGCATAACAGTTTTAGAAGTCTCCACTAGCAAATGGATATTACGGATATCTCACCAAGAATGTTTAAAGTACGATCTAATTCCAATGTGGGATAAATACTAATGATTGAGCAGACAACTTAAATATGTCTAGAGAAAAGTAATAAGCATGAATGGGTTGACTTAGGTTAGAGTGTTGTGATATCAATGGAATTAGAAAGTAAGTAAATAAGTGGATGAGCATAACCTTTTGATGTTTGATGCTAGACATGAGCCATCGATATGGTGAAACCAATGTGTACATAATTTCCCTATTAAGGAATTTGTTGAAGATGTCAAGTGGGAGCGGTAGAAAAATGTTGTATGGTTGTAGCCTATGGTGGCAAGGCAGAGTCATGTGAAATTTTAAAAGAACTAAAAGAAGTGCCCAAAATAATTGGAGTAATTTTGATCGCCGATAGTTCTATCAAGACTAGAAATGTCTATGAATAGTATCTATTTAGTCACACATGGTAGTTGGGAATATATTGATTCCATGTTTGTATGAATCAACAATGAGCTTTCTACTCATCATATTTATTGAATGCTTCCTTAGAGTTTGATAGCAGAATTGATATCGTTTCCTTGTAGATTGACTTGTGAAGAGATTGGTTTCATCGTTGTCAATGAAGGATCGATTTAGTAAAGGTATGTAAAGGTTATTTCCTTCCTTTTAATAACATGAATCCATAATAAGTAAGATTTAGACGAGCGTATGAGAGAAGAGTTATTCATAGAGCTCTCATGTTTATGTTGTTCCATCTTGCTCAAGTTATAGCTATCCCTTGTCGGGAGTTTACATTTAGTTTAGCATTGTCCCATGTCTAGTTGAGAAGTAGAGCATATACATATATCATTACAGTATATACACTTGCCTTCGGGGCCATATACACTTGCCTTAGGGGCCATATACACTTGCCTTCGGGGCTATACAGATGTGCATTTTTACTTTGAGGATATACACTCGCCTTCGGGACTATTTACATACACACTGAGTCCTATATGAGGCCGGATTATTCATTTCAGTATTACTCATTTGATAGGAGTCGGATACAGGTAAATGTACTCCCGGATTATAATTGACTCCTTAGTTTACATTCAGTATATTACGTATATTAGCTCAGTTTCATTCAGTTGTTCAGTTGCCTTACATACTTGGTATATTATTTCATACTAACGTCCCTTTTGTCTGGGTGTTTCAATTCATGCCTGCAAGTCCTGCCAGGAAGGTAGACAAGTTGCCACAGTAGACGTTGTCGGGTATCAGTTTGATTGGTAAGCTCTATTTCATCCAGAGTTACTAGATCTAGTTTTTTGAGTCTTATGCTATATGTAGACATGTTCGGTAGGCCGGGGCCTTGTCCCGACCATAGTACAGTTATATTCTCTTTAGAGGCTTGTAGACGTGTCCTGTATATTTAATATATCAGCATGGTGTCTTTGTCGGCCCTTGTATATGTTTCTTTTGGATTTGTGTTTGTAAACATCATGGTGTCCTTGTCAGGCTGCATAAATATATATATTGGGGTGATCCCTTATCAGTTGAGACTGTTGTTACATACATATTATTTTTAGTATGGCCTAGTCGGCCTCAAATATTTTTGTTTGATTTACAGATTGACCTAGTTGTCCTAGACGGCTTGTATATGTTCAAGATTTATGAGTTTCAGATTGGTATGCTCGGGGTCAAGTAAGGCACCGGGTGCCGACCACGCTTCCTCAGATTTAGGGCGTGACAAACTTGGTATCACGAGGAAGATTGTTAAGGGTTGATCTGCAAAAAGGTTCCCAGTTATAAATAGTATGAGTAGTTCGAAAATGGAAAATGAAAGTTACAATGTTGATTCAAGAGTTATGGTGAGTCCTAAGGGTGGATATATCTAATTGTGAGGCTATGTATTTGAATTGCCAACAAGTGAAGACCGAACACTAAAGGCATGCTAGACTGCTCAGAATATCAAAATTTCTTGAACTAAAGTGAAATGATTATTTTTTTACTTTGTTGTGGGTTTACCTCGCACAAAGGCCAGATTTAACTCAATTTGGGTGATCTTGGACAGTTTATAAAGTCTGCACACTTTTTTCCTATGAAGATTACAGATGTTGTGACGAATTATGCAAATTTATATTAAAATTAGATAGTCAGATTTCATGGGATTTCGATATCCATCATATCTGATATAGGTAAGCAATTTATCGCTCACTTTTGGAAATCATTACAAGAAGGTCTGTGAACTCGCGTGAATTTGAGAGGACTATTCAAACTCTCGAAGATATGTTACGAGGTGTGTAATTTATTTTGGATGTAATTGAGATGATCAACTACCACTTGTCGAATTTGCTTATAATAATAGTTATCAGAAAACTATTTAGATGTCTGCTTTTGAAGAACTTTATAGGAGGCGTTGTTGATCACCAATTGGTTGGTGTGAACCTACTGAAGTTGAATTGTTGGGTCCAGACTCAATTTCAGGAAGCTATTGAAAAAGTAAATCTCATTGTGCAACAACTTAAAACATCTCAGAATCGAGAGAAATCTTATACAGACATGAGACGCCGCGAGTTGGAATTTGTTGTGGGTTACAAAGTGTTTTTAAAGTGTTGCCAGTGAATGTCATAATGCATTTTTTTAGAAAGATCAAGCTTAATTCTTGTTTTATTGGTCCCTATTATGTTGTCAAGAATGGGAAGGTAGCTTATGAGGGGGACTTGTCACCGGCAATGTTAATGGTGCATCCAATTTTTCATTTGTCGATGTTGAAATTGTATAGAACTAATCCTTCTCATATCCTGTCATCATGAAGAAATTGAGATCAATGAGTGATTGTCTTATGAATAAGAACTTGTGCAAATCATAAATCATCAAGTTAAAAGGTTGAGAACAAAAGATATAGCTTTGATTAAAGTCTTGTGGCACAATCATAATACCCAAAAAGCAACTTAGAAAGCGGGGAGGAGATACAAAAGAGATACCCTCACTTGTTTCCAATTACAACTATGTGTTAAACCTCTTGGGTATTGAAATTGTGTGAATGTTGGATCAAGGTATGAAACCCCTTATTTCATGTTGAAACTTGACTATTCTTTGCTATAAAGGTTCCTGTGAGGACTGTGTTGTTGATTATTGGGTGTTGCTGATTTTTATTTTGTTAACTCCAATTACAAAGAAAACTCTGACGAAATTTTATTTATCTTGGGAGTTAGTCGAATCTTAGGTTATGATCCACATTCGAGGACGAATGTTCCAAATGGGAAGATAATGTAACACTCCATATTTTTTTTGTTAGGTTTGAACTCATTAAATGCTTGAACTGACAGAAATACCTTCTTCTACTGTCAACTTAGCACATGAATTTCTATTTCTCATAGCTCGACAGCGACCGCTTCGGTTCTGTTATTGCCAATCTACCGCTTTCAATAATATTACTCTGAAAAACTCCTCTGCTTCGCTCTTCTTCTTCCGCCTTTTAAACTCCTCTGCTTCGCTTTTCTTCTTTTGTCTTCTTGGTATTTTTCATCGACTGTTATTTTTTGTTGTTTTTTCGGAATCATCATTCTTATCACTTGATAGTTAGTTCTGAATGGTGTAATAAATGTGTTACATTAGCTATACAAGGTTAGATTAAAAATATTTTGGGGTGTAAATAATTCCCTAAGGCCAAAAAAAAAATGAAAAGTGCATAAAAGTTCAAAAGTTCCACTTGAGTTGTGAACCTCACTTCAAGCGCGTATAAAGTTTCATTGATAATGAATCTAAGAAACCTCATGACATGAAAATTATAATTCTTTAAAATATCTTTCTAACCGTATAAATATTAGGTCAATCTGATATATGTGCAAAGAGTTACGCCCATTTTACTGGGCAACGCCTAGTCTACGCGCCGAGCTTCAGGTGGGGGACAAACTGTTGCATGATGGCTGCGCATTTGGGCTTATCTGTTGCGTAATAGCGCACCTGAAAATTTTATATAAAAGACCCTAGGACAGACCTCACCCAAATACAAAAAATTGCTCTAGAAGGGAAGCTCTCAAGAACTCTACCTTCTCCAAGGTTCCTCAGTCATCCAAGGTGAGTATTAATTATTTATAAGTTAATTCCAACTCCCCAAAATACATATAAACAAATTTAAACGTTGAAATTTTAGATTCTTTGCTTGAATCTTTATTTTTGGTCGAAAATCTCTTGAACCCGAAATTTAAGTTTTGGCCACAACCAGCACTAACCACCATTTACAATCATCACCACCAACATCCATGACCACAACAACTGCCGATCACTACGGACAATCATCATCATTAGTCACTACTATATACCAGCAACCACCATTTATCATTCATTACCACCATTAGTTATCACTATCATCCACCACAACTATTAGCCGTCAACACCAACTACCACTATAAACCTCTATTGTCAACCACCATCACCATTAATTACTACCCACAACACCACCATTAGATAACACCATCCTAATTGGCATCCACAACTACCACCTCTAGCCATTACCATCACCAACCACCGTATAATTCTTAATTTTTAGGCAAATCTTATACATTCATATGTTCAAAAAATGAACAGTCTTAACTATTTAGTATCATATCTTAAGACAACATCTTAATATTCAGATGAGTATTCATATTCAGATATCTAAATCTTAATGCACATCTTAAGATTTAAATGTGCATTCAGATTCAGACGTCTTAATCTGAATGAATACAAATGAGGCCCTAGTCTTCTTCAGCTTCTTTGAGCCTAAACTATATTTCGAACTTCACATTGCTTTGTGAAGTCTTTGTATCAGGGTCAACTAGGGCCTTCTCGATCGCGATAATACCGTGCTTGTTCGATTTGTCTTTGGCAAATCATGTTATCTAAAATAGTCGCATCCACGATTTTCCTACAAAATATAAAAAATCATTATCATTGTTTGAAAAATATAAGTAATCCACATATTTTCACTCTATAAAATATAACAAATAACTCGCTTTCTACAATTTACAATCTCAACTTATACGCTCCGAATTTGTAGGGGCCGTTGAGCCATTCAACCTACAATATTGACCACAAAGACAAACATCAAGTCCTATAGATAATATTGAGCTTTCGGATACTTGAGAAGTAACTAATTTATCAAAGAATTAGAAGGATTTGGAGAAAAAAAATGAAATATAGAGATGCAGAAGATATGTAAACATGGAGTCTGTTTCGGATTATAAAATGAATTTGTATAGCACATGAATTTCATGCGCTATATGGGTCAAGGCTAACCAAACATCCGTTAACCTGGGATGTTGGACAGGGGCACATGAATTTCATCTTCTATAGGTATAAATGTCGGGTTCTTTTACATATTTATTTGATTCTTTTGGAAATAAAACACCTCATTTTACTTTCAAACTGAATACTAGTTTCTTCTTCTCCACTAGAGATGGCAATGGATCTTGGATCCGATTCGGATCCGGTGGATCCATATCCTATAAAATCTTCAAAATTTAGACCCGATGGATCTAGATCGGATCCGGATCCGGATCTGAATCTTGTATTTGAGATCCGTATTCGATCCGTGGATCCGTTTTTTATTAAATATATTCATAATCTAGAATGTAATTTTATAAGTATTTTCTTAATTTTTTTTCATAATTTATATATTGGGTAAAGGGTTGAACCAGGATAAGGCACAAGTCACACAACCATGTAATTTGTTTTTGAAGTTTCATTTCTTTTACCTATATGCTCTCTGCAGTTTCCCATATTTTTATTTCTATAAAAAGAAAAAATTATCACTCTTCTTTAAATTTTCCTTTCTTAAATCTGTTAGCTGTAAGCTTTAAGTATCTTTCTCTCATTTGTTTGATCAGTAAAAAAAAATTGAGACTTTTGATATATGACTGACATTGTTTTATGTTGTTTAACGAAGTCAATCAGTAGAACTACAAGTGTAGCATCACTAAAGCCTCCAAAAATTAGCTCAAAGTTGTAACCTGTTCAGCATCACTAATGAAGTCAATCGTCTTTATTTTCTTGTGATGCTAAAAGTTTGTTCAATATTTTGGAAGAATTGTGTCATGTTTGTGTAGGTTGATTGAATGAACTCAATTATTTTTTTCAATCAGATTGCGTTTCATTTTGTCATAAAAGTTTCAACATGTGAGAATATTATTCAAGCCAAATTTTTTTTACATGTAGCTCCAGATCCGATCCGTGGACCCGGTGGATCCGATGGATCCGGATTTGAATCTGATTTTTATGGATCCGATGGATCTGGATCCAGATCTAGATCCAGGTATAAAAATGAATCTGAATCTAGTAGGATCCGGTTCAGATCCGATCCGTTGTCATCCCTATTCTCCACAACTAGGCTCTTTTTCACTGCCCTGAATTGTTCTGACCTAAATTAAAATAAGTAGAGCTTAGTAATTAAGCAACCAAAATATTTTACCTAAACCTTAAGATTTGTTTCTTCCGTTAGTTCTTTTCTTCATTTTTAATTAAAATTTTAGAGTTTGAACTATGAAAATATAATCATTTTTTAATAAAGAGCATTTTACTTCAAATTGAGATTTCCAACACAAAATCGAATTTAACTAATCAAAATCGAGTACCAGTTATTGATTTTCGAAACAAAAAAAATACAAAGAAATCTTCCTTTAAATTTATTTTTTTCTTAATGTACAAGAAAGTGATATTCACCAGTCTCTAGATATAGACTCCTCCGTATATCATATACAAGTAAGTAAATCATGGAGGAGAGAGAGAAGCTATAAGGACACAAATCTAATAAAATCTTATCTTAAGATAATGAATGTGGGACACATAACGACCAAAATTGAAGCTTGACTTTTTAGATTGTTAGGATTTGGATAAGCCTATTATGACTAGCTGGTCCTTACTGACTGAGTTAAGGATTTAAATTGTTCTAAAATTAAATTAAACTGTAAGCAAGAAAATTACTCACATACCTGTTGTATGAAAAAATGACTTAAATAAAAAACATAGAACAAAATCATTTTCTAATACCAATATCAGCCTTGTCACTTGAATTGGATGTCATTAGTTGCAACAACAACATACACAATCTAATTTACGAAGTGGGATCTCGAGAGGTTAAGACGTACGCAGACTTTATTTTCGCCTTTATAAGATAGAGAGGTTATTTCCGGTAAATTCTTGACTCAAAAGGAAAATAAGATAGAAAAATATAAATGAAGCAAAATTAGAGAGGTTCAATCAAAACTCAATTGTTAGTGCAATTAGGAAATAGGAGGATAAAGAATTGGTTGGATAAGAGCCAACCAACAGTAGCCACATTTTATTTGGTTGTCCAATTGACATTTATGATGTCTCCTTTTGGGGTAATCCCTCACAAATTCTTCAATTTTTATCAACATCATTTCTAAAGTTCCATTACATATATTATTCAAACACTATCCAACCAATCTTATGTTTCCTCTGCAAAAACCAGTCGGTATTCTGCCTGCATGATTTCAATTTTCTTACCATGGAATTGTGTAGCTATTTTTCTTTTTAGAAATAACCTCTCAAATTATTTAGTATTTTGTCTTATTAAGATTAAATTAAAATATTTTCAGAAATTAATCCCGAATAAGTTAATTTATTTTAAAATTTACATTTCATTATTGAAAATGGCAGACGAAAAATACTATAGAGTTTATTTTCTTTTCTTATCAAATTGGTGACATAACATATTCTAAATTGTTAATCAATATTTAATTAAGAGGACTCTTGAGAAATAAAAAGTAACAATTTCTTTTGTAATGGGTGGGTATTAGTCGTAAATCCATAACATTCAGAAATTGAAAAAATAATTTCTAAACTACTAAATTAATCCCGAATAAGTTAATTTATTTTAAAATTTACATTTCATTGTTGAAAATGGCAGACGAAAAATACTATAGAGTTTATTTTCTTTTCTTATCAAATTGGTGACATAACATATTCTAAATTGTTAATCGATATTTAATTAAGAGGACTTTTGAGAAATATTAGGGAGAGCTGATTAGACGGGATATGACGCAAGTGCAATTTACTGAGGATATGACATTAGATAGGGGGTTGTGGAGGACACGGATTAGGGTAGAAGAGTAGTAGGTACTCGAGCATAGTCCTACTTATGCTTACAAATTAATAGTTATAGTGTTATTACTGTATAACCGATTAGCCTATCACACTTATAGGCACGTTATTGTTTTATAATCTACTGTAGTTTTATTTTTGTTGTTATGTGTTCTTTAGTGTATTTTGTTTAGCTTATTTAGTTGTGTTATCTACTACTCTCTTTTGTTTGAATGCACTCTATATTGCTTTAATTCTTTATCTGAGTCTAAGTGTTTCTCTTGCTTTACTCTTTTCTCTTGCTTTACTCTTGCTTTGTTTTGATTGTCTCGTTTGTGATTATGCTTTGTCTTGGTAGAAGGTCTCAAGTAAGCAATGGATTCTACCTACCAAGATAGAGGTAAGATGCAGACACTATCACTCACTTGAGGACCTCACGGTGTGGATTTCACTGGGTATGTTGTTGTTGTTGTTGACTCTTGAGAAATAAAAAGTAACAATTTCTTTTGTAATGGGTGGATATTAATCGTAAATCCATAACATTCATAAATTGAAAAAATAATTTCTAAAATCCTTTAAAGATAGATCAAGGAGCAATAGAAATTTATAAAGTCGGATTCAGTTTGTTCCGCATTCAGAAAATTTTATATACAGTAGTTTTTTTTTCCTTAAAAAATTACTAATATTATAAATTTCTTCACTCGATTTTCCTCTCAATTTTAAAATAGTTTAGGCAACTACAAGTCAAGAGAGGAACAGTCACATTCAACCACCAACCTTCATATCCTCATTTGAACTAGCATAATTTATATCGAAATAAAGATGTAAGAAATTTTATAGATATATTATAATACCAACACAAATTTGAATTATTATTATTATTATTATGACTAACAAGCTAATAGGCACGTATATAATGTTATTAATGACATAATTTCATATGTTCTTAAATGCTAAAGCATTACAGTATTTAAATTAGAAAATGGGGTTAATAATTAAAGAGATTTTAAATACAGGCAAAAAAAATTTATACCATCAAGCTAATTTAATATGTTATAACAAAGAGTTTATTTTTTACTCATTGATGGTGTAAAAAATATTTACACCATCAAATCAATTATTAGCGATTTGTAATTACTTTTAAATAACTAATATGCATAAATATTTCTTGCACAAGAAATCAACTCTGATTAAAATAGTAAAGAAATTATTGGTTAATATACTATAGCATCTTCAACAAGAATGATAGGGATTAGGTTATCCTTAACAAAAATAGCTGTAAAGCTGACTAGGTTCATAGTAAACCACACCCCTCCTTTGGATTATTATACTATTTAACGTAAACCGATGGATTTACATCTCATAATGACATCGCTTAGTGGGTACCATTAATTCTTGATTTAAATACTTATTCAATTTGTACCTTCTTAATTTTTTAAAATATTTATTTTTTCTAACAAGGACAACCAGTGGATTAGGATTCAGGATAAGACCTACCCTTTCTTTTCTCTTCATTTACTATACATTTTTTATATATATCCATTTCCCTATTAGCCCCATTATTCTATTTTTTCTTATTTCATACCTTAGTGTTGGATATTCGAGTTCGTTTATATCCGAATTCACGTTAAATGACTAGAAAAAATATTTTATATTAAAAATATTTTTCATATACAAGACTCGAATTCAATATCTCATTAAGAAAATAATAGTCTTATCCACCGTATCATGGTGCCCCGTTATTCTATTCAATCTTCTGTTACTTATTGTTAAGGTTTCTTGATTGTTTTTACTTAATGATAAGTCATTCTTATTAGTACTATTATTATTAGTATATAAAAAGATATGTCTCCTCTTTTCTTCCCTTCTCCTCCTCCTCCTTGTTTCAAAGATCTAAGCTTTTGCGATGTTGGAAATTTGTCTTTCTTTCTTTACAAATATCATCACCATTCTTTTCTCTGAAACCCCATTTCTTTAAAATAATATTTAATTTATTTTGTGTGATCTAGGAAACAAATAAAGAAAAATGTTGATGATGAAGAAAAGGGAAGTTGAAGGTTCATCTGGATTTATGCATGCATTATCATCTGATCCACATAAAGTTGATGAGAGATATTTTGGTGGTAATAAAAAGATGAAAATGAATGAAGACAAGGCATTGAATTCATCATGCAGTTCATCATCATCATCAATTGGGGAAAATAGTGATATATCAGAAGGATCAATGGAGAAAACAGATGATTCTGAGGAAGTTCAGAGTTCTTATAAAGGTCCTTTGAGTTCCATGGAAGCTCTACAAGAAGTTCTACCAATCAGGTATATTGTTTCTTCAGCTTTTTGTTTTTTTTCTTTGTTTTCCCATATCTTGAAAATTCAATTTTTTCAGTCAAAAAATGAAAAATAAATACTGCAATGTTTTTAAAACTTTTCTTAATTTTTTTTTATTACATACGGTGGGGGATGGTGAAACGGGGAAGAGATTATAAGGTGGGAATCGAACCCTCACCCATAAGTGAGTTTATCCGGCCAATCAATTGAGTTACTAAGATTCGGAATGTTTTTAAAATCTTACATGTTTCATGTTTTCTGTTTTTCTTAGATTTTCTTTTGTGATCTCAGAGAAAGAAACTCATCTAGCCACTGCTGAGGTTTTTTCTTTTCAATTTTTTTTTAGTGATCTCTTCTAGATTAACTGGAATTTTTTTGATGTTTTTTCCCTAATTAGCTGGAATTCAACTTCTATTTGGGATTTCAGGAGTCTTTAGCATATTCCTCAATATTATACTCTCCTACTTACCACTAAAAAGGAAGAAGAAAGACTAAGTTTCTTTGTTTAGTTTTTTTTCTTTTTTGTGTGTGTATCCTTTAGAATTTTTAATATTGCTTCTTGAGAAAGTGAGAATCTTCCAACACTTCAGTACGAGAAATCAAGAATCAACTTCTTTTGTTAACATTTTTTTCAAGGCTTTACTTACGGAAAATGATTCTCATTATATGCCCTTTTGTTGGAATCTATTCCTAGAAAATCAAATCTTAAAATTTGTTGGGTCCAATCTTTTCGTATAGATCTGGATTCCTAGGAGTTATTCTGGGCATCAATTCCTTACCATGTTAATTTTAATCTCTTTTAGTTGGTAGGTTCCTTGATTTGTTATTATTTGTTTCTTTACCTTTGTTATTTCTTTGTTTGATTGTTTGTGTTTGCTTTTTATTAAGCCAGAGTCCCAAGGTAGGGTACCTTCTCCAAACTTCACTCGTGGGATTACACTATTTATGTTGTTGTTGTTGTTGCAATTTTAATGAGCATATATATGGTATTTGTAGAAAGGGTATCTCAAGGTTCTATAATGGAAAGTCAAAATCATTCACAAGTTTAAGAGAAGCTTCAACTTCATCCTCCATGAAAGAATTAGCAAAGCCAGAAAATGTCTATATTAAGAAAAGACGAAATATATTGGCATGTGGTTTAGCTTGGGAGAGTAACAAGAACAGAGGTGGCATCTCAAAAAGAGTGACAAATTCTAGTAGAACCACATTGGCATTAGCAGCTGCTATGAATTGTTCAGGTCTTAGCAACATTTGTGAAAACTCCACAAATTCATTCTCAAGATCACCAGCTCCGTTTGTGTCACGCCTTAATCCTCATTTCAAAGAGTACAATGTCCACAACTATTGTAATGTATCGAATAATTCTCCTTCTTTATCGCGTCGGAGTTTCTCGGGTTGGAGATCATTCTCCTTGGCTGATTTACAGCAATGTGAATTTGTTTCTGTTGCTTCCAAAGTAGAAAAGGAGCCAACTTAAGTTGAGGATTTGGGTATGTTGTTGTGCAAGAATTTCCTTAGTATCAACAGAATTTCTTGTTCTGTTCATTTAGCAAAGAGGATTCAAGAATTCTTGTCCTTCTAGCATGGCAAGTCTTGAGGGACATCGTGAATGTGTTGCATCAAGATTGAAATGTGTTGCATAACATCCTTTCATTTTACTATGTACGGCCAACTGCATCCGCAGCGTGTCAACTAGTTAACCATCGATGTATTTTAATTAATGATCGGTGAACATGAGAATTGAGGCTATGAATGTTCCTTTTGATTACTAACAAATATGAGGTGAAATTATCCTATCATGCCTATAGTAAAATGTAGAAGGACAAGAAGGCTTAATGGATATATCATAGTTGGTTTAACTTTGCTTCTTTTTATCTCCATTTCCAACTTTAACGACTTTTTAATGTTATGGTAGAGCCCATGTGGCATTATGGTTTGTAAATGGAGAAAGGACCCCGCATCCATCCCAAATTAAAGCCAACTGATTACTTATCCGCCACTGTTTTCCCTGCGAGTGGATGATGGGCTGAGTTTAGGGATGGCAACGGATAGGATCTAGATCGGATATTACTAGATCTAGATTTAGATCCATTTTTTATATCTGTATTTAGATCCAGATTCATCGGGTTCATAAAAATCATATACAAATCCAGATCCATCCACCGGATCCACGGATCGGACTTGGATCCACACGTAAATTTTTTTGCCTTGAATAATATTTCAATATTCAACATACAACCATTCCAGGATAGTACGATACTGAATCACTAAATCAACAAAACACAACAACATTCATATACAATGCATTCAATTTCCAGTTTCCAATTTCAAAATTGAGATATTGGAAAGTTCTTTTTCTCATAAATAATAGATGTATGTGCAAATATGAATTGTATTAACGCTTCAATTTGCTGCAGAAATTTGTAAGCAAAAACTAGTCTTTGTTCTCTGATCTTGTTGGATTGATAAAATCGTACACGTATTTTCTTTTTCTGTTTGTGTTTGAATGTTAACATATCTTTCAAAATCCCAAAACATCAAATATTATATAAATGAAAACTGTTAATATGGACTTTCCTCCATATTAAGTATTTGCAGGACTAATTTAGAAAACAGATTTACTCTTGATTTTAAGCTTTCCTTTTCTTCTCAAGCAAATACATGCAACAAATGATATTCCATTTATTTTACTTTTACGAGCTACAATTTTCTAAAATCCACATTTCTAGCAAATTTCTTGACATTCAACAAACCTTAACTTTAACAGATGTATCCAGGACAGTCTTGATAAACCATCACAATACCAAGACTACTTAAATTTTGAATGTGTTCATACTCGAACAAAATCCTTAAACAAGAAAGATGTATTAAAGAGATGCCAGAACCTAGACCAAACAACTTCGTCTAAAATAAATGGTTAACCAATTTTTTTTTAGTTATATTCTTTTTTTTTTGTGTGTAGATTATGAAAACAACATAAGTTAAAAGAGCCAAAAAAAATTTGAACTCACCTTTCGGTGTGTAGGGACGACAAGTAGAGTCGACGGCTAGGGTTTGTCTTACAGAAGGAAAAAAAATGAATGAGGAGGTCTTTGCCCTTTCGTTGGCTTAAAGACAGGCAGATGGGATGGGCTTCGATCCTTAAAGGACTTGGGCCTGGCCGAGAAAAATAAAAGAAGTTCTAGATTATGGACTGATCTTACTTATAGATGTATAAATGTATAATGTATTTAATAAAAAATGAATCCACGAGTCGGATCTGGACCGGATACGAATCTCAAAGACAAGATCCATATTCAGATCCGATCCGGATTCGTCGGGTCAGAATTTTCAAGATCCATATCCTATAAAATGGATCTGGATGCACCGGATCCAGACCGGGTGCAGGATCCGTTGCCATCTCTAGTGCTGACAGACAAACCGATTTTATTCCTTGAAGCAAAAAACTACAATATACTAAGGTTGTCCAGTGGGGCGGGCGGCTCGATCCCATCCCGACCCGTCCTGGTTACCGCCCCGACTCGTAAAACAAAATCGGGATATACAATATTGGTAGCGGGGTTCGAACTCGGAACGGGACTAGGGCTCGTCCCGATCCCGCCTCATCCCGCCAACAACCCGCACCGGCCCGGCCCCCGTCCCCCGGTAGAACTAGTTGTTGCACAACAGGCCACTTTCAATTTTAGTCGTTGGCAACGGCTAATAACAACCATTTAGCTCCCACACACCCCATAAACCCCTACCCCTTAATATTTATTTTTAACCCCTAAGTTAGTATATTTACACATTAACCATATTTCTCAACTATAGATACCTCATTTTCTTCTTCATTTTTCTCACAAATCTTCATACCATCTCTCTAATCTCTCTCTCTCCACAAGTTTAAATTGCATACTAAATATTATATTTTATTTGCTAATTTCTATCAAAGTTCAAAAATTGGGAGTGAAGTTGGCAACTAGCTTGAAGATCATCGAGCAAAGTTTCAATTTTCAACCTCGATTACACGTCGACGTTTGGTACCTTCATTCCTTCTTTTATTTAAATTATTATTGTTACTTAATTTTAATTATCGTACTTAATTTCATTGACTTTAATTATTTATTTGCACAATTATAATGGAACGAAGTGGACGTTTTTCTGATAGAGGTACTAGGGGTAACATGGGTAAGGGTGCATCTGCTAGTAATCCTAATTACGATGATTTCACTCATGTAGATGAAATTGATCTTTTTAATGTTAATATTAATATACCATTAGATCATGAGGTATATTCTGCATCTGAGATAGACTTTAATTTAGAAAATGAATTAGAAGATAATTTAGATAACACACCCACTAGTGCACCTCCACCTCAGGCTCTCAGGCTGAACATGAAGTTGGAATGTCTCTTATTCCCCCATAGTATGAGTCGAGGACAAAAACAACGAAAATTAAAATTATCTGCATGAGATTTTTTTGAAAGGGACATTCTTAATTAACTAGCTATTTGTAAAATTTGTAAGTTTATAAATTTAAAACTGGAAAAGGTCAAGGTGAGACATGAGGTTTAATGAAACGTGTAGAAAACTCTCACAAAGCAAGGTATAACCAATACTTGGCTAAAAAAGCGGGTGTGCAAATGCCTTCTGAGTCGGGTTCACATAATGTCCCCGACCAAGTACAGGGTCGAATTAACCCGATGACGGGGGGAGTTATAGGTCCGAAATATGATAAACACAAAGATCGAGAAAATTTAGCAAAATTAGTTGATGTGGAGGGTTTGCCTTTTTCATTTCCTTCATCTCCTGGTTTTATTCATTACATTCGAGAAACATATAATCCTGCTTTTAATGGTTTTCCTAGATCAACTATTAGAATAGATGTTTTTAAATTTGCGCATGAATATCAACAATATTTACGTTTTGCATTGTATCATTTTAATGGCAAAATGGTTATCACTTCTGACATAGGCCGTAGTATTAATGTTAATGATTATTTAGCTGTTACATGTCATTGGATAGATGACAATTGGTCGATGCAAAAATGTATATTAGCAAATAGATATATTGATGAAAGGCATACTGAAGTTTTTATTTCAAAAAATATTCATGAAATTAGTGAATATTATGGAATTACTGATAAAATTATGACTATTACATTAGATAATGTTTCTTCTAATGATTATGTTGTAAACATTTTAAAAACTCGATTGACTCCATCTTTTCCCCATACTTTTCATGTTAGATGTGCATGTCATATTTATAACTTAGTTGTAAATGATGACCTAAAACTTTTTTAAAATATTCTGGATAAAGTACAATTTGCTATCAACTTTATTTTTAAAGGTAATAAAATACAAAGACGCAAAGAGTATAAAAAAACTTGTCATGATTGTGGATTACCTTATAGGAAAATCCATAAGAAGTTGCGACTAGGTGGAATTCTTTGTATGAACAGTTATTTGTTGCTCACGAGTATAAAAGATCTATAACTTTATTATTTAACGCCCATAATCAAAATCCAACGGATATGCTTGTAGATGATGATTGAGATAAAATTTTGAAACTTATTGTATTCTTAGAGAAATTTTTTCTAGCTACTAAGGAATTTTCTGGTATTTATTATCCTAATATTTCATCTATGTTATTTTATATAGCTCTAATATTTTTGTTATTTAATGAATATATGAAAAAACCAATTTACGCTAAAAAATGTTTGTAATTTTTTTTTAAAAAAATTACCTATTCTCACTATTTATTTTATTGGTGATGTATTAAATCATACTATTAAAGTAGACGGTTGTAATGCCCTTATTGAAATGATTTATGAATGCTTAGAAATACTTCCAACAGACCCAACTGAAGAACCAACTTACGAACCAACTAAAAAAGAAGTTATGTCTAGTATACAAACAGAAAGTAAAAATATGTATATGTATTACCAACAGCAAAGTGTTAATAATCATCCAGCTTCTGTACCGTCTTCTTCTACTTCAATGCAACCTTATAAAAACACATGCGGTTTCTGCTTTAAGTATTCAAGGCCTTAGAAATAGAATGTATAGTGGTTCAAGTTCTTCACAAATTAGCGAGTTTGATGTTTATGTTTTGCAGGGTGTTGTACCGTTCGAATCAATTGCCAATGAAAATGGACGTGAAGACTTGCTGAAATACTGGAGGGAGAATGAGAAGATATTTCCGACACTATCAAAGATGGCCCGAGATGTGTTGAATATTCAAGCGTCATCAACAGTTTCTGAAAGTGTTTTTTCTGCTGGAAGGTTTCAAATAGGAGAGCACATACACTCATTGGCGGGAGACAGCTTGGAGATTGCATTTTAATTCAGAGATTGGATTAGAGCGGAGTGTAGAAGGTGCGATCAATCAGAGATCAACGAAGAAGACGACTACAACAACAACGAAATCTTATCCGAGGGATCAGGAAGTAACGTCGAATAATTTGACCAACAACTTTCAATTCCAACAGAAGATCCTCAAGAGATTGTGAGAAAATTAAAAAAAGTATATGTAATTTATTTAATGGCAATTTTACTATGTGATTTGCAACTTTTGAACTACGAAACAAAGTTACAATTTTGAAATTGTATTATAAAAAAATCATACAAACAACAACATACCCAGTGAAATCCCACAACGTGGATCTGGGGATGATAGAGTGTACGCATATCTTACCTCTACCTTGGTCGGTAAAGCGGTTGTTTTCGAGAGACCCTCGACTCAAGACAAAGCACAAGCAAAGCAACAGCAAAAGCAAAGCAAGAGAAACAGTGAGATCCGGTCAGAAAAAAATTAAAGCAGTATGAAAATGTTGGTATCAAATGCAAATAATCCATGATAGCGTATCCGAAAAAGTAAGCAGTAACTAGCGCAAGTAAATAAGCTAAACAAAGTACATTAAAGGACACATAACAACAGAATCAAACTACATGAGACTATAAAATGATATTGTGCCTATTAGTATGATAGACTAAGCGGGCTTACAATAATAACACTACCCTAATTCGTGTCCTCCACAACCCCCTATCTAAGGCCATGTCCTCAGTAAGTTGTATCTGCGGCATATCCCATCTAATCACCTCTCCCCAATACTTCTTCGGCCTACCTCTACCCCTCCTGAACCCGTCCATAGCAAACCTCTCACACCTCCGCACTGGGGAATTTGTGTCTCTCATCTGCACATGCCCAAATCATCTCAACCTCGCTTCCTGCATCTTATTCTCCATTGAGGCAACTCCTACTCTGTCCAGAATTATCATCATTTCTAACCATATCACTCTTTGTATGCCCGCACATCCATCTCAATATCCTCATCTCCGCAACTTTCATCTTTTGGATGTGCGAAGTCTTGACTGGCCAATACTCCGCCTTATACAACATAGTCGGTCTAACCACCGCCCTATAGAACTTGCCTTTAAGTTTTAATGGCACATTTTTGTCTCATAAGACTCTAGATGCGAGCCTCCATTTCATCCACTCTGCCCCAATACGGTATGTGACATCGCCATCAATGTCTCATCCCCTTGGATAATAGACCCGAGGTAATTGAAGCTTCCTTTCTTTGGAATGACCTGAGTACCAAGTCTGACCTCCACGTCTGGTTCAGGGGCACTCCCGTTACTAAACTTGCACTCCAAGTATTCTGTTTTGGTCCTACTCAGCCTGAACCCTTTAGATTCTAGAGTCTGTCTCCAAACCTCCAGCTTAATTTTCACTTCGCTGCGAGTCTCATCAATCAGGACTATGTCGTCTGTGAATAACATACACTATGGCACCTCCCCTTGAATTTGTCGCGGCAGTCCATCCATCACCAAGGCAAATAAGAATGGGCTAAGAGATGATCCCTGGTGCAACCCCATCATCACTGGAAAGTGCTCCAAGTCTCCTCCCACTGTCTGTACCCTGGTCTTGGCTCCATCATACATATCATTGATCCGCCTAGTGTACGCCACAGGTACACTTCTAACCTCCAAACATCTCCATAGGGCCTCCCTAGAAACTTTGTCGTATGCCTTCTCGAGGTCGATAAAAACCATATGTAAGTCTCTCTTCCTCTCCCTATACTACTCCACCAATCTCCTAATAAGATGAATGGATTCTGTGGTCGAACGCCCCAGCATTAATCCAAACTGGTTCTCAGAAATAGACACGCCTCTTCTCACCCTCATCTCCACGACCCTTTCCCAAACTTTCATATTGTGGCTTAGCAGCTTGATACCCCTATAGTTGTTACAACTCTGGATATCACTTTTGTTCTTGTACAATAGGATCATTGTACTCCACCTCCATTCGTCGTGCATTCTCGCCGTCTTAAAAATGACGTTAAACAATTCAATCAGCCATTCCAAACCTGCCCTGCCTGCGCTCTTCCAAAATTCAACTAGGATCTCATCAATTCCGGTCGCTCGTCCCCTGCACATCCTGCGAACAACAGCCTAACCTCCTTGGGATGTTTTTTCACTATCTTGTTCAATTATTTAAGTGTTTAAATATTTTTTTTATTTAAATTAAGTGTCTTGAAAAAAAATAAAGTCCCTCAAAACCCCCTACCCGACCCGTCCCCCCAAATCTCGTCCCCTCTGTCGGCAGGATGTGGGACGGGACGAGACCTCTTCCCGTCCCCATATCCCGACCCGCCATGTCCCGATCCCGACCCCCCACCCCGTCCCCCAAATCCTGTCCCGCCCCGGCCCGTCCCACTGGCCACCCCTACAATATACTCCGTAGACAACATTAGTTTATTTTATCCTTCCTACCAAAATAAGGATACTCCAATCTCCATGGCGGATTAGGAGTTTAATAAAGTTTGAATAATCTAACTCAATGTGATCTCAAACGATTCTTTAAACTTTTATAAAAGTTTTACATAATAAGAAAATTTAATAGTTTGAATCTGACAAAAAAAAAAAAAAGAGGGTTAGACTTAGAGGAGTGTTTGAATCTGGAATGAAAAAAGGATGACACAAAAGAAAAGAGAGTTTTAATCTAGGAGATCGATGGTCGGAAAATGATGATTATTCTCACAGAAGAGAGAAGGGAGTCAGTGCACTAAGCTCCCGCTATGTGTGGGATCCAGGGAACGGTCGGACTACAAGGGTCTATTGTACACTGCTTTATCCTATATTTCTGAAAGAGACTGTTTTCACGGCTTGAACCCGTAACCTCCTGCTGATATGGGAGCCAACAACTTTACCAGTTACTGCAAGGCAAGAGATAATAACCGGAAAAACATTTTCAAGCAAAGACTTCGTATTTTCCAGTAGATGCCTTTGTTGTACACGCTAAAAGACACGTCAGGTCAGCCCCTTGTATCTAATATGCACGTCCAAGGATCAATAAGTCATTGCTTCAATTGAAGGGTTTAAATGAATTTTTTGACAAGCTTAAGAGACCGACATCTATATACTCAAGACTAAAAGAATCATATATTCTACGAATCACAAGATATTGAAGAAAATAGCGACCACAGAAAATTATTTCACTCACAAAGTTATAGCATCACATAAAATATAAGATCAGTCTAATAAAGATGTTGACAACTAACTCTTTCAAAATTGACTAGTTGCCCCTCTGGTAGAGCTGCTTAATTACAATTTATTTCAAGTGCTGGAAAACGCATGAAAGAGAACCAAAGATTAAGTAAAATCTCATCTTCATGGAAAAATGCAAAACCAACTTCTAAATAAATGTACATGCGCTCCAAGAATAACGACATCATTCAGTTATTATTCCAATGAAGGATGTTAATTAAAAAAAAATGGTAAATAGCTTTCCTGGGAAAAAACTAGTTATTAACAACTAGTAAATGAGAAAGCAAATCAAATCCAATCATCAATCCTTAGAACCGGGTGCAAGAGAGAACACACTTGCAGAACTATGCAACTTCAGCTCGGTACTTACACTTCAGGGAGTGGAACAGATGTATAAGGACTTGATGGTACCTTTTGTTACAACATGAAAGATTTTTTATAAATTCCAAAAAAATGGGGGTATTCACAGTAAATGTACATCAACAAATACAAGCCTACAATTAGTACATAGAACAGAAATGGTTGAAGTGAGGTAAAGGAGATACGGCTACATTTCTAACATGGCAAGTGCCTTGAAAACTTCTAAGACAGGAAGCATACAACAATGAAGTAACCAACATGACAAACATACAGAGCTCAAACAGGACGGCATTCCGAAAAAATAGGAAGCCTTTTGACTTAACTACGCCTAATGCTGTACAGATTCTACTCTAGACCTAGACTGCCGTGTAAACAATCTGAAGGGATTTTCTTTTTGGCAGACAACTTGTCCAGCATCTCCAGAAATCAGTTCCCATCTTCAATCACTTTTCCCCAGGCAAGAGTTGGTAAATGTTACAGATCGCGAGCGGACAATGCTGGAGTTGTACAAGAAACAATACTCCAAACATGTACAAAGAAAATTTACTTTGTGTGCTGTATCATAAGCAACGCCAATGGATATTCAGATAGGAACTTTGGTAGCTCCATAAGTGAAGGATCTAACTCCGGAAGTGCCATATAAATGTCTTCTGTTAAGAACGGAATACTGCAAGCAGCAATAAATAATTAACGAAGGCAACCTCGAAATGATGAAATGAATTCTCCATACACCAAGCAACTGATATGAAGCTTGCACCTTATGTACTCATTCCATAAGCAAAATGCTTGATCAATGTCAACAGAATGGCATTTGCGAAATTGATGTGATCTACAATCTGGTTCTTACGGTATGCTTGAATATTTAGTATGCTGAACTAAATGTTATCGAACATTTATGAAACCAGGACAAGCTGCTACTAGAAAAAAATCAATTCTAATGATTAAAATTTTGCTATATCTCAAGGATACCATCAGCACTGAACAATATGACAATTCAACATTTAACTTTGACAGAACAATTAACTAGATATTTTAATTGACAGAACAAAGGCATATCTCAAACAGAAAAAAATGCAGGAATAGCAGTACAACGAGCTTTTACCTCAGATCATCATCCAACAAAAATGAGTTAGATGTTAGATTCTGAGAATCCTTGTTTAAAATCTCCCTCATCTGTGCGACTACAAATTATAGAGAGTCATACGCCTACGAACAAAAACATACCCGGAAAACAGACTTAGGAGAAATGCATTGAAGCACTTACCTCATTTGACACACTTTGAGTTCCATACTTGTCATCCCAATACATGGTACTAATTCGATAAATTTGTCTGATTGTTGATGCCTGTCCAAGATGATGTATTTAAGGATATTCAGTCTGCAATGAAGATTTGACATCAAAATGACATTTTGGGATATTATTTCTTACCGGGCAAAGGTCCTGTCTTATCTCTTCCAATGATTTCTTCCTCTTTTGATGTATTACCTAGATAATCACAGCGAATAGAACTTATAGCTCACGGTAAAACTTTCAGATATTATTGAGCTATTAGCAAGGATATGGCTTCTACCAGAAATCCAACAGATTGTCTGATATAATTTAGTTCATGCCAAGATGTACCCGCAAACTACATTCAGCACCCACGTAGTTCTTTCTCAGTTCAACATCTACATTGGAGAATGCACAGGAAAACAAATGTCTTTCTTAATACCTCTTCTTTTGCATTGACTATCCATTTTTCTAGTTCTGCCAAGCCGGACTTCACATATTCTCCATTGGAAAATGTGCAACACTCTCGTCGGAGTAAAAGACTTGCATATTTTTAAGACCAAAGACAATCACAAACTTTATTTTCACAAAAGTAAAAGGACAATGGTTAAGAAAAAAGATACTTGTAACTTGTAAGATTATCATACCTGTTAAAAAGCGATATGTTGATGAAGGATAAAACCTGGGTTGTCAGCTTGCGGATGAAAAACGAAGGCACCTGGAAATACATCATTCTATAGACAGTTAATTGACAAGAGAAGGAAATTGCAAGTTTTGAAGCAACAAGAAAGAAACTAGAAAAAGCATACATGCTCCTATCACCCCCATACTAATCTTTTGCAGTGTACCATCAATGATGTAGGTGCAAGTGTCACAAAAACATAATACAAGCTTGCCACCAGGTCTTTGTTCTAGTGGTAAGAGTGCACTATCTGTGGGTTAGGTGCATGTCACCTATTCAACCCCTACGGCAGACAAAAGCCCAGTATTTAAGTGGAGAATGACAGAGGCGGTCCCATTATCCACCGAGTTTGAACCATGCTCATAAGTTCTTGGGGATTTCTCGATTATCAGAATACAGGCTTTCTTTAAGCAATACCAACAAAATAAAATATCACCTCTCATTTGGATGCTTTAGAGGTTATTCAGCTATACAAAATAGAAGAAAAGGGAAACTTAAAAGGAGTAACTGATTCATCACTAAGGTGATCAGGAATCCTCAGGGAGCACTGATGACTTTGTCTCGACCTAATTCCCTTAAGCCATGATTTGGCACTCAACTATCCCAAGTCAAGTGAATCAAAGCATTAGATAAGCAACTTAATTAAATTGATAAAAAACAGTAAACTCTAACAATAATAAATATCAAGTTAGGGGTTAAGAAATTGGTATAATGCGGAAATGTAACCCAAAAATACATCATCTATGCTTGTCATGAACAAATTAAAATAGAAATACAGTTGTGTATGAAGGTTACATAGTTTGACTGAATGAAAGTACAACAAGCTAGAATAGAACATATGTCACGACCATTGCAGAACAAGGTTAGCGCCTCACTACTGAAGCTGGACTTTGAGCTAGTAACTCACTCACAGACTTTACCAGTACTAGGATTCGACTTGCATCATAAGTACAAAAATGTAGATAAGTACACCAACAAGTACTCAACAAGTATCATAGACTGCCTCCAACATAATAGTGGCGAGCAATACTTAAAAGACAACTAATATCTTCAACTTGTATAGTTTATCAAGGCGGAAAAGGGAAGAAAGGAAAGGGAACAAAAGACATGCATTTAATAAGAAGTTAATATCGATTAAACTACTATTGCAATCAAAGCACAAAAGACAGACATATTCAACTTAGAATAATCAGTTAAAAGCGGTAGAAGATAAGAAATAAGGTAAATGTTCAATCTTTACCAACCGAGCCAACTTCCAACACAACCATCGTGCAAAACATAATGAAGCTACCAAGTCTGTGACTCATGAGGCATGAATCCATATCGACACGTCCCCATCAATCATTTCAATAATCTCACAGACTCAATAATCCTTATATTTTTTGTATCAATCTGGACTCACACGGTCTCCATTACTGTATCAATATCGAACTCAAATGATCCCTAAATATCCATATCACAGCTTCACAGCAGTATCACATCAAGATTAAAGGGTATAGAAAGAAATATCAATGTGTATAACATATAGTGAATAAAGTATGAACTCCAACAATTGTAGAGATAAATCATGCTTTTCTAGTATGTAAATTAGTCAAAGTTCATCAATAATGTGCTCAACTCATCATAACATGCATATGAAAAGTAAAGTTACACTAGCATTTCAAGTAAACCCCTTTCAACTACCTGATAGTCGCATATATGCTCGTCACACCGTATATACGCTACCGCTCATTTCAATGCACATAAAACATATAAAGTTTGGACAAATTCCCCTATTGAGGTCAAAGTCTTAACTTATCTTGAATCAAATAACTTTAACCCCTCAAAACCGTCTTTCCATGCTCGAACATGTTCAAATAACTCAACTCTAGCCAAAAGAATATTCAACAATTTCAAACGAAGCTAAGAGACTAAATCTCATTATTTAATACGAGGTCTAGGTCAAAGTCGACAAAAATCAACAAGTCAACCCTGAGGCTCAAGGTCAAATCTTGAAACAAATTTCATAATTGGGTTACTCATTAGCTAAGGATTCCGAATCTATGCTTAGATTCTCATTTCAAGTCCATTTACATACTCGAATCCCAAATTTAGTGATTTTACACTTCAAACTCATATTTAATAGCTCAAATCTAATGGGTATTTAAGGTAACTAAAATCAAGTTTAATTCACTTACCAACTCAATTGATGAATTCTCCACCAAATCATGGTAGGCCGAGCTTAAAATTGTAAAAGATAATGTTAGAATAAAATAAAATTTGAAACTCACAGTTTTTATACTTGGCACCAATCCTTATTTGCGGTCGCAAGATGTCTGGTGGGACCTACTTAATGCGATCAAGCACTGCAGCTGTCCTGCACCTAGGTTCCGCAATCATGAAGTACTGCACCTGCATAATTGAATAAAGACATTTTTGTTACAATGTGTGAAGCTTAAATGTAGTGTGTATAAATATATTACATATATATACGTGTATATCATGCGTATTTCACTTATATATTGATTAGGATATGAAAGTTTACCTTGTCGCGATGTGTTTTGAACATGTTTTTTTTTCAGAACTTTCAATTTCACATTGTCATTGATTACTTTCCAATTCAAAATTTCGGGGAACATTATTGCCAACACGGGTAACAAATTTTTCATCAAAAACTCATGAAACCAAGCGTGCAATCCACCAATTCTATAATAGAAAACACTTGTCTTCAACTTCTGCCTCACCGAGTCAAGCAATGCTCTAAACACGTCTTTCCCATACGGATAGTTTTGTTGGGTCCAAAATAATCCGCCGTCACGCGGAAGCTATCAAAATAAACCTTGGACGATAATGAATCAAATAATAATGAAAAAACTATAAAAAAAATTGATAATATGATATGGATTTGGTCAACCTCTACATGATAATACTAATATAAAAAATATTCTAAAGTTATTGAGAGAATATATCTCCCTTAAGCAAAACTCTCTAAATGACTACATTGTGAATAATTTTTTATGTTATAGTTATGGAAAGAGGTCTTAATTTATAGATATCTAAAAAAAATTCTCCAAGAAAGGATTAGTCCAAGAAAATATGCCAGAGATCTTTTCTACTAAGAAAACTTTTGTACCAAAAAAATCTTTTTGAACTAAAACACAATTATGGTGTAGAATCCATATAAGGTAGGAAATTTAGGCTAAACACTAACAAATCTCCCATTGACCTGAATTTTCTGGCAAAATAATCTTCATTCTCCTTCACATAATCTTCATCATTGTTGCTTGTCATGGTTAAAAATAGGTATGGTTTAAAAATTTGAGCTTTGTGTGTTAAAAGTGAGCAAAGATTTAAAGTGGAGATGCGTTAAAAGTAAACATGGGTTGAAATTGGCTCAAGCGTTAAAGTAAGCAAGGGTTAATAATTGGAGCTCATGTGTTAAAAACTAAGCATGAGTTAGAAAATTGAAGCCCAAGCATGGGTTAAAAGTATTTTTTTATTATTTTTAAAGATACGCAGCAGCAAGATTGTTGAAAATATGATTGAAAAAATCATCTCCACATGTTTTTTGGATTTCTATTTTTACGTTGACAAAAAACTCCGTTATCATCAAATTGGTTGCTCTTGATTTGAACCCATCTTGAAGTCGAATTAGGCGCTGATACCACTTGTTGGGGTCGAAAATAATCCGAAGGTCATGCGGAAGCTTCAAAATAAATCTTGGATGATAATGAATCAAACAACAATGAAAAACTATAAAAAAAACTTTGATAATATGATATGGGTTTGGTCAGTTGACCTACACATGATAATACTAATATGAAAAATATTCTAAAGCTATTAAGAGAATAGATCTCCCTTAAGCAAAATACTCTAAGACTACATTGTGGATACTTTTCTATGTTATAGTGGTGGAAAGAGGTGTTGAATTTATAGATGCCTAAACTTTTCCTCCAAAAAAGATTTAATCAAATATGAAAGAAAGAGATCTTTTCCACCAATGAAATTTTGTATACCAAGAAAATATTTTTAAAGTAAAATACAATTATAATGTAGTAACTAAATAAGAAAGAAAATTTAGGGCAACCACGGACAAGTTTTTGTACTGCCCACTCCCAACCAAGTTAAAATCGAACTTGTCTATGAGAATGTGTCTTTTTCGGTCAAATATTCATGAATGAAGTACATGATACAAATCTTGACAACATCTTCATCACATAACAACAACAACAACAGACCCATGTAATCTCACAAATGAGGAATGTAGTACGCAGATTTTACCCCTATTTTTTTGGTAAAGAGATAATTTCGATAGACCCTCGACTCAAAAGAAAAGATTTCGGACCAATCTTCATCAGATACCCAATTCCTATTCAAAAACCAACTATGTTGTGCTTTTTCTTTTTCTACTCTAGCACAATTAAGGAAGTAAAAACTCATTAACCTATTGTGAGACTTGGGATCGTACACAAAGTCACACTCCCCATTAATACAGTTTAACCCGATTATAATAGCAAACTCTCTTATCCCAAAACACAACCTCTAGTCGTTCAAAATAATGCAAAACAAGTTATCACTATCATTTTCCAACTACCACGATATCAAAGATATGAATCAACTGTATTGCACGTAACTTTAGGCAGATTAACTAAGTACTGAAAGCATGTATCACTAAACTTTTGAATTACTCCGCAAACAAGAGAACATTTATTTTCTATGCAGAAATGTATGCTCTCTGCACAAACAAACTACATATGAAGGGTTTAACACATGAAAGAATCAACCGACCGAACTCTCGCATAGTTTAGGTGTGTAGTTGACAATTTCGCTATAATTTAAGCGTTTCGACGCCTTATCTCATACATAATGGAATGGAGAATGGGTGGATTTTAGAGAGAGAAGCATATAGTTTTAAAGAAAGAATAAGACTAGTGAAAAAGGTAAAAAGTTGGAAAAACATGAGAGGTGTGTCCTACTTTGGGAGCGAAATCGGATTTTTCAATTTTAGGAGTTAAATTTAAGATATAGAGTAGTACTTATTTTCTCTTAATTTGCTACAAATTGTAAACTATTATATGTTTGATAAGTTAAAAGTGTATATCAGAATGGTAATTAGGAGCCCTTTTCGTCAGTGAGTGTAAATTCTTCACAATTAAAGGTTGTAATAGGCAAAAAAAAAAAGTTATCAAGGGGATCTCATGTATTTTCCCAAAGTTTTAGTATAGAAGATAAGTGGTCAAGTGTACTTAATCCTATGAAAATAAAAAACAAAGTCTTAAACGTCGACATGAGACAAGGAGCACAAGAGTTTATTGGCAAATTATTCATTCCAAGAGTCAAGATATGGACAAGATAATAAACAATTCACCAACATCTGGTTGAATATTTGTAAAATTTAGACCAGAGGGTACCAAACTGTAAACTCTGACCAAAATATATGGGATAACTGAATGCAGCCTTATCATGCTCATTCAGGAAATACTGCATTTCAAAGCATGCCTCATCAAACAGCAGCAGGTCAAGATCAGAATACTAGTGAACCAAATATTTTGAGTTTTAAGCCCTATCACGTGACAGTGTAAAAGATATTTACACAACTAAATTATTGTTTTCAAATAATTATAAATAAATATCAACAATAAGGTTTGATTAATAACCTGATAGAAATAATGATTAAGATGTTACAATTATTTGCAGTGTCAATGTTTCTGAGTAACAGTCTACCAAATTAATGCACTAACAGCAGCTGTATGAAACAGTAGCAGACTCTCAAACTTAGGTCCACAGTGCAATGCATTATTGCTGCTATACACAGAGGCAGTGCTAAGGCCCCCTCAAAGTGTGAGCCAAAAATCTTACAGACAGTACAGTCCATACTCAGCATCAGTGGTCCCAAAACCCAACATTAATACTAGCTCTCTTCCAATTTGATGAGGATAAAAAAGTGAAATATTTATACATGAATTTGGAGATACACACTAGACCTATGTAGTGGAAAAAGCAGAGCCTGGTCCACTATGCATCTTACTACAACTACTACCTACAATAATATATTTTAATTGGCACTACATTTTTATACAAAATCTCCAGAAATCTTGATTCTTCAAGATACATTTTTCCCTTCCAAATCAAAGACTGACTTGTAACATACTCTTAAATATATTTTCAGCCACTATTCTGGGATATGACCTCTCCAAACTTAAGGAAAAGTTGGGCATCGGAAGTGCTCATGGATGAACAGTTCACTAGATGGGGTGTCTTGAGGTTGACATACTCATCCATGTAGCAAGGCACCTTAGCAGATGGGAGTAATGCAGGTAGGGTTGGATTTGGCTGTTTCGTTTCAGCTACGGGTACTAGGCTTTCAAGTACTCGGGCCACTTCATGCATGGTTGGTCTCTCAGCTGGCTGTCTTTTGGAACATAGAAGGGCAAGCTGAAAAACCTTCTTGATATCTCCTTGATCTTTGCATGTGGCTGTGATATCTGGATCCACTGTTTCCATGACAGCATTATTTGCTGCCTTTGTTAGAATCTGTAAGAAATGCAAAACTGTTAACATCATCTGAATCTTTAAATAATATGAATATCATAGCACAAGTTCACATTATATATAGACTAATTATCTTGCGTCCAGTTAGGTGACTAAAAAATTAATTGGCTTACGGAGAAAACATCCGGATAAAACAACAAGAGGTTTTGTAAAATTGAAAAAGGGATATGTCAAAGACTTCAAGAGCTTACCATATGGTGAAGATTAGATTCATTATCTACAGCTTTCCTTCCAGTGAGCAATTCCAATAGAACAATTCCATAGCTGTAGACATCAGACTTCTCTGTCAGCCGAGAAGTGCGAGCATACTCTGGATCAATATAACCAATGGTTCCCATAATGTATGTGGACGTATAGGTCTTGGATGTACATAAGCTTTTAGCAATGCCAAAATCAGTCAGGTGAGCCTCAAAGTCCTTGTCCAACAAGATATTTGATGATTTAACATCACGGTGGATTATTCGAGGGCTACAATCATGGTGAAGATATGCAAGCCCTTGAGCTGATCCCAATGCAATTCGAAGGCGAGTACCCCAATCAAGCTTTTTCTTCTTGGTAGGTCCTGGAAAAAGATATAAGAGGAATGATTACTAACCGTTTAAAATAAGTTCAATACAACAATTTACCTTAACCATTTTGGATTACTAACCATGAAGCAAATCCCAAAGGCTACCATTTTCCATGTAGTCATAGAATAGAAGATGACCAGATGGAGAAAGAGAATATCCTTGGAGGCTGACAAGATTACGATGCTTAATACTCCCAACTGTCTCAAGTTCAGTCTCAAATTCCTTCAAGTATTGTGGGTTGTGAGAGTCCAATTTCTTGACAGCTACAGGCTTGCAATTTTTCAGAACACATTTATATACAGTGCTTGATGCTCCACAACCAATTATATACTTCTCACTCAAGTTCTCAGTCATTCTCATAATGTCCTCATAAACATGAAGTGCCATGTTCATATGAAGGATCACAAGCTTCGGAGATGAGTAATTAACTGTTCATCAAAATCGTTAAACGGTCAACAGGTGGCAACTTCAATAATATTCTGGTGATGTCCATATGACATGCACGTCTCCAACACTACCCAACCCTCCAAAAAAAACTCTACCTGGTTTATCAATAGATCCTTCCATGAAAGGTGCAGGATTCTGTGGCCGGCATGCTGCTACCAGTATCATCAGAAGAATCACCAACGCACCCAAAGCAATACCAAGTATTGCTGCTTTAGAAATTGAAACTGCAATTGTCCATAAGTTCATTATTTCATTAGATAACTGTTAATAAAATTTGCTAGTGTCAAAAGTGAAGTAAACTTCAAGAATGCAACACAGTAAGTTTCAGAAAGGATGGTTTCAGTTTGATCGTACCTCGCTCTGCTGGATGAGATGCATAACAAGGAGAAGTGAGCCAATACCCACACAGATTCGGATTTCCTATGAAGCTTTTTTTGGAAACATAACGAAAGAAAAAAATTAGAAGCCAAGTAAAAACCAACAAATGCTTGTGGACTTGTGTAATCTTAACTCATGACAAGAGGAAGATTAGTGAATGGATCCATTTACCTTTCTGGTGAAAATCTAGAGAAATTATTGCCTGTTGGAATATTCCCTCCCAGATTATTGTACGAGACATTTCTGCCAAGATATAGTTGATTAGATTTACATAACATTTGTTCATACAGGTGTAGTCACTAGCTTGAAAACTCACAGGACATTTAAACTGAGGCAACTGGCTAATGACATCACATCGCCTGATAAATTGTTGTTCTCCACCTTCCTGTTCAAGATTTGGTAGAAGTCAGGACTTAAGAAAGAAAAAAGAAGAGTGAAATGCTGCATATGAGACTCGCGCAATAATGCAATAACAAGCAACACTGAAAAAAATTTAACTTCTAATGAACTTTACAAGTTTAGAAGCTCCTCCCTTTTTACTATACAGATTATTACCAACTAAACCTCCATCTTAGTACTAATAAAAAAATAGCAAACAACGACTAAAGAGGTTGAGTCTGAAATTAACTTAAGTACTTACAGCAAGTACAGATTTTGAAGCTGACCAAGTTCCTGAGGTATGGGACCAGAGAGGTGATTACTTGACAGATCACTGCAATTAAGAGTCTGGTCAAAAAGCTGAAATCAAGCAAACAATGTATTCTAAGTAACTGAGTTTAGCAAGGTTCCATACATCTCCATGATGCTCCTTAAATTGCCAAATTCTGCTGGTAAGTATCCATTTACTTCGTTCTTGCTTAAGTTCCTACAGCATTCACAAAAGGAATGTAAGTACAGCAGATATATAATGGATAACTAACAACCTAACGGCTATACTCACAGTTTAAGAAGATGTTCCAAATCACCGAGGGACGAAGGTATAGAACCACTTATCCTGTTGTTTGATAAGTCCCTAAGGCACCAAATGTAGAAGAGTTCCTAAACTGAGAAAAAGTGCCTTTTCTGCAACCATAATTGCAAGTAGAGAAATAATAGATGAAAAACTTGCGCTTACAGTGTATCTATATTCCCAATATGAGAAAGCTCAATTGGAATTGGGCCTTTGAGGTTGTTGGAGGAGAGATTCCTGAAGAAAGTAACAAAAAAGAGACAATTAATGCTCACAGTATGCAGAATAAGAGATTGAAATTCACATAACTAGATCATGCAGAGGCTCTAACTAAACAAGTTAATAACTATAGTTTTTATATGACACACATAGCTCAAAGCTCTCGACAGTAGAAATGATTCTTCATGCATGGATAAGCCAGTAATGATTTGAGAGCAAGATTAATAAAATGATTTTGCGCAATCATACAACGCCAGTAAAATTTATATATACAATTGGTAAGGTAAGTTTACAATCTTTCTTAACAGCACGAATGGGTAGCATTAGACATCCTTTAAAGTTTTTTTAAAAGTCATAAATCAGGAAGTAAGAACTTACAGATAGGTCATACTTTCCAGCTTCTGAAAGGCAGGTGGAATTGTTCCATTCAATTTGTTTCCATAAACATTGCTGCAACCAAATCAGGTGTCAATAACTTCTCAAACAAGCATGGTCATGCATAATAGAGACACGAGGGACATGAAAAAACACTTACAGACTATTCAAATTGGTACATGAACTAAGATTGGCAGGTATGAGCCCATCAAGGTGGTTGTTTGCAACGTTTCTGAAACATACCACATAAGTCGATCAAAAAAGCTGTTAACAAGTCCAAG
Organism: Anisodus acutangulus; assembly: GCA_029783415.1. Classification (NCBI taxonomy): domain Eukaryota; kingdom Viridiplantae; phylum Streptophyta; class Magnoliopsida; order Solanales; family Solanaceae; genus Anisodus; species Anisodus acutangulus. The sequence continues at coordinate 30,803,675 of CM056512.1, forward strand.
TAAAAGATGAAGAGAAACGGGATTTACAAGTCAAACAACTCTGTTAGCTTTCCGAGTTCTGGTGGTATGCGTCCAGTAAGTTGGTTATCATTCAATTCCCTGCAAATTACCGTCTTCAAGGATGAGGAAAGTTTCTCTAATGAATTTTTTTCAAAACAGCTTGTATCAATCAAATCTGTGGTTGCCCCAAAGGCTCACCAACTAAAACCTAGTGTCTTCCAAACAAATGCTTGTAAATGTTAAGCATTCATTTAAAAGGGTCTGAACAGAACGAACTAAACAAAGCCAAAGAAAAATTATTGATAGACAGCATTCATACAGGTAGTGGAGCTTCGTCATATTTCCAAGCTCTGGAGGAATGGAACCAGTTAGCTTGTTCCCGTGCATATACCTGCAATACAAATACATCAATCCAGTACACTTTTTTGGAAGCACAAAATGATCCAAACTGCTTTCAAAGATAAAGATAGGGTCTTTATGGAAAGCAAAACCATATCAGCTTTCGAGTAACAATTATATCACAAATACGGTGGAATAAAATCCCAAGATTTTGAATTTAAATGTTGTAATACTTACAATTTCTCTGTGTAGGTCAAATTCCCAAGAATTGAAGGAATTGGTCCACTCAACATATTGCAACTCAAGTCCCTGGATATAATAGAGTTAGAAAAACTTAAACAACACATGCTATTTGGTTTCAGAAATCTTATTCATGATTCAGTAGAGCATCAGATTGAGATAACAAGACACAAAGCACTCACAAAACTGCAAGAGCCTGCATCAATCCAATGACGGAAGGGATCTGCCCTGAAAGACGGTTACCTTGCAAAGACCTGGAGTGATGGAAGTTCAGCTTTAAATTTATAAAATAACCATATAATTGCTTTGTGATAAAGAGAAGCAGAATAAACTTACAAGGTAGCTACTTGAAGGAAACCAATGTTGAAAGGAATCTCTCCGATCAACTCATTATAAGACAAATCTCTGAAAGCACAAAACAAGGTGTTATGCCACCAAGAAAACATAAAGAAAATAATCAGACTTCATTTATGTCTTAGATACTTACAGAACCTGGAAGGCTGTACAGTTGCCAATGTTTTGAGGAATGGAACCAGTCAAACTATTGTTCCGAACATCACTGCACAAAACAATGAGTGATGGCAAATATTATCTCCAAAAGAAGCTAAAGTGTGATCTCAAGAACAAAAAGATTGGGAACTTACAAGTACCACAGGCCGGTGAGCTGACACATATCAGGAGAAAGTGATCCACCCAAGTTGTTACCACGCAGTCCCCTATTTTATGAATAAAAACATACAACAGATATGTTCATCAATACAAGTCCTAAGGTACTCCAGAAACTTAGGAGTAGTGGAGTCCTGGATTTGAACACTCACAAATACTGAAGAACTTCATTCCAATATATCAGCCTAGGAATTTCTCCACTCAACTTATTTTGAGCCAGGTCCCTGGAATAATTTCTTGGATTAAATTGAAATAATCCATAATCTAACAATATCGTGACAAAGCAGAAAAGAAGATACTTACAAGATTTTCAAATTTGGAATCTGTGACAATGTTGATGGAATTGGGCCAATCAACTGATTATTTTTCAATATCCTAAGTACAATTAAGACAAGCATGATTAATTGACAATCTTGGAAAGCAAATAATACAACACCTAGAAAACAAGTAGAGTATCAAAGCTTACAGATATTCCAGCTGCTTAAGTTTTGATATGGAAAAGGGAATATCACCATAAAGCTCATTGAATGATAGGTCCCTAATAATAACAATAAATTGGTTATTTTCAAAACAATAACATATGAATGGTCCATCATTTACTTAGTAAGAGAAGCATTACAGACTTACAAGTTTTTCAATGCTGAACAGTCACCAATCTCATCTGGTATTTGCCCCTCAAGGCGATTTCCCCTTAAATCACTATTAATAGAACAAAAAAAAACTAATCAGCATAATCTATAATGTACTATGTCCATATCAAACAAAAAGGGGAAATGTGGGCAAAGGGGAGAAGAGTTTACATAGATATTAGGCCTTTGAGCTGTCCTATTGCAGGTGATAACTCCCCATCAAGATTTAAACTCGAAAGGTTACTACAAAATACATTAAAAAAAACAATAAATCAACAAAAAAATTACAAATTTGAACTACACTAATCCCAAATGTAATGTTTAAACTTACAGTGCAACAATGTTGAATGTTTCATTGTTACAAGTAACACCTCTCCAGGCACAGTAATCAGATGAAGGAGAGTCTGTCCAGTCATACAACACATTCTCCACGTCCCTAAATGACTTCTTGATATCCAACAATACAGAACCTTTTTCCAATAATGAGACAAAAAAAAAACCTTAAAAATGACAAATACTACAAACGTGGCATTAATCAAATCATAATAATATGGTCAAAACACCATTTTAAAAAATGATTAAAATAAAGAAAGGACACTTCTCTCTTTTAAAAGGTTTAACATTAAAATAATACACATAATAATAAGTAGAATGTTCCACTCAACTCACCATCATCAGACTTCACAGAACTAAATCTCAAGAACCCCATAAGAAGAAACATAAGAAATGAAAATTCTGCCATTGTTGTTTTTCTTTTTGAGTTGTTAACTTAACAAGAAGAGAGCACCATAGAAGAAGGCAAGACTACTATAAAGTCACTGTCAAAACTTAAAGTGTTTATGACTTAAGTGGGAGAAACTGGAAGGCTTGACTAACTCAGCTATGAAAGGCACCTTCTTGGGCTTACCGACATTGATATTTGAATTTGAGAGAGTAAAGAGAATGGAGAATAATTCTGAAAATATGTGAAGGCCAAGTACAAAAGATGAGCAGAAGAGTCATAGTGTTCAATCACATCGTTGTGGCAGATAGCCCTCACACTAATACAATGGGTATTTAGTTTCCTCCCAATGGCACACAAAGAGATATAAAAATGTTATTTCCTCCGCTCATATGACACTTTTCGCTTTCTCGAGAGTTAATTTTGATTAATTTTAAAATTAAATTAAAATAAAATAAATTTAATATTTTAAAATTAAAATTTATATATTTAAAAATTATATAAAAATATTATAAGTCGTAACTTTTTTAATATCAATTTACTAAAAAAAATATCTGAATAACAGAATCACAAATTACCACATAAATTGCGTAAGAGTACTAAAAAAGAAAGAGAGAATTATTTGAGAAGATAAAGTTAAAAGAGCTTGTGCCAAGAAGGGGTCTGCAAAAATCAGACCTGCAACATTACAGCTATGGATACTAGTAGTAGTAGTAGTCTATTTCACTCTCTCTCTATACTTGCTTTTCAATTAGTGGTGCCTTTTTATTTTTTTATTTTTTTTTATATTCAGCTTTCTGACTTAATATTAATATTAATAAATTACAAAATATGTCTGAATTATAAAAATTTGATAACAGAATAATTGATATCACCTACCAATTCTATCTAAAAGATCAAATTGATCCCACTTGTAGTGGTGCCTTTTTATTGCTACTAATGTATGTCAATACTCAATAGTGAGTAATAAATGTAACAAGTGTACAGTGGTTTTTCCTTTTACTACTTATTATTTTACATTTAGTGTGAGATGGTGGAAGCAGAGTTTCTGAGACTTCATTTCATCAAAAGTCGCTGTCTCTGCAAAGAAGGAAAGACCAAAGGGGTTATCCTTTCCTCAAGTTTGATAACGACGATTCCTCTCTTTTATTTAACCTCTTCCTCCTCCCCCAACCCCACCTCACCCCCAACATGTGCAGTTATGTACTCACGAGAAATGGGGTTTGGGTTTTATTGGGTGGGGTAAGGGGTTCGAAGTGTATGTTTGTAGTAGTGGGGTTGGGATTGTGGTTGAGCAAGAACTTTCGCTAAGACATCGTTTGTATATGATTTGAAATTATGAGATGAAATCATGATGATTTGAAGTTAATTTTATTTGGTATGCAATTTGAATTTCTTAAGTTATATTTTTTTTATAGATAAAAATTTGACAAGTTGTGAAAACAATCAAAAAAAAATTAATTTTTATACAATCTTATTAAATAAGCAAGTCATAGATCATAACAAAATTAATACGCTACTAGAAGGACAGTCCGGTGCACTAAGCTCCCTTTATGCGCGGGGTCCGGGGAAGGGTCGGACCACAAGGACCTATTATATACAGTATTACCTCACATTTCTGCAAGAGTCTGTTTTCACGACTTAAACCCATGACAGCATGGTCACATAGCATCAATTTACCAGTTACTTCAAGGCTCTCCTTCCAATAATACGCTACTAGAAGACCTTTCTAAAAAATACAACATCAATTAATCAAATTTAAGCTCAATAAAATAAAAAATTGAACATGAGTTGTAGTGTAACTACTCTTTAATATAATCATGTCACATGGTTGATAAGAGTAAATTTGTTATAAGAATTCATGAGATGAAATCACATGTCCAAACACCTAGTAATAAATTTAAGTAGCCATTTGGTCATAAAATTTTAATATTTTTCATCTTTTTCAGAATTTTAAAGTTGGAGTTGAAGATGGAATTGTATTTGGTTATAGTTTTTGTAGAATATTTGGTTGTTTGAATATACTTAACGTGAAAAAAATGAAAATAAGGTTTTAGGTGTTTTCTAAATTCCAAATACAATTTTAAGTTTTATTATAATTTTTTATGACCAAACGCTGATTTTTAAATAAAGTGAAAAAAAATAAAAAGGTAAAAAAAGTCTCATGACCAAACGGGTCCTAAATATGAAGAGTTAAACACACAAAAAAATTAAGAAAATCAAGTGTAGACTATATAAATATTTTCTCTCTTCCAATTTATACGACACACTTTCTTTTTTAGTCAGTCCCAAAAAGAATGACACATTTTTTTATTTAACAATAATTTAACTTTAAATTTTACATTTTACGCTTAACAAAATGATCTATAACCACACAAATATCTTTGGCTTGTTTTAGATCATAAAATTTAACAGTTTTTTTTATTTCTTAAACTTCGTGTCGAGTCAAACTACTGACTAAGGGAGTAATTTTTTACCATATGGATTCGAATGAACCCCTTGCTCCAACCCTTGGGAGTCTCTCTAATGTGATTTATGAAGCCATGGAATGTTGTGAGAAGTAATGACGGAGGGTTTTAGCTAGAAGAAAGATAAAAACATTTGTTTGTTTTTTTGTTAAAATAAATATATCAGCTGTTTAAGGTAAAAAGGTAGTTATCACACTTTACACCATTCTGTAATTATTTCATTCTTTACCAAGAAACATTATACTAACAAAGATGAATCAAATCAAAATTGAACTAACATGGACCATAGTGCAAGTGCCAAATGAAAGGCATATTGTGCAGTTGTAATGACTATGAATTTTAACCAAAACGTTCATATAGAGGGACCATCCCCATACTTTGTTTCAGTTTTTGTTTTTTAGGATTAATACTACTTTAAAAGATGACCTTATATACATCCATAGTATAAAATTCGATATAGTATCAGTATATAAAAAATAAAAAAAAATTTAATGTAACAAAGCACTGTTCTAACTTCTTTTTTAGGGTAGAAAAGAATATACTATAAATCAAATCAAAGGTATGTTAGTTGCATGAATTTAGCTGTGGTCCACCTAATATTGCATTTTGTCTCTTTTGTATGAAACAATATTCGATACAATATAAAGTTCGAGTGGCATGGATAATCATGTTGCTGCTTAAGAGAGAAAAAGAACTATGGTTTTGACTTAGAACTCTTTGTTTATGATGAAATGATTAACCTCGGGAAAGGAACAGAAATATAGGAAAAAGAAGTGGAGAAATGATGAATATGTTACTTTCCACTTATGGAATGATCAAAACACGACCGGTTGGTGTTTAATTGGACATATTTGTAGGCTTTTCTGGCTCTTATAATTATTTTTAATAGGTCTTATTATACTTCGAAAAAAGTACAGAAAAATGGTGTAAGACTATTCTTATCGTTTAAAAAGGTTGGAATTCATCAATATGACTAAATTTTATTTAAACACTCAAATTATGACTTGTTTCAATTGAGCATCGGAACATATGATATTTCTGACTCATATTTTGAAAAGTTTTTGCAAATGTTCACAAACGTCCATTACATAAATAAGTTAATTATATAAAATATATATCCTCCTTTAATTAAATACGTCAAGATCAATTGAAACATGCACAAAGTTTTACGGCTTATTCAAGTTAATGTATATAATTAAATGAGGTGATGTATTTAAATTGGTTAACTTATTTATGTAACAGGTGCTTGAGAGTACGGACAAAAGCTTTTTCAAATTTTTGAGTCAGAAATATCTAATAAGAATATTTTATCATATGTTCATAAAAAAATGTCGTACTTCGAATATCTAAATTAAATTTACTGACAAACTTAGGAGAGTGTTGATGTATTATTATGTTTTAAAAAAATTCAGAAATTTTCAAACAAACACAGTAAAAACTATGTCCAAGTATGAACATACATTAGCTCTCTCGTACTAAATACATATAGTAGTAGTAGTAGGTGATTTCTTTAGATAACAACTTAACCCCTTGCGTAAGATGTAACAGACATTGCATCTAATTTCCAATCATGAGATTCTTGAGTCTGCCGTAGTCGAGGCTATCGAGCGGGCATTCGGCTCAGTTGCTTCAAGGGCAATGTCCCTGAAGGAGAGACGTCGGGTCAACCAGAGCTGGATGAACAGCCTACCGGCAACCCGACGGAGGAACCCCGACAAGAGAATGTGGCCCCGGATGGACCTCTAACCGAGGCAATCCCACAGATCGTACAGAGGATTCAGTCATAGGATCCCTAACCGATCCCTATTTGTCTCCAAGAAATGGAAGATATGAGCTTCTGGACAACCAAATTGGATGAAGGAGGGGACTTCATCCTCGATTTATTTAGCCATGACCTGGTTGATGAGATGTGGGCAAACATTGAAATGGTCAGTCTAATCCCATGTGAGTTCTGGGCCAGCCGCTCCGCGCTGGATGGCGTAGAAGGTGATGTTTGCGTAGAAGACGCAGAATGGGCAACAATAGTCGATACCTCGGCTAGGGACACTTTGAGCATTGTATTTGGTGCATCTGCAGAAGATATGGTTAAACACCTCAAACCATTTTACGTCAAGGCTTACATTAACGGCAAAATTATTAGTCGGGTGTTTGCCGACAATGGGGATGTGTTGAATGTGATGTTGTTGCTTACCTTGAAGGATCTTAACAAAACAAAGGAGGATCTCATCCCAACTAACATGAAAATGGCTAGCTTTATGAGAGAAACCTCTGAAGCATTAGGGATTCTAGTAGCAGAAATCACTATAGGTCCTAAGACGGTCAGGGCTGCCTTCTTTGTAATAGATGGCAAGTCGTCCTACACCATTCTGCTAGGCAGGGACTGGATTCACAACAGCCGATGTCTTCCTTCTACCATACATCAAAAGCTTATCTTTTGGGAAGAAAATAAGATAGAAATCGTCTCATCGGATGATAACCCATTCCAACCAGGAGTTCAGAACGTGGAGGTTGTCCTTTATTCACCCTATGTGGCTCCCATAGCCGTCATGGAGCAGTATGAAGATAAATCACTCTATGGCTTGAAACATACCCCTAAAGCGTGGTATGATCTCTTTTCTCAGTATATCATGCAGCTTGGGTTTGTGTGTTGCAAATGTGATAATTCTCTATTTATTTTTCATAGAGGTAGTAGTCTTGCGTATTTATTAATGTATGTTGATGATATTGTGCTTAGTGCCTCTTCTGAGTTGTTGAAAAATGAGATCATTACATTGCTAAAATTAAAATTTGCTATGACTGACTTGAGGAAGTTGAGCTACTTTTTGGGGATTTTCGTGACTCGATCTGCCAATAATATGTTTCTCTGTCAGCGTAAGTATGCCGAGGAGATTGTATACAGAGCTAAAATGGAGAATTGGAAGATTATGATTACTCCAGTTGACTCTAAATCAAAGCTTAGTGCTTTGGATGGTTATCCAATGTCAGATCTCACTCTTTACATGAGTCTCGGTGGTGCACTCCAGTATTTCACTTTCATCGGGCATGGTATTGCTTATGTTGTCCAGCAGGTATGCTTATTTATGCATGGCCGCAGGGAGCCTCATTTTACTGCCTTCAAACGTATCATTCGATAGGTTAAGGGCACACTCGACTGTGGTTTGCATCTATATCCCTCAGCTCCGATCAAGTTGTTGTGATATACGGATGCTGATTGGGCTAGTTGTCTGGACACGCGACGCTCCAGCTCAGGCTACTGTGTGTTCTTAGTGGATAATCTTATTTCTTGGTTGCCAAGAGGCAATCCACACTGTCATGTTCGAGTGCAGAAGCAGAATACAAAGGCGTTGCTAATGTTGTTGCTGAGATCTATTGGTTCTGAAACCTTCTTTTAGAGCTTCAGTATCCATTACATAAGGCGTCTTTGATTTATTGTGATAATATATCCGTCGTATATATGTCTCATAATCCGGTTCAACATCAGCGAACCAAGCACATCGATATGGACATCCACTTTGTTCGTGAGAAGGTTGCTCTTGGTCATATCAGGGTACTGCATGTGCCTTCTTCATATCAATATGTGGACATATTCATAAAGGGTCTTCCTAGACAACTCTTCCTCGACTTCAGATCCAGTCTTAGCGTTCAGCCTCCTCCCGCTCCGATTGAGGGGGTGTATTAGCACGTGTACTAGTGTACTAGGTTATATATTTACCATATTTTGTATTATATAATTATGGTAGGAGTGAGATTCTTATTATAGAATGATTCAACATTGTAAGCTATATATATTTGTATTAATGAGAAATGCTTCACAAAGGATATTAATACAATCTAACAACTTTTACCTAAAAAAAAATATTCCCTCCAATTTCGTTTTAAAGATCAAACATCTCCCCTGATTTTGAATAACTGACACCCCCACCTAAAATAGTTTTAACACTTTATTCACCCTCTAATATCAACCTTTATCTTTTTTATTTTTTTATTTTTGATATTATGATATTATTTTCTCTTTTTAATTTATATTATAGACTTACTGACTTACTTATAGAACACATAAATCTTATGATAAAGTAAAACGTCAAAAAGAGTTCTCAAAATAATGAAATAATAAAATAATTGAGCATCATTTTTATTAAAATAATATTTATGTATCAGTAATTTTCATTATAACAATAAAACTAAAAAAAAAAATTTACAAAATGAGAGATTCAGTGCATGTAATACAAAAAATATATTTAAGCAGGGTGTATTTTATAACAAATATTTATGATCCTCTGTCACACTTTAAATGAATTTTAAAAAAACTATGATTAATCAGAAATATTATATTATTGGAAACCAAAACTCTAAATTATATATACACATTAGGACCATCCTACTTATACTTTACATGAACTTAAAGTATAGTGATAGATTTTTTATAAAGAAATTAATAAAATTAAAGGATCATTCTACTTATACTTTGCTCGAATTTAAATTACATTTTATAATAAGATATACCCTAACTTTAATTATATCTAAAGAAAATCTAGATGAAAAAATAAATATCATATATGTAATGGGTAATTACTTTAAAATTACCGAAATGTAAAATAATAAATGAGATTAATCACGACAAAAGCAATTTATAAATTGCATAGGATATGAGGTGTATAATATCAATGATTCAAAGTTGGGAGTATTTAATTTTTAAAGTAAAATTAAAGGAGAAAATGATTTTTACCTATATTTATATATATTATGAATTGATTCACATGGGTGACCTAAATATTATTTCTTTCTAAAAGAATATGATTCCGCGTAGAAATCATATGAAAAAAAAAATATCTTCTTGGGTTTTTGTAAAATTATGAAATTGTTAGTTTAAAAAGAAAAATTAATTAATAATTTGACCTTGTCTCAATGATCAGTTGTACGCTTTCAGAAAACTAGTCACCGGAGCACATCCAGCGATTTATCTGGTGATAGTTGTTGAAGGACCGGTGCTATTACCTCCAGGACGTCTGGGTAATACCAGTGAAGTAGTCAGGCGCAAGCTTGGAAACCTGAATTATCAAAAAAAAAATTAATTAAGGGAAACCTTCTAAGTGTGGAAAGTGGTATTCATTGTATGTGATTAAGAAGGATGATGAAGAAGGTTTTACTTTTCGGGACTTGTTTTAAGTTGCTTAATTTGAGTACAGACATTCTCATTTTTTTTACACATATCAAACAAAAAGTAATATAAGAAACAAAAAGATTACATGCAACCAAACCACATGTTATCAAGTGCAAATTATGACCATGGTAGGGGAAATGATAATTTTACCAAAATGCTTCATTATAAGGTAGTTAACTAACATTATTAAAAGCACATGCAACATTTCTTATAGCGGAAAAGTTGTTTCAGATGGAACTTATCATAGCAAATATTACTACCCTATTTAATAGTTTATCACGTTCTTGTTGGCGAGGATACCCATTCAACAATAATATAATGTACTATTCCTTTTATTGGGGTCCCAATAATTTGCAATATTTCTAAATATGGTCATGGTAAATTCGATTGCAAAAACTACTTTGCACATATGTTTGTACTTACTTTAGAGTAACATCATACTGGGTTCCAATTTATGTAGCACTATTTGATCGGATACGAAGTTTAACAAATAAAGGAAGACTTGTTATGTTTATCAAGTTGTATTTACTTTAATGCCTACTTTTGTTAATTTTTCTCCGCAACAAGTATATCTTTAAAAATTAAGTGGGATCCAACAAGAGTAAAATAGATTTTTTTTTAAAAAGGTAAAATAGAGATGATGTCATTAAATAACTGTCAAATAAAAAAAATGACATTCATTTTGTAACGAACTAAAAAGTAAATGATGTCACATAAATTGAGACAGAGCAAATATTATATTACATGTATAAAAGTATTGTGGAAATACACACGACAAAAACGCTAATGAGACAGAAGGGTAACTATTATTGGATAGAAGAGTAACAAGTTGCTAGAACACAAACGGTTTGCTGATTTTGTATCCTCTATCATTTTTTCACATAGCAAATCTGATCATTCACTTTCCATCTATAGCAAGGGTAATGGCATGACATATATCCTATTATATGTTGATGATATCATCCTAACTACATCTTCTGATGCACTTCGTCGTTCCATTATGTCACTCATTGCCTCTAAGTTTTCTATGAAGGATTTGAGCTCCTTAAGCTATTTTTTGGGCATTGTTCTTACGAGACATGCATGTGGCTAATTTCTTTGTCAAAGGAAGTACGCCGAATAGATTCTTGACCGAGCAGGCATGACGTCTTACAAACTGGCCCACACATCGGTGTACACTAATTTCAAACTCAATGCCTCTTCGGGTTCTCTGTATGCCGACCCGACTCACTATCACAATTTAGCAGTAGCATTGCAGTATCTTACCTTCACGAGACCAGATATATTCTATGTTGTGCAACAAATATGCTTACATATGCACAACATGAAGGATGAACATATGAATGCACTCAGACGTATTTTGCGATCGTCCAAGGTACTCTTCATTTCAGCTTACACCTGTACAAGCCCTCACTCTCTGGTCTCACATTTTATTCTGATGCTGACTGGGGTGGATGGCCAGACACTCGTCGATCCACGTCGGGTTACTGTGTTTTCCTCGGAGATAACTTGTTTTCTTGGTCTTTTAAAAGACAACCTACTATGTCTCGATCCACCGAGTACATAGGAGTAGCGAATGTTGTTTCTGACTCATGTTGGATACACAACCTTCTGCTGGAACTTTACTGCCCAATCTGTAAGGCTACATTGGTTTACTGTGATAATGTAAGTGCGATATATCTTTCCGACAATCCGTTCAACATAAGCACACTAAACACATTGAAATGGATATTCACTTTGTACGTGAAAAAGTTGCTCGTGGGCAAGTTCGTGTCCTTCATGTTCCTTCCCGGTATCATATTGCTGATATATTCACTAAAGAACTTTCGCGCATACTTTTTGATGATTTCCGAGTCAGTCTCAGCGTACGAGAACCTCCTGCTTTAACTGTGGGGGTGTGATAGAATATTACAAGAATATTCATGTATCATTGTATATCTCTTATATTTGATAAATTAATATTCTCAGTGTAATTAGGAAGATTAGTTACATAATTTGTAGTTGTGTAGATAATCATGTAATACTATATATTGTACACAATAATCAATAAAAATGCAGGTAACATATTCCTTTAGTTCTCTCACATTATTCGTAGTCTACCTAAGTAATGAAATTCTTTTTCCTTCTATGGTCTTCTTCCACCATTTGCGATTCGGACTTGACGAGTCAAATAATATAGGATATTTTTATGCTTTTTTACGGATGAATTCACGTTGAAATGTGGGAAATATTCATCATTTCATGTGATAACATTCACTTGTTTTTATTTTGTATGAAGAACACTCATGACTTAATTTAATATGATTCAAGGCTAAGAGAATTGAAAAAATTCATTTATGAAATGGTGCATAACGGAAATTGATTTAATATTATTTATATCAGTTTTAGAGAACATTATATTGAACTATACTATCGTGGATGATGTGCGAGTACTTTTTTTTTGTTTTTCATCCGGTGTCCATTACTCGCATTCGAGTCTGACTATATCCGAATTCACGCCACGTAGAGCCCATTCGAAAAAGCACTCTCTAATAAGGATTTTTTCATATTTAGGACTCGAACCCGAAAGCCCTGTTTAAGAGAGGAGCAACACATTCTTTATGTGGGAGTAGACTTTTAAGTATTATATTTTGAACTCGTCAAGACTCGCTCTATTTGGATGCTAAGTTTTTTTAATTACATGAAAAGTAATCTGATGAAGTGCCTCGTATATTGCCTGAGTTTATTGTCCCTCCATCCTAATGTTAGGCGATAATAATACTTTGTTATGTTTCATAAAAGGACTACACGAATTCCGATCTTGGAAACTAAAATGAGGCAAACGAGTAAGTTATACTTTTATGATAGTAATATATATTATTGTCCTCTTATTTTCTTTAACACTTGAGAAACTATGTATGGCAAATGTTTTACCCCCTTTTGTGTGGTCTTGGAGCTTAGGCTACTAAAACCCATCTTTAATCTAATTCAGGAAGGTCTTGATAATTAGGATGTTAAATCTTGATTATGAACAAGATGGACAATTTGAGAATTGCATACACTAATTATTGCGTAATTAACTTTCACTAATATCATTAAGTTATAAGCTTATACATATGCACGCGAGGTTATTACTATCTTCATTTTAATTTATGTGTCTTGTTTTAAGTTTATTTAAAAATGTGATATTTTTATATTTATTAAGTTTTTAAGTCCAACATTCTTGTTTTTATCTTTATTGACATTCCTTTATAAGGATGACATGATTTGTTTAATACCATAAGAGATATAAAAGTATCTTTCATATGTTATACACACATTTAATTTAAGATACATAAGTTAAAAATCTTCTTTACATTTTTAAATTTCATGCCTGGTCAAAACATCTAACTATTATAAAGTACAAAGATCTAAAACAAAATGTTGATCAACCTTTTTAGCATTTAAAATTAGATTTATCTGCACACAAAATTGTCATCTAATTGTTTTTCCTAATATTTAAAACTTTGAAGTTTACTAAAGTTTTGACAATTAAATCATTTCTTATTTAAATGAGATTTTTTTGTAAATATACATTCCAATTCTCAACACAACATATTGCATTCACGTAGTCATATTTTAGTTTACACCGCAAAATCAATTTTATATTCGCAACATTATTTATACACTCGATATATAATATCATGCAATTACTGTAAATAATATATCAATTTTGTATAAAGATGTATAATAGTGTATAATATGTATTCATACATATTTCTATATTATTTTGCAAAAATAATACAAATTTATATAAAAAAAAATGGGCCTCTTCTTATACAAACTTCAACCTAGGAAAAACATCGCCAAATAGCTCAAATCTTCCTCAAATAACTTTAAATTTAATCACGACTTCAAAATGACATCCTCCCAATCATCAATTTGTTAAATTTTTCAACAATAACAAAAATCCATTTGTGAGTTTTCAAATTTTTAAAAATTCAACAATGGAGTTTTAAAGTTTCAATTTGATTCACCCAATAATGTTTAGATATGTGAAGATAAACCTGAATACCACTCTCAATAAGTTAATAAGCATCAAAAATGAAAATCATAATCACAAATTAAGGAATTATTATCTTTTTGTTTAAATATTCAAAATTATATACTAAATGAGCTAAATAGGGTAAAATTTAAAAAATATAAATTCATTTTGATTATAAGCCTGACCAAATGATATAAAGGTAAAAATCTCTACTTAAATTGTGTAAAGCCTCTAGTATATAGGAATTTAAATTCAGGCAAGCCTTTTTTACATATTTTCAAATAATACGTTTTTCAAAATACATGATCCATAATGCTAATATAGTGAATTGAAAAGACTACTATAGATAATATTTCCTCTGCCATCAAAGAACGTGGTGTAGTGAGTGAGATTGCTCTTCCTTTAATCAGAGGTCTCGAGTTTGAGCTCTGAGTATGAATTTTTTTTTGATGGAGAGCGTTTTCATAAAAAAATGGCCCTATTCGGCGTAAATTTTAAATATAGTCTGGCTCTAATATGAATACCGGACACCAAATAGAAAAAAATAATACTTCCTCTCTGTTTTTTTTGTTAAGGTGCTACTCCTATTTTTGCAAAAGATGCAAAAGTAAAAGGAAAACTAACTGAAATACCCTCGGAGTAAAATAATTATCTGCCCCTTGCCCTTTCTAAACTAATTACCCGTCGTACTCCCTCACCCAAAACTATTTACCCTACATACTCCGTGATATGTTCACAATATATTTATATATCATAATGGTATCATAGAGAACTAAGAAAAGAACTGAAGCAGTTCTTCATGATACCATCTCAGTATATTTATATACAACGATGATATCATGGTTCTGAGGAGTGCCTCATTGAAGGACTGAAACAATCCTCCATAATGCCATCACAATATATGTATATAAGACAATGGTATCATAGGAATTTTTTTCGAGAAAAGTGTCTTTTTTTAATAAACGAACATGATCATCCATGATACCATCTTAGTATATTTATATACGATGATGATATTACGGAGGACTAAAAAAATAACTAAAGCGGTGTTTCATAATATTATTTCAATATATTTATATATTATATTAATATTATAATTGGAGGACATCTCGAATAAACAGTTTCAATTTTTTCTAAAGGTACGAGCGGATAATTAATTTAATTTGAGGAGGCATAGACGTTCTTTCACCAAAATAAAAGAGAAAGGAAGTGTAAAATGGAAAGTAGGAGTAATGAGCCCAGAAAGATCAGAAACTAAGGCCCACAAAAAAAAAAGTAAATATTCACACTTTTACTTGCCGTCAGAAAAATTTACCGGGTACTTTCTCACCTCGGGAAGGTCATCTGTCTCGTCTTTCTGACAAAAAAAAGTAAAGAAAAGATAATTATACAGTTAGGACCCAGTATTTAAAAAAGCCTGTCATTTAGCCACTCTATTTAACGGAAACTAACGCCGTTAACGTCCATGTCTTATCAACAAGTCCTTTTCAAAGTCACTCTCACTGGGAAGTGGGAACACTCTTTCCTGGCTGTATTTCATGAGTAAGCAGAAATTCAGAATAAAGTAAAGATAATATTAAAGAATGTTCTTTATTGTTTATTTGAAAAAAATCATATAGATTAGGCTTGCTATTAAAAGTTTAAAACTGTCCAATTCGTATCAATTCCATCATTTCAGTGTGCTTTTTGTTTTTAGTATTTTGATAGTACTCGCTCCATTTACTTGTAACGTATTAAATTGATATGCTTATTAAAGAATGAAAAATTTATTATATTATATTTAATTATTATTAATAATTTAATGATTGAAATCAATAAAAAATTATTAAAAAAATAGGTAAAATATATAAATTACATTCTGAACTTATATTGAAAATGGTGAGTTCACACATTAAGTAATTGAGCAACTTATTATTTCCTGCATAATTAAAAAATGAATTTATATATTTTAAAAGTTGATGTGATATAAAATATAAAAATAATTTAAAAAGCGCATTTTGAGTAATTTTTTTTCTTTTTTAATTACAAAATTCAGATTTTGTAACTCCACCTCATCCCTCCCTTTCTTCTTTATTTTTCTCCAACCGCACGATCTCATTCCACTTCCTCTGCCGGAGCTCCGACGAGCTGGTCTCTGGCAACAAGCTTGTTTTATTCTTTTTCTCTTTTTCCTATTTAATTTCAGCTTTTTTACTCTGCATATTGTTCTAAAAATCCATCCCTATGCTCACTGTTTTTTGGAAGAAAATGGCTTCGTAAAATGAAACAACAACAATAATATACTTAGTGAAATTTCACAATGTGTGTCTGAAAATGATAAAGTGTACCCCAGAAAATATAAGAAAGTCGATTCGCAGACTTTAGCTTTATCTTGATAGGTAGATCGACTGTTTTCAGGAGACCGTTGTTTCAAGACAAAATATAATCACAAACAAAGTAAAGCAAGAAAAACAGTCAGACTCACACAAGAAATTAAAATAGTATGAACATATTGATAATAAAATCGAATAGATCATGATAGCGCATTCTAACAAAAAGACTTAGTAAAATGCAAGTGGAGAAATTGCATTGCTTGAGATGATATTAGTTTAACACGGAAAAGGGATAGTGCAAAGATAGTCAATTTTAGAATCACCAACACTTGCTACCTGTATTTATAAGTCAAATTATAGTCTTATCTGTTTCGTTTGAAAAAAATTTGGGTTTCAATTTTATGGAATAATTTACAAAGTATCATCGATGAGTTTTAACAATGTAATATTAAGGACATGTTGAAGTGAGAGGAAAAAAAAAGAGATTGAAGGTTGACCGGAAAAAATGGAAGCTTGCCGGAATATTTTTTTGGCCAAGATCGCACGTTCTTGTTCAAAAGAAGAGGGTTTATTTTACTAGATTCTCGGCGTTTTTGGTGGAATTAAGAATAAAGTGGGTAATGGTGACTGGTGGTGACGAGTATGGTGTTTTCGGTAGGATAAGAGATGACTGGGGTGATTTAGTGACGAAGAAGATATAATTATTAGAAGATTTTAATGAATAATTAAGAATTAATTAGTGTAAGATATAATTAATAAAAGAAAAATCAATGAATAAAGAAAAGAATATAAAAATTATTATTCATTTGTCTCAATTTATGTGATATCATTTCTTTTTTAGTCTGTCTAAAAAAATGTCACATTTATATATTTAGAAACATTTTTACTTTATTAAATGATTTACATCCACACATTTGTATAAGATTTACTTTGGACCACACATTTCAAAAATCTTTCATTCTTTCTTAAACTCCGTGTCAAGTCAAATGATGTCATAAATTGATACGGAGGAAGTAATTATTAGATTTCTAACTTGGGAGGCGAAATGCAAGGTAAGACAGCGTATAATACCCTTGTGGTCCTGCTCTTCCCCGAATCCGCGCATAGCGAGTGCTTAATGACTGCCCTTTTTTAACTTGGCGGGCAAGTATATAACAACTTCCCTTGTGAAATTGGTAACATGTGTATCAATGAATAAATAAATTTACTTTTTAATTGTGCAGAGGAGTAATAGATCACTCAATTAGTTAGTATAAACTCGACATTTCAGATATAATTCAGAGTACAATCTATGCCTTTTCCCAAAAAAATATAAGATCAACTAATTAAGTAATGAATTCCAACCATTCATATATTCCTCGTTACAAAGTAGGATTGGAAAAAAAGAATTAGAAAAAAATATAAGATCAACTAATTAAGTAATGAATTCCAATCATTCACGTACATTTTTGTTTCAAACTAATTACTTATTTAAAATAAAATAATATAATTTGATGTAATATTTGTGTTTAACTTTTTTGCTTGAGCAGATTGTTCAAAGTTCTTTTTCTTTATTTTCTATCTCGGAAGTTTAGTGGATTTGTAAACCAACTTTACAATTAAACTTTTATGATTTCTTTAGACCTAAAGCAAAGGTTCATATCGTTTTTAGATAATTATTTGAAATTTCACAGAAATTGAAAACATGTTTGTTTCATTCTTAAAACATTTTTGCATATTTTTTTTATTTTTGAAAAGGTGGTTTTAATGTGTTATCAAACGAAGGATATTTGTTCACACGTAAAGTATACACAAATCTTCTTCTTCAAACAAAACTATAATTCAAACAAGTTCTCACTTCCTTTTTCTAAAAGTTGTCCAAATATTATTTTTTATCATTATAAAAAATATTTATATGTTTCTTCTTCTTTTTCACATAGGAATATACCAGTGCTAAAATCTAAAAGTGCAAGAGGGGGAAGGGGTAAATTGTAACTTTTTTGATTGGTAGTCGACAATTGGGTGACTCAATCACTAACACTTTAATCTAGAAAGTAACGAGCGTAAAGTAAATAATACACAATATTTTATATTGGTTCAGATCCAATGTAGATCATAATTCAGTCCCCTTGGATTGCAAGAACGTTATCTTAAGCTCTTTGAAGGTACAATGGTTTGTTTGAAAGGAGCTCTCACATCTACGCTCAAACTCTCGTAATATTTTTGATACAATGCTTCACCAACTATACTATATCTCAAGAACAACTACCTTCCAAAATGTAACCCATACTAGAAAATGCATGAGAATTATAGTGTTGAGAAACAGGGGTGCTGGAAAACTTTGTAAGCTTAAGGTCACTAGCCCCAAGAATTCTAGTGATCAACATGCCATATGAAATATAAGGAGAGTTAGGAGATACATCAATCATGGTATTGATAATAAGTGATGATAACTTGAGTTTGTTTTTCATGATAAGACAATAGGTAATGAGAGTGTCACGTTGAGTAAGGGTGGAAAAAGAACCAGATCTGGGTGAGAGATTGATGGAGACAATGTGAGCAATGATTCGAGTTGTATAACACACCTAATTGGAGTGAGTCGATTTGGCAGACAACCAGAAGAAGGCTCAGAAATAGCTTTTTTGGCCTGTTCATAGGTTACCTCAAAGTTTTCTAACTAAGAGTTTCGAAAAGGACCAGAATATCCAGAACATGTACAATAAAAAAGGACATCAAACATCACACAATCAAGAAAAATCTTTCTTCCTAACACAAGAGACTCGAGCTCATTTGGACGAGAGGAGAGAAGATTAGCATAGAAAATACAAACCAAGCTTTCATAAACCTTGGCAGGGCCATGAAATATGTTTCTCTAACCTTAAAAATCAAAGAAGGGCTTAATAGGGCAATGAAGGGTTTCAAGAAGATTTAGATCAATAACATGACCGACATTCATAGATTTTTGAGTCAGGAGACGAAGAGATTAAAGTTTTTAATATCCAAAAATTGAGACGATTGTCCTCAAAGTAGTTAGGATCAAACTTTACTTTCTTCGGAGAATCAAAACATGGGCGATATCAAGCTATTTTTCAGTCAAGAAATCTCCATCATCGGAGAGGTCATGGTCGGAGATGGAGCGGGCTGAGTTATCAGAGTCAAAATTGACATAGTAATCTGATTTACGAGAGAGTTTTCCACGACCACGAGAGCTTTTGTGAGTGGGGAATGAAGGAGTTTTGGAGGTTTTCACCATAGATGGAGAGAGAAGGGTGCATAGAGAAGAAGAGTGTACGGAGTTTGAAAAGAAAACGTATTAGAAGGGCGGCATACATAATTATGACGCCTATAAAGATGAAAAGAAAATATTTAAAATCACTTAGCACGATTTGCACATACAATTTAACATATTTAATTAAGACAACTGAATATTCGGTAAGGAAAAGAGATAATTAAGGAAAAAAGAAACGTTCCTCAAGCAATGGTTTTGTAAATAAATCAACCAATTGAGAATTAGTGCTAACAAATAAAATATATATGTTACCTTTAACTACATGATCTCTAATAAAATGATGCTTAATATCTATATGTTTTGCCCTACAATGATGGATATAATTATTTGATAAACGTATAGCATTTGAATTATCACAATAAATTTTAACAGTTTTGAAGGATAAATCATAATCACTTAATTGATGCATCATCCAACTTTATTGAGCACAATAATGACCAATAGCAATATATTCAGCTTCAGTAGTTGAAAGAGAAACATATCCTTATTTTTTGCTATTTCAGGAAATTAGAGATTTTCCAAAAAATTGACATGTTCCACTATTACTTTTTCTGTCATCTTTATCACCTGCAAAATCAGCATCTGAGAAACTTTCAAGTATAAATTTGTCAGTAGCAGGACACCATAATCCATAGTCAGATGTCCCTACAAGGTATATGATAATTCTTTTAGTTGCAATAAGATGAGATTCCTTAGGTACAACTTGAAATCTTGCACATCTGCCCACACTGAACATAATGTATGGTCGACTAGCAGTTAAATATAGTAATGATTTAATCATACCTCGATATTCATTTCATCAACAGGTTTACCTTCATCATCTTTGTCAATGGTGCATGTTGGACTCATTGGAGTGTCTAATGTTTTAGCATCAATCATACCAAACTTTTGAATAAGTTCCTTTATATATTTGATATGGTAAATGAATGTTCCTTTGTCAGATTGCATAATTTGTGATTCCAAGAAGAATGTTAATTCTCCATCATACTCATTTCAAATTCACTTTACATTAAATCAGAAAACTCATTGCATAAAGAAGGGTTAGAACTTTCAAATATAATATCATCAACATAAATTTGAATAGTAAGATTTCATGAAGGTGATCTTTTTATGAAAAGAGTGGTGTCAATTTTTCCTCTAGAAAAGCCATACTAGTTAAGAAAATGCTTAAACGTTCATACCATGCTCTAGGAGCTTGTTTAAGACAATAAAGAGCTTTTGAGAGTTTAAAAACATGATATGATTTTTTAAGATTTTCAAAATCTGGTGGTTTCTTAACAAAAAACTTCTTCAATAAAACTATTTAGAAAAGTACTTTTAACATCCATTTGAAAGAGTTTAAATCTTTTGAAAGAAGCATAGGCAAGCAATATGCAAATTGACTCTAACCGTGTGACTGGAGCGAAGATTTCATCATAGTCGACTCCTTCTTGTTGTGAGTAGCCTTGAGCGACTAGACGAGTTGTGTTTCTAACAACTTATCCAGCTTCATTTAACTTATTTCTAAATACCCATTTAGTTCCAATGATTGATGCATTTTTAGGCTTTGAAACTAGTGTCTAAACTTATTTTTCTCAAACTAATCCAGTTCTTCTTGCATAGTCTTTACCCAAATGATCATCGCTTAGAGCTTCATCAACTTTCATTGACTCTAGTTGCGAGATGGGAGCAAGATTTACACCGTTCTTTCTAGTTGTCATGATTTTCATACCGTCAGTTATGTTTCCAACGACAAACTTCTTTGGGTAGTCAGGTTCACTTCTCCATTTGTTTGGTACTGCCTCAACTGATACACTATCGACTTTTCTTGAGGTATAGTCGACTTGTCCTGTACAGTAGTTGACTTTGAGTCATTCTTTGCTTCAGTAGATGGAACAATTATAATGATGGATCTTTCTTCTTCATATGCAATTGTACCTTTCTCAATCAAGCAATTAGTATAATCAAATATTACATGAATAAATTCTTCAATGGAAAAACTACGTTTATTGAATAGTCCATATGATCTACTGGTAGTTGAGTAGCCAAAAAAATACCTTCATCACTTCCTGGATCAAACTTACCAATGTTGTCCTTTCTATTGTTATGAACGAAATATTTGCATCCAAAGAGATAAAAATAGACTATGTTAGGCTTCTTACCATTCCATAATTCATATGGTGTCTTCTTTAGAATAGGTCGGATTAGACACATGTTAAGAACATGACAAGCCGTGCTAATAGCTTTAGCCCAAAAATGATATGGCAACTCATGCTCTACAATCATGGTTCGAGCCATATCTTGCAGAGTCCATTTTTCGTTCAATAACACCATTTTGCTGGGAAGATCTTGGGGAGGAGAAGTTATGTGTATACCATTGTTCATTTCAGAATTCTTCAAATGCTTTATTCTCAAATTCTCCTCCATGATCGCTTCTAATAGAAGTAATGTAATATCTTTTTTCATGATGTACTTTTCCACAGAAAAAAATAAAATTCTTTAGAGTATCATCCTTATGAGCAAGAAAAATAACTCAAGTAAAACGAGAGAAATCATCAACTATCACAAATGCATACCTTTTATCTTGCTATTTGCTGCTAGATTTTTTTTATTTGCTTCAAAATCATTTTTGTACCTATCATTTTTTTTCTTTTGAGAGAAGGGTCTATCAAAACAACATCTCTGCCCCACAAAGGTCTACGTATATCCTACCCTCCCTAGACTCTACTTGTGAGATTACACCCCTTGTGTTGTTGAGGTTTAAAGACTCAAATCCTAACTAATTTTCTTTTTTTCTAGACTCTAATTTCCTTTTTCAAATTTAACTAATGTTAACAGGCAATAAAGAAGTGTTTGCAACTACTCTTTAGCAATAAAAGTGACCTACTACATCATTCTATAACATTAAATACTTAACTCATTCACAAAATCCCGTTTAGGACCCACAATCCTAAATATGTATTTAGCTACTCATTATAAAAGTAACACAAGACAAGATAACAATAATACAAAACATGAATAGTCACTACGATTAAGAGAATTTGGAAGGAATCTTCACTTGAATGTTTGAAATATGCCAAATGACACTTGAATATCTTTGACAAGACAAGAAAAAGTGAATATTCTCTCTATGATAAGACACAAAATCCTAGGAGATATTTATAAAACCTAAAACTTAAGAATTCAAAATTATAAAAATGCCATCGCGTTTACACTCTGCGATTACATAATGGACCGCTCCATAAATAGGGTTAGGGTTCACAGAATTGGATTTTCAATTTTCATAAATGGATCTCAGTCCAATTATGCGGTCTTTAAATTGGTCCATTAAACTAGTCTGCAGTCTGCACAATGACTTCACTGCTCCGCAAATGGAAAAATAGCTGAACTGAGAAGTTTCGTAGATCGGAATACAGTCCGCAAAATCGAAATGTGGATCACAGATGCTCGTTGCACTTTGGGTTTCTCAAGTTCTTCTGCGGTTGAGTGATCATTTTTGCCGGCTGCAGTCTGATTTTGACGTCTGCAATTTGAGTAATTTTTGTAATTCTTCATTTTTCGATATTTTTATCCACGTTTACTTATTTTTTGGTGTCCCAATATAAAATTTCTACAAAAAATAAAATAATATAAGAGACACATTGTACTAATGCATTAAGGAAATAAAAAGTCTATGAAGTTGACATAGAATGTGGTAATTTCGTGAAACATCAAGTGTAACTAAGAGTTAGCTACCGACAGTAAAAATTTTCCATGGAGTAAGTTTTATTGTATTTTGATTCATTTTGTAATACTTATTTGTCATCATTAATTTATTTATTTACATATTGTACAAATGTGCAAAGAAGGAAATACAATTGCAAGTTGTGGTTGTATTCTTTGGCTAGAGTCCCTTTGATAGAGTTCAAACATTAAAAGGGCATGAAATAAATGATTTTAATTTTCATACTAAACTACACGAGAAAATAAGTGCGAAGCAAAACAAAATAATGGTGTTTTAGTAAGAGAAATAGCGAATGATCAAATATAAATTACTATGGTGTTCTTGTTGGGATATTACAAAGGTTGCAGTAAACGGAAATTACAAGTAACTGCTAAAGTAAGAATTGAAATTACAATTCAACTAGAAATCTGAAAATTACAAAGATGAACTAGAAACTGAAAAACTGAAAAACTGCTTTGTTTGCTTGCTGAGTCGAGTGTGGACTCTGTCCTTAAGACAATATTGCCCCGTATGTATCCTTTATACGTCCTGGACAATTCGTCTCCCAAGATAAAACAGCAATGGAACACTTGAGCAAAGGAAACTCAAGAGCTACCTTGAAGAATATTGAGCAAGAAATGATGCAAGGAAGATGTAGGAAGGAACTGCTTTTGCTTGTGTATTTTCGTGTATATATCAAGTATATTTTCTGTAGCTTCTCAACAATGGTGTAGGGGTGTTTATATAGGTGAGGGAGGGCTGTTTAATCGCCTCCATAAATGACCATTATTGGCCAAGTAATGGCCATTATGGAGGTAGTAAAGTCACCAAAATAAATGGTGAAAAGACCAACGGATTTGGCCATTATAGGAGGAGTAATTCACCAAAATAAATGGTGAATTGAGTGCTTGGCGTTTACATTACGACCGTCGAAAATTCTATCTTTCGGAAAACTTCAGGGACCAAACTGTACATCTTGAAACTTCAGGGACCAAACTGTACATCTGAAAGAATTCTGGTCCAAACTGTACTTTTGAAACTTCTGGGATCAAACTGTACTTCTGGCAAAGTTTTCTGGCCCAAAAAGATAATATCGAAGGCCACGACCCGCGACCGCGACCGTGACCCGTGAACCCGGAACCGGGCAGAACCGGGCCGGACGGCGGCGGCCAGGCGTGTGGTCTTTCCTCGAACCGAAGCACATCTAGGTCCTCCCTCCTTTAAACACATGGGATACTCCTTGGGGTCCTAAACCCCAAACTAATTTCGAGTCTTATATACACAACAATTCTTTCTTCCTCTACCGATGAGGGAGAATTGAACACAACACCACACTTTCCATGCTTCAAACACCTCACTTCGTGAACCAATATCTCTTTCATTTCTCAATGAAATTTGACGATTCTTGGCCCTACGGTTATCTACGTACTTAGTACATCATGCATGTGTGAAGAACCGGATTCTCCAACATACGTAACACTAGTGTTTAAGCCGTTAAAGTTGGTCGGTCGCAACTCCCGCCAAAGGCTAATTTCCAACAATCCCCTCTTGAAAGAGATTTTGGCGCACTCACATGGTGTCTTTTCATTTCCAGCAATATTTCAGCGGACCGATGTTGCATAAGGAGAGGTAGCATCAGCTTTGAACCTTCCATAGTTAAATACCATCAGACTTACTTACTGCGCGGTGAACGTGATATCTTGAACCGTCAGTGTTTAGTGTAAGCCCAGTCAATAGTACCAACACAACAAATTCCCTTACTATCTTCTTCGTAATGTTTTGTCCGTTTTGGCCATGGACAACGTCTTGGATTCTTAAGTGCGTTCATTTTGGCGGCGATCCTCGCACTTAAATAGGTGGTCTCCTACAAGGTATCCTCATTGTACCCACTTCACAAGTGTTAGGAACCATTAAAAGTTTTCCAAGAACCTAACCTCAACTGTTGAGGATCATTACAGGTTTTGAAAACTTAACCTTTACCCATACTGCAGATAGCACTTAAAGTCTATCGCGGGAACGGCTGTGGATTTGGTGTTTCTTTCGTAAATCACTATCCGAAGTGCTCATACTTCCACCGGCGATCAATCGAACCTTTACAACTTAGTTTTCCCATTGAACCAAATTAGGATCTCCAGTTAGTAAGGTTGATTCTGCATTGTATTAGTCCTTATATTTTGGGTTTTAAGCCCATTCCCCTAGACAGGCAAGCCATCTGATCCTTGGGTAAGCCCTTTGTCAATGGGTCTGCTATATTATCCTTTGACTTAATGTAATCAATGGATATTATACCCGTGGTGATCAGTTGCCTAACGATCTTATGCCTCCGTCGAATATGACGAGACTTGCCGTTGTACATAGCATTTCGTGCCCTTCCTAGAGCCGACTGACTGTCGCAGTAGATCATTACCGAAGGTATGGGTTTGTTCCAACACGGAACATCCTTTAAGAAGTCATGAAGCCACTCAGCTTCTTCTCCTGCTTTGTCTAAAGCGATAAACTCCGATTCCATCGTGGATCGGGCGATGCAAGTTTGCTTAGAGGATTTCCAAGACACAAATTTCACCACCAATTGTAAATACATACCCACCGTGGACTTGGTGTTCTCTATATCGGATATCCGGTTTGCATCACTGTACCCTCTAGTACAAATTTGGATATCTCGAATAGTGTAACCCGTAATTTAACGTGTATTTCAGGTATTGTAATACCCGATTCAACGCCTTCCAGTGGTTATCACTCGGATTACGGGTGAACCTAGCCAACTTATTGACTGCGTAAGCAATATCAGGTCGGGTGCAGTTTGTTATATACATCAAACTACTGATCACCTGTGCATATCGCTCTTGGTATACAGGTGCACCAAGATTTTTATCAAGCTTTTGATTGGTATCCATTGGTGACTTTATCGGTGAACTGTCTAACATCTCAAACTTTCTCAAAACATCCTCGATGTAATGAGACTGAGATAAAACCAGCCTGTCAGACGTCTTAGAGATTTTAATCCCTAAGATGACATCTGTGATACCCATATCCTTCATGTCGAAGCATTGTTTCAACATGTTCTTAGTCTCTAGGATTACCCTAGGACTGCTTCCTGTGATTAACATGTCGTCTACATACATGCATATCATAACAAACGAGTCAGAGTTACCTTTCGTGTAAACACATTTATCACACTCATTAATGACGAACCCCTTTGATAGTAGAGTACTATCAAATTTTTCGTGCCATTGCTTCGGGGCTTGTTTGGCCGCATGCAGATTTGATAAGTCGACAGACTTTCTTCTCTTGCCCTTGAACCACGTACCCCTCGGGTTGGTCCATATAGATTTCTTCTTCCAAATCGCCGTTTAGGAAGGCTGTCTTAACATCCATCTGGTGTATCTAAAGGTCACGCAAAGCTGCGATCGCAATGAATACCCGTATGGATGTCATCCGGGATACCAGAGAGTATGTGTCAAAGTAGTCAAAGCCTTCTGTTTGCCGATAGCCCTTGACTACCAACATGGCTTTGTACTTGTCTATAGACCCATCTGCTTTGTATTTCCGTTTGAGTATCCACTTACACCCCAACGGTTTATTTCCCGGAGGAAGATCAACCAACTCCCAAGTATGGTTATGCAGAATGAAGCTTATTTCACTCTCAATAGCTTCTTTCCAGAGCGGTGCTTCTGGAGTTGACAACACCTTAGCAATTGTCCTTGGTTCATCATTAACCATATAAGCTACAAAGTCAGGACCGAAGGATTTATCCTTCCTGACCCTTTTACTTCGCCTTAGATCCATCTCTGGAGTCTCCAAGTTCTGAGAGTCTGGAACACTAGATTCCGGATGTTCAGCCACCTTGAGATTCGCTAGATCTGAACCATTCGGTCCGGCGATCAGGACTCCGGTTCTTGAGAGCTTTGTGCATAACTTCGGCCCAAAAGATAATATCGAAGGCCCGCGACCCGCAGCCCGCTGCCGCCGCAGCCCGCGGCCGGAACCGGAACCGGACCGGACGGGCGGCGGCGGCGCGCGGTCTTTCCTCGAACCGAAGCACATCTAGGTCCTCCCTCCTTTAAACACATGGGATACCCCTTGGGGTCCCAAACCCCAAACCAATTTCGAGTCTTATATACACAACAATTCTTTCTTCCTCTACCGATGAGGGAGAATTGAACACAACACCACACTTTTCATGCTTCAAACACCTCACTTCGTGAACCAATATCTCTTTCATTTCTCAATGAAATTTGACGATTCTTGGCCCTACGGTTATCTACGTACTTAGTACATCATGCATGTGTGAAGAACCGGATTCTCCAACATACGTAACACTAGTGTTTAAGTCGTTAAAGTTGGTCGGTCGCAACTCCCGCCAAAGGCTAATTTCCAACAGTTCTAACTGAAATAGTAAAACTTTAATGTTTAAAAGTAAATAATTATTTTATTTAAATGTGATTAGTGGGATATTGATCACATCGAAAAAAGAAGTGGAAATAGATAAGCATGATTTTGTTAATACTAAGTGCAAACTAGCAACAAATGAACATTTGTGCTTGTATCTCAAGCAGAATAAGTTTTTTGTGTCAAGGATAATCTTCTTACAAAATTGTCAATTATTTTGAATGGTCATTCTACCTATTATACTGGAGGTGCTATCGATGAAGATACTTTTCTACACGATACTTGTAATGATTTCTGGCATACACTGGAGGAAGATGAAGACTTTATAAACTAGGGAAGACATGATCTTGATGTTATTAACAGTGATGTTACCTTAGCTAATGATATTATTGAAGTTAACGAGTCATAACCTGAAATTGATGATAAATATATGTTATTGTAAACATTTAGAAGTCTTTTTTTTTGGTTAATACATTTAGAAGTCTTACTTGCACATTATTTATATTAATTCATGTTAACAATTTTACTTATTTCTTGAGAAATGATCTTTATTATATTGAATTATTCTAATCGAATATGAATTAATATTCAGTAGTGTTGAATTTATAATTTTAATTGGATTAAAATTGGAATGTTATTTTTGACAGGGTGTATGTTGATGGATGCTTCAGTTGCAGGAGAAACTGTGTCAATTTTTTGTTTGATCAACAGGCTAAATATTAGAATCTTGTAATGTAATTTTCTTTTATCAAGTACTTGGCATTCCCTGTTTACTGAAAAACTTATTGTTTTCCTCTTTCTATTGCGATACTCTTCACATTTTATGTCTTTCATGGAGCATATAATATCTATTTCACATGTTGTATGATTTTATCATAAAGTTTATCTCTTTATTTTACTTTATGCACTTATTTATGAATTTGTCTTCAATTTAGATACTGATTTGATGAATATTTAATTTTATGATACCATATAAGAACCGGTTTATGTAAGCAATTATACCCATCAGAATGTAAAAGTCTCTCAGAAAGCATATATAAGTACACATTTCTATAACTATAAAATTTGTTACATTTAATTTATTACTATAATTAATTTGTACTATTTTATGGCAACTTCAAGCGTAAGAAAAAAAATTTAAAGTGATTAAAAGATTAGTATTGCTACAATAAATTTCAACTCGTGGTAAAGAATAATTGTTAGCTATAAAATTTTATCACAACAATAATTTTGTGGCTATATCATTTCGTCGGTAAAAATCTGCTTTATGGTCGATAATGGAACAAGGCATAAGGCGATGCATAAAAAGTAATGGCAATCAATATTGAAATAACATAAACGATAAATAGAGAGAAAAGGTAAAATGTTCTCATTGATATCTTTAGAGTCCTCAATGTGCAGTACAATCTCTGAGTAGAATGAGTCGAAATCAAGTAATATCTCGAGACTTTGTGTACAAAAAACGTATAAATAGGCTCCTATAGTGGGAGATATTAAAAGGTTAAGTAAAATGCTTTTCTATGTATACAAGTACTGAGCTAGAGAAAAAAAAACAGATGAGATTAAGTGTTTAGAAGACCTGATCGAAGTTGAATACCCTTGAAGCTTGTTCCTCGTATGCTGTATATAGAGGCTATGTGGTTGGAGTTCACGACAGACTTGTTGGTCTTTTATTAGACTATTCAATTGTGCGGATGGCTTGTGATCTGCATGGTTGGGGTCATAGGCTCTTATTCTTCAGAGGCAAATGTGGCCATAGGCTGAGGGGAATCATGTATAGGTCATTTGGATAAGGTGCACGGCCATTTTCTTGGATTAGGTCCAAGGATCATGTGTTTGGAGCACACGTTGGTATATATCACATTGTATATCATTTATATCAATACACACACACAGAATTTCATGGATATATAGTGTGATATAGTGTATACATGAAGATATAACAGGGAATACACAAGTGGAGTCGTCATCAGCCTGTAGTTTTCAATCTGAAATTCAGGTCAAATCTGCCCCAAATCGTCTCCAAACACCTTCAAAATTGATATTCAAGTTCATTGAGATGTTTCTGACAAAATTCAATATCACCCAATCAAGATAAATGACAGATAATGATGAAGTAGAGAGAAAGAGTAGTGAATTCTTGTTGATATCCTTTGTGTCTGCAAAGTATGATATAGTTCCTGGTGACAGAGAGCTAAAATCAAACAGTATCTATTGTTGGGATACAATTGTTGTAGGGAACGAGAAGTAAATAAATATTACAATAATAGAAAGGATAAACTAACTATTATAATAAACTGGAAAATAAGAACTTAACCGATTGCTTGTGTGATTCGCTGAGTCGAGTGATGTCACTCTTTCTTTAAGACAAGATTGCCCCGTATATCTCCTTTTACGGTAGTGAGCAATAGTCTCCCAAGATACAACATCAACTTTAACAAGTGAGCAAAGGAAACTCAAGTGTTACTCTTGAAGAACTTTGAGTATAGTGACTTTGCTAGAGAGGAAGAATATGAAATCAGAAAATCTGGAGAATTTTCTAAGTGTTGGGTGTAGTGTCTTTCAATTGAGTCAAAGGCCTCAATTTATAGTGTAAGTAGAAGACCCCTCAACTAGCCAACTAATGGCCTTCAATATCCATGTAATTGCACTTGATTGTGAGGTTACATTCAGCCAAATAATGGCTGAATTCATGTGGTAAGTAATGGAGAATCAATGCTCCAAAATCAGCCCAAACGTCAGATTTTTCCAACTTTCCATAGCAGCATTCTGCCTCTGAAGTGCAGACTCCGATGGTCGACCAGCCAATTTGCCCTTGGCCTGCACTGGGAGGCGCCAGCGGCTCAGACGGTTGTGGTCTGCGACCGCTACGGCTCATGGCGATTTTCGACTCATTTCATTTTACACTTTGTACATTTGTTCCTTCATTTACCAACGTGGAATACTTTGTCATTTGGCCAATAACCGTCCATAATTCTATGTCTCAAACGTATTACATACATATCAATATCTCTTTCACTAATGAAATTTGCGATACTTGACACTACGTGTGCACACAATGGCGCACCATGTGTGTGCGCCAAAATCTCTTTCAAGAGGGGATTGTTGCATCTGGATAGGTAGCATACGCTTTGAACCTTCCATAGTTGAATACCATCGGAATTATTTACTGCGCGGTGAATGTGATGTCTTGAACCGTCAGTTTTTAGGGTAAGCCAAGTCAACGGTACCAACACAACAACTTTCTCTACTCAGTTCTTCGTAATGTTTTGTCCGTTGTGGCCGTGGACACTTCTTGGATTCTTAAGTGCGTTCATTTGAGGCGGTCTGTCCTCGTACTTAAATAGGTGGTCTCCTACATGGTATCCTGCTATACCCTACTTTACAAGTGTTAGGAACCATTGAAATTTTTTCCAAACCTAACCTCAACCGGTGAGGATCATTAAAGATTTTGGAAACTTAACTTTCACCCACACTGCAGATAGCACTTATAGTCTATCACGGGAACGACTTTGGATTTGGTGTTTCTTTACAGAAATCACTATCCGAAGTGCTCATGCTTCCACCGAAGCGATCAACTGAACATTTACAGCTTAGTTTTCCATTGAACCTAATTCTTGGGATCTCCAGTCAGTAAGGTTGGGTTACCACCATATTGGTCCTTATACCTTGGGTTTTAAGCCCATTCCCATGGACAGGCAAAACATCTGATCTTTGGGTAAGCCCTTTGTCAGCAGGTATGCTATGTTATCCGTTGACTTTATGTAATCAATAGATATTATACCCGTGGTGATCAGCATTGTCTTATGTCTCCGTCGAATATGACGAGACTTACCGCTGTACATAGCATTCCGTGCCCTTTCTATAGCCGACTGGTTATCACAGTGGATCATTACAGAAGGTACGGGTTTGTTCCAGCAAGGAACATCCTCTAAGAAGTCGTGAAGCCACTCAGCTTCTTCTCCTGCGTTGTCTAAATCGATAAACTCCGATTCCATCGTGGATCGGGCGATGCAAGTTTGCTTAGAGGATTTTCAAGACACAGCCCCACCATCAATTGTAAATACATACCCACTAGTGGACTTGATGTTCTCTATATCAGATATCCAATTTGCATCACTGTACCCCTCTAATACAACTGGATATCTCGAATAATGCAACCCGTAAGTTAGCGTGTGTTTCAGGTATTGAAGTACCCGATTCAACGCCTTCCAGTGATCATTACTCGGATTACGGGTAAACCTAGCCAACTTGTTGACTGCATAAGCAATATCAGGTCGGGTGCAGTTTGTTATGTACATCAAACTACCAATCACCTGTGCATATTGCTCCTGGCATATGGGTGCACCACGATTTTATCAAGCTTTTGATTTCTATCCATTGATGACTTTATAGGCGAACTGTCAAACATCTCAAACTTTCTCAAAACATCCTCGATGTAGTGAGACCTGAGATAAGACCAGTCCGTCAGACGTCTTAGAGATTTTTATCCCTAAGATGACATCTGCGATACACATATCCTTCATGTCGAAGCATTGTTTCAACATGTTCTTAGTCTCTAGAATTATGCTAGGACTGCTCCATGTGATCAACATGTCGTCTACATACAGACATATCATAACAAACGAGTCAGAGTTACCTTTCATGTAGACACATTTGTCACACTCATTAATGGCGAAACCCTTCGATAGTAGAGTACTATTAAATTTTTCGTGTCATTGCTTCGGGGCTTGTTTCAGCCCGTACAGATATTTGACAAGCCGACAGACTTTCTTCTCTTGCCCTTGAACCACATACCCCTCGGGTTGGTCTATATAAATTTCTTCTTTCAAATCACCATTTATGAAGGCTGTCTTGACATCCATATTGGTCGGGTCAAATGCAAAAAATAAAACCTGAGGGCAAGTCCTAAAATTGATCAAAACTCATTAATCACTAATCTAAATTTTATCACTCCTAGATTGGTGGGATGGTGGAACAGAAACCAGAAAAAACGCCTTTTTTAATCCCTTTTAGGTAATTTAGGATTTTATAGTGATTGGGTCAAGTGTAAAAAACAAAACATGATGGCAAATCTCAAAATTGATTAAAACTCATTAATCACTAATCTAAATTTTATCGACCCTACTTTATAAAAATAACTTGAGAGTTGCTCCCACTCAATTTTGAAACGTTTTTGTCACATATAATTAAATATCCCATTTTACTTATTAATTATTCTCACCTTCTCAATTTATGCACACTTTTATTTTTTCAAGAGTCAAATTGACTAATATTTGAAGTTAAATTAAATTAGACAATTTAATATTTTGAAATTAAAATTTAAATATTTTAAAAAGTAAAAATTATATGAAAAATACTAGTATAAGTTACAATTTTTTAATGTCAATATGATGAAAAAAATATATTACAAAATATTATATTACTTAAATTTTAAAAGTGAATAATGTCATATAAATTAGGAAAGAGGAAAATAATGCATACCATTTAACGAGCCTAACTTAAATTTGAAGTATACTGATTTTTCGATGTTATAAAACATCTAAATTTTAAAAGGAAAAAGGGTCAAATTTAAACTCCAATTATGCTTTATTATTTAACATTGTCCTCCATCAAATTTTGAAATCAAATTTACCCTTCCCGTTAACAACTTGTTAAATTTGACGTAGCTCGACGGATTTATGAGTTAGGCTGCATGTTACATACGTCTCACCCCAGTTGTGTAACCCGTTACCCCTACCGTGTATATTCTTTCACCAGTTACCCTCACTGTTGCTTCTTCTCCAGCGGACCTCTGTCATCTCCGGCGAGCTCCGACGAGTTCCCATGTCTCAAGTCCACACGTGACGATTCCGGGAATAAAAACCACCGGATGCTTAGCCTTCAACCCTTCTTTCTGCAACTTAACGCCCGGCGAATCAGGTAACGGCCCGGTTATCTTCTCCGTCACATACTGTGGAAACGACGCCGTTATAGCATTGTATAAAAACAACAAAATCCACCATACACAACATATACATCTAACGAACCAACAACAACTGTCAATACACGACCATTTATGCGCCTTCACATTCTTCTTATCGTCTTCTTCATCAGGCTTTGGCTCAATTTTATTTTCAGGTGCTTTTCTTCTTCGTAATAATGACATTTCTTAATCTTTTATTTAGCTTCAATTAGCAATAGTAATAATGCCTTGACATATATAGTTTCCTAGGGTTCTGTGAGAACAGAGATGACCGGAAGACGGCGGCGTCGGCGAAAGAGGTAACGGATACACAATTGGGTGAGCCTACGTGGATCCGACGTGGAATCCAACTCATAAATCCGTCCAGCCGAGGGCAAATTTAACAAGTTTGCTAACGGGAATGGTAAATTTGATTTCAAAGTTTGACGGAGGGCAATGTTAAACTATAAAACATAGTTGGAGGGTAAATTTGACCCTTAAACCGACGAAAAATTTAAAAGATTAGCAAACCAAAATAAATAAAAATAAACAGCCTGGTTCTTATCTTCAAAAATGGGTGAAGCATTAGGAGGAGAGAAGCAAAATAGTGTGGCATCATCAAACTGTTTAATTTCAGTACCCTTCTCAACCCCGCCAATTATTCAGCCTAAATCAAATCTACACTTGTTAAACATGGCACAAACTTCATCATCAAATGCCTTTCTTCATTTTCACAACTCCCTAGTCTCTACTGCTGAGAAATGACTCAGTTTGCTTCATTCTTTTGTTCCCTCTTCTCATTTCCAAAATTTCTCAGTACTCTTTTCAATTTATATGACACTTCTTTTTAGTTCTGCCGTTTCGTTTCACTATACTCAGGACTTCTAATTCAATTACCTTATTAACTATTCAAAATTTAAATTAGGATGTGATGATTTCTCTTCCAATTAACTTTTCCTCAATTAAATTACTCTGACAATTTATATGACACACTTTTCTTTTTAATCAGTCTAAAAAAGAATGACACATTTACTTTTCGACAATAATTTAACTTCACATTTTACATTTTACGTTTTACGCTTAACGAAATGATTTATAACCACACAAATATCTTTGACTTGTTTTAGACCACAAGATTCAACAGTCTTTCTTTATTTGTTAAACTAAATGACCAATCAAACTGCATCATATAAATTGAGACGGAGGGAGTATAATATTTCTCAATACAACTAATATAATACTCCCTCCATTTCACTTTATTTGTATTAGTTTGACTAGACACGAGGTTTAAGAGAGTACAATAATTTTTTTGAATCTTATTGTCTTAAACTATAGATATGTATAATGTATCAAAATTCCCTTTAATCTTGTGTTCTTAAACATGTGTTATGTTAAAATTAAAGAGTTGTCATATTTAGGAAAGATACATTCTTTTTGAAACAGACTGAAACACAAAGTAAGACAAATAAATTGAAATAGAGGGAGTACAACATTTTAAACCTCGTATGTTAAGCCTTGTATGAGATGAAATGGAGGGAGTATATAGACGTATGTGTGTAAAAAAGATGATATTTGTGATTTTGCTTAGTATTTTTTTTTTTTTGGAATGTATATATACTGGAAATAAGTATCCTATTCAAAAGGCAGATAGTTGCTGAATTAGGGTAGAATCAATTAAAGCAAAGAGGAAATGCGTTAAAGGCTAAAGCTAATGCTCTAGCTCTGGAGCTGGACTAATATATGAGTTGGTAATTTTGTTTCACTAGGTTTTGTTTGATTTTAGTTGAATACCAACATCAGTTTACCATAAGTGTACATTAACACTTATAGAGCAACTTATCAGCTGTGACCTAGAAAGTTTAATTTGTTAGTAAGCGGCTCGGTTAAGCTCTGAGCTGGTAGGATAGGTGTAGCATGCTATAAATTTTGGTGTATAGAACATGAGGCCTTAAGTTGGCTTTGTGAAATTGTTAACTTTTTCGAAGTCAAGATGAATGTATATCCAACGGCTTGATTCTAAGAATTGTTGATATCTTCATTAAGGATAGTTGATAGTGCAATACTTAGTGTAAAGCAAATTCAAGTGTTTGTCGTAAAAGATGATATCTGTTATAGATTTATTGTGTGATGTTTCTCAAGGGATTGTAAGGAATTAATACTGAACAGTATAGGTTCACTCCTACTGTGAATGTTTAAAAAAAAATCTCAGTTTGGCTATGGAAACTGGGAGGAAATTTTGTGAAATTTGCATTCTCTCGGTGGTTTTATTGGCTTTGTTGGACATCTCCCTCAGTTTCTCTGTCAAAAGTTCTCCTTTCAAAATGAAAGAAGGTTATAATGGCTAGTGTGGATTTTGTATACATCGGAGAAAAACTTTTGCGATTCCAACAGTAAGAACTATCGGGTCACTGGTTATATGCAACCACCTGTTTTTATCACAAGTTGATTGCTTTTTGAAAAGAAGGTTAGTGGCTTGAGAGCACCTCTCTGAGAAACTAAATTGAGAATTGAAAAGCACCTAAGGGTGATCTAGTGGTCAATGAAGTGTGTGCTAACCATGAAGATCAGGGTTCAAATCCCAACCAAAGCAAAATAACTAGGTGGTTTCTCCAATCTGCTTAGACCTTGGTGGACAGAGTTACCCGATACCCGTGATGGTGGCATGTAGTAGGTATTTAGTGGAATAGTCGGAAGCGTGCGCAAGTTGGCTCAAACACCACGATCACTATCATCATCAAGAAGAAAAAAATAATATGAGAATTGACAAGAAAACAATGAAGGTTGTTCAGAATGATTATGTAGTTATGTGACAATTTTATTTTTAGTTGTTTTTTATGGAAGGCTAAAGTGCCAAGGGAGGTTCTGTGGAGATGCTTGGAGGCTAAAGGTGTACATGTGGCGTACATTAGGGTGATAAAGGACATATGATGGAGCCAAGACCAGGGTTAGGATAGAAAAGTGGGAGGAGACTCGGAGCATTTTCCCGTTATGATGGGGTTGCACCAGGGATCGACTCTTAGCCTGTTTTTATTTGCCCTCGTGATGGATTGTTTGACGCGACAACTTCAAGGTGAGGTGCCATGGTATGTTATTCACGGATGACATAGTCTTGATTGACGAGACTCGCAACGGAGCTAATGATAAGCGGGAGGGTTGGAGACAAACTCTGGAGTCTAAAGGGTTCAAGTTGAGTATGACCAAGACGGAGTACTTGGAGTGCAAGTTCAGTGACGTACCACGTGAGACTAGCGTAGAAGTGAGGTTTGGTACCCAGGTCATTCGGAAGAAAGATAGTTTCAAGTATCTTGGGGCTATTATACAAGGAAATGAGGAGATTGATGATGATGTCACACATCGTATTGGTGCAGGGTGGATGAAATGGAGGCTCGCTTCCGGAGTCCTGTGTGATAAGAAGGTGCCACCAAAACATAAAAGTAAGTTCTACAAAGTGGTGGTTAGATCGACTATGTTGTATGGGGCGGAGTGTTGGCCTGTCAAAAACTCCATGTTCAGAAGATGAAAGTTGCTGAAATGAGAATGCTAGGATAGATGTGTGGGCACACTAGGAGAGATAGAATTAAGAATGAAGATATTCGGGACAAGATGGGAGTAGCCTCGGTGGAGGACAAGATGCGGGAAGCGAGGTTGAGATGATTTGGGCATGTGAAGATGAGAGACACATATGCCCTAGTGCGGAGGTGTGAGAGGTTGGCTATGGACGGTTTTAGAAGGGGTAGAGGTAGGCCGAAGAAGTATCGGGGAGAGGTGATTAGACAGGACATGGCGCAGTTTCAGCTTACCGAGGACATGACCTTAGATAGGAGGTTATGGAGAATCCAGATTAGGGTAGAAGGTTAGTAGGTAGTCCCGCTTAGTCTATCATACTAGTAGACGCAGTATTCTTTTATAGTTTCATGTCCTTTGATTTCTGCTGCTATATGTTGTTTCGGATACTTCGATTATCTTATTTACCTGTGGTGGTTAAAGCTTCCTTTGCAGAATGCTTTATCATGGCTTATTCACTTTCGTTACTTTCATTTTCATACTGCGTACAATAGACCCTTGTGGTCCGGCCCTTCCCCGGACCCCGCGCATAGCGGGAGCTTAGTGCACCCGGCTGCCCTTTTTTTTACTTTCATTTTCATACTGCTTTAAATTTATTGCCAGTGTCTGACCATTTCTTTTGCTTTTGCTTATGTTTTCTCTTGAGCCGAGGGTCTTTCGGAAACAGCCTATCTACCTACCAAGGTAGAGGTAAGGTCTGCGTACACTCTACCCTCCCAGACCCACGTTGTGTGATTTCACTGGGTATGTTGTTGTTGTTTGATGGAAGACACTCATTTTCCGAGCATCCTTAGGAAATGTCCAAAAAATGTTCTTACTAATAGCCAAATTTCAATGGAGGAACAGTTAAAGATTACTGATACATAAGCTTTTGGTTGATCTGGCAACTTTTTTTTGAAACTGTTACTATAGATCTGGCAACTTATTATTGTCTAACCACAATTTTTAGAAAAATGCAATTGAATCTTGGAATACTTGACTTACTGCAAGTTCGCCTCAATTTGCAAATTCGCAACTCCTGGGTCGATTTCTCATATGAATACATGTGAGTTGCATGGCAGAGTTTCAAAGTTCTCAGATGAAATGTTATATTCATTGTTTCTTAAAGTTTCTTAGTTTTTCTCATCGAAATATTCTAATTTTTTATCTTCTCCATGTCCCTTCCTTTTCTTACTTAACAATTTGTACTCTTGACTTATTTGAGAAATGATAAGTTTCTCGGCTTGTTTCATTGCCTTTTATCTGTGTATTAGTTCGAGTATGCTCAACTGAATTTACTTCCAGGTACAGTGCAGGACTTACCAGAGCTTGGGTAATCTGTCCCATCACAATTTTGCGGCTGTCTTGCCTGGTGATGCAGTTGCAGGAATTGTTGTTGCAAATGGAGTTATAAACTTCTTGAACATTACAATTCATTACTGGTTTGCAGGCTTGTTTTGACCTGGTTCCCAAATGCTCCTCCTGCCATTGTCAGTCCCCTCAGGTATGCTTTATAGTTCAACAATGTATAATTCAAATGACTTGCTTTATAATCAATTAAAGTAATGGCAACATTGCATACTGGGGATATATATGCTAATGAAAGAAATTGATAAGTTTAAATAGTGATTCAAGACGTCCTCAAAATTCAAGCGTCCAAATGGTATCCTCCTTCTCTTGCTTCAATGAAACTGATAACTAAATAATCCATAGAAAGGACACTAATAACTAAATTTCTATCAATAGCTCAACTTTTTCCTCACTTTAATTCAGAACTTCTTTTATTGCTATTTTACTTTACTTTGGAGACAATATCAGCGTGTTTGGTCTTCTGTTTGTGGCTTTGCATTGATGAATCAGATTGGGGATTAAGACTTTCAGTGTGTTATAAATAGTCCTCTAGGACCTTATCAAAAGAATACTAATAGTAATCCACTGGAATCCTTGGGCAGACTGTGTGTACTTCTTGCCCAGTGAAAGTGGCAAGAATGTGAACTTCTACAAGCAAATCAACTGCATTAGCAGAGCTCCGTTGACATGCTTCTTTGTTATAATACTATTGGTCAACATCATGGAAAGTATTTAGAAAACCTAAGCTGTGTATTCTTCTCATGTGTTATTTCTAAAATTTGAGCATTCATACAGGTTATAAACTGTGGATATTGTAGTTTTCAGGACTTGATTACCTCTATTATTCGGATTTTATCTGAACGAAAACGACTTAGAGAACGTAGTGTCAGTCAGCTGAGTATGGCTCAATTGTGTGTGAAATGCATAGATTGTTAAAAATGTTGTATTCCTTTTCAGCATTCTATGTGACCCATACTTGAACATATTCCGTGGGCTTATTCCACCACTTGGAGGGACTCTGGATCTTTCGCCTATATTGGCATTTCTTGTTTTGAATGCCTTCACCAGCACTGCATCTGCACTTCTGTACTTCCTGCTGAACTTCCATCCACAACTGGGAGATCATCATCAGATACTACACCTCGTGCACCAATATTTCATCGTACTACATCGCAGAAGAAGTGGATGAGGAGACTTGCTGGAAACTAACTCAAAGACTGCTGAGGATGAAAGTTAAGCTGGTTTCTGCTCATCAGTGATGTATTCAGCAAATGCTCGAGTGCTAATACCATTCTCTGTTGACACTATACTTTTGACATTAAAATGTAAATCCGCTGTTGTACTACAAATGGAATTTTTTTTCATGTAAACCCCCAGAAAGCTTTTCATCACTCTATCATGTAAAAATATTCGTCAGCTCAATAGTTCCTAGTACCTAAAAGAGAGGATATACTAATGATCTTTGCCTATTATTACCACACATATTAAGTACTGAATAATCCACTGATAAACAATTAAACATTCTCTTTTCTCTTACTTTTTAGATGGAAGGTAATATTAAATTATGTCACTATCATGTGAATATATTTTTGATGGAGGCTCCGATAACCTAGTAGATGATGTGAATCACTTTATGTAAAAACTTATCCCATTTTGTTCTTCCTCAGAAGGAAGCTAATTTTATGTAGGTTATAGGTCTAGACACCGAAATTTTATCAGATTTAAAATAGGATTATGTAATATAAGTCTAATTCAATCTTCAAACTATAAGGTTCGTACATATTCTCCTGAAAGACATTTCGACAGAAATTCCTGGGATATTCACAAAGAGATCAAGACAACAAATATTGCTTTTATCAAACTGCCCGATGTTTTTGGAGATCAAATACATATCAAGGATGTTATCCTACGTTCGAGAAATACGCTACTAACGACCCTCAAATCGCGGAGAAAATTGGGGGAGAAGAATTAAGGAAGAAACAGAATTGTACATGCATTGTTTATTAATAAAATATTTTATTTGTGGTTGTAATTATTTTTGGCATATCGAAAATTTTGTTGCAAACAGCATCATCCCAGTGCACAAAATTCAAATTTACAATGATGCTTTGTGAAAATGGAGAGCATCACGAGAGATTCCAGGTTGATGCGGCCAGAATCAGATGCCAAACTACACAACACCACTTGCATACATATCTAATTCTTTTGCCCACTTTTCCAATGCCTTGTTCATATCCATACACCACACAATATTGATCAACAGAACCCGAAAGGAGCTGCCTTTCATTCCTTATCTTCCAAAAGAATATCAACTTAATGAAAAGGGTTACCATTTCTCTCTTTTTTTCTCTAGAGGGGTCACTCTCTTTTTCGTCGTTAACAAGGGATGGGAATTCAAATCTATAAAGTCCCCCAATCCTGTGGCCTAGATGAATTATCCACCTTCACTAGAAAAAGAAGATTCTTACCAAAAGGAAAAAGAAACACACACTGAAGATTCTGGAAATTAAGACAATTTAATAACCAATGCCCCTATCAAAAAGGTCTTAAGTTGAGGAAGCATTGGTGACTAGAAAAAAACTATATTCAATGGAGGAGGAATCTTTAAGCAGGAGAGGCAAGTTTCCTACAAATGATAGGAGGTTTTTGGCCATAGGCATTGGACTTCTGGCTGTCATTTCTCCTCTATACATTGACAGTAGAAAAAACACTATTGAACCTCAACTTGAAGAACAAACCATCAACTTCCTTCCCTATCTTCCCCTGCTCTTCTTGATCACTCTCATCATGAGCATAAGTATTTCTCATCAATTGGCCCGGTTCTCATCATATGATCATAGGCTTCTAGCGATAGGTCTTACACTTGTTGCTATTGTCTCACCTCTGTACATCGACAGGAGAAAGTTAGTTGGTCCAGAGCTTGAAGAGCAATCACTTGGCATCTCTTCTTACTTGCCATTGCTCATGTTGTTTCTCATCATTGCCATTGCTATGTCATGCTACTTGGACCAGAGCTTTACCAGGTTCGATCCTTACTGGATTCACAGGGTTGGTGGTTCTTCCACTGGGATTCTCATTCTTCTCTTTGTTCTTGCATTTGTTTTGAAGTTTAAAGCTCTCTAGCATGATAAACAGAGGGGCTAAAGAAATGTACCTTGTATGCTTCTGTTGTAGTGTTCATGTGTGGTTTGAAAAGGGGAAAATATAGGCTTTTGACTAAAGCATTAACAAATATTGAAGTAAAACCAACTCAAGACTTGATTTCACCATTGCCGTTATTTACTGCAAGGAAACGAGCAATCCTGTAATAGATGGTTACTACACCCATAGATAATTAAAATGTTACCCACCCCTCAATACAGAACTGCTAAGTCTAGCAGTTGAATTGACAGATCTAGATAGACAGAATGCATTTGGAAGTGAGCACCAAGCAGATGATGATGACTTGAAGAATGATTTAGCAATAAGGAGATACTTGTCATAGTAATCAACTCAATGCAATCTATGATCAGAAAGAAACAGTCTATAACGTTGAGGACAAGAAAGGTATTGCTATAAGGCCAGATTTTGGCAACCATTTTCATTCTAGTTATCATGTATGACCTGTAAAGTAAAATCTAACTCAAAAATAAGGAAGAAGAGGCTGTTCCAAAAGAAAAGATTACAACAAAAAGGCGATTTCTATTTGTTCCAGTGGGTGCAATACTGTGCATTGAGGAATCTTTAGATGCATCGTCAATCATAATGTAAACTGTCCATGAATTAGGAAGACATCGGTGCTGGTGAATACTTCAACAGAACTTCCATGGCATCAAACCTGCTAATCTTATCAAATATCGGAGTCATACTCAATCCAATGATCTGCACTACAGTGTTTGAGTGGCCCTTTATGAATACATCTGTTATCTGCAAGAAAGCAAAATTTTGCAAATTATCAAACATTCTGATTCTTAAATATCATCCCAATTCTACGCTCAGTGAAACCTCAGAAAAGAGGGTAAAAATGACATGGACATTAAATCAGAAAGGATCAGACGACAGTGAAAATGAAGAACGCAAAATAGAGAACTGGATGAGGTAAGAAAAGATGCATGACAAGTTCCCCTCGTCGAAGTACCACCTTTCTTATCTGTTCAGTATCCCTTTCACTTTGTAGGGATATCAGATGTATCATAATTGTGGAAAGTGGCAATGGGCCAAACTGATACCGACCAACTAGTTGGAACAGAAATCCATGCAGAAAGAGCTAATAAATTTAGTGAATTAGAAGGTTGTGCCGCTAATTGAAAAGATACTTGAATACCCCGAGCCATTTCTTGTTATATAGTTATAGCAGACAGTAGTGTTTTGCATGGTTATGAGCCGAGGAAACGATAATGTGCATGAAATAGGTGAACGCTTAAAAGTGCCAAAAACAAAATTGAAAAACTCGTTAGCTATTGGGTTGCCAGGCATACCTGTGTACATCCAAAGAGTTTGAGTTGCTTAAGCGACAAGCAGCTGTCCACAATAAGTCCTAGCTCTTCGTCACTTATTCTGCGACACCATGATAGGTCCAAATGCAGTAACTTTCTTGAACTTTTGGCTAGTGAGAAGGCAGTGCTAGTGCTAACCTGTAAAAGATCTCCGCCAGTCACTAACAAAGTTAACTATATGCCTTTCCCCTGCTCTTTACCAAAACCAAAAGGAATTGCTCTCTCTTTCTCTTTCTACGGAGATAATGACGCTATTTCAATCTTATTCATCTATTAATTTATTTATTAACCTAAGAGTCCAGGCTAACCTTCTTTTAACAATAAAACAAAAACAAAGTCCAGGCTAACCCAACACAATTATATTGTAAAAGAAGACCACACATGGGCAAAATGATTGACATATTAACAACCTCAATAAAAATAAGATAAAAATCATATCCTAGCTATTATAACTTATAACTAAAAGTAGGGGGCAGGCTAATTGCAACACAAACGTAAATTATGAAGGAGATTATCATCAGACTCTTAAATGTAGGTCAACAGCTAAATCTTGGGTACAACTCAGGAATCTAAAACTACTCCGTAACTCTACACAGAAATGTATTAAGAAACTAGCAATATCATTGGGCTTAATGAGCATATTTGAGAGCGGAATAGATACTCCTGCACGATTATGTATACCTTAGAGCAATTATTCAGTGAAAGTTCCTCCAAACACGCTCCAGAAGCTTCCAGAAATGCAGCAATACCTTCATCACTGACATGCAAAGTGTCTATTAGATCGGAACTTGCACAACAAGGCAACCACAAAATGATGGTGCCAACAGAATTTAGATTCTCCTTTATTAACTGCCACAATGCAGAAAAATTACATAAAAGCTCTCCTATGTCGGAAACAAAACACTGTTGCTTTCTACTGGTACATCATGAAACTTGTAACATTATTATGATGACAAAATTTCCTACTTGGAATAGTCATCATCATGCTAATTATTTAAGACATAAAGAGTCATCTGTCATGGAGTCAATTCACCAGCTATAACCATGATAACGGAACGAAAATTACAAGTTCACTCATGGTATATGTTACTGAAAAAGGGGGAGCAAATAAACCGCAAAGTGGCATATAGAATTCAAAGTGGGAAGAAATAACCGCCAATTACACTTACAATATTAAGTAATTATTCTTGTGGTGACCAGGAGGTCATGGGTTCAAGCCGTGGAAACAGCCTCTTGCAGAAATGTGAGGTAAGGTTGCCTACAGTAGACCCTTGTGGTCCGGCTCTTCCCCAGACCCCGCGCATAGCGGGAGATTAGTGCACCGGGCTGCCCTTTTTATTCTACTTTAGTTGGAGGATATGACATTAAATCTGATATGGAGGCATAATATGGTCAACTTAATAACGAAGTCTAGGGACAACTCACTTGCGCCTCTCTTATACACTCATTTTCTTGCCCACTAAGAAATGATAAGTG
The DNA here is from genome assembly GCA_029783415.1 of Anisodus acutangulus. NCBI lineage: Eukaryota > Viridiplantae > Streptophyta > Magnoliopsida > Solanales > Solanaceae > Anisodus > Anisodus acutangulus. Next base: position 30,848,341 of record CM056512.1, read on the forward strand.
TCTCTCAAATTTCACCATTACATTGAGCGCAAGAAATTCTTAAAAGCAATTGCTTAAAACATAGGATGATAGTGAGTTGTTCAACCTTAATTGCTTAACGGCTAATCTCATTTCCCAGGGGAGTGTCAGAACAAAAAACTAACTAGGTTGATGCCCGACTCCTGATTCTTCTGGTGTCTTTCCTAAACCTTGTTAATTGGCATAAACCAGTCTGTTAATTTTAACTCAACTGACTAATACAAGTTCATGATTCTTACTGTACAAAATAACACCCTACTCAACTCTTCATCCAAAACAAATTGCTCCCAATTCATTGAATCTTTTCAATATGTCCTTTTTTTGGTTGTTTGTAGCGCCCCTGGCAGCTAAACCTTACCTCTAGAACCTTAATTCATGTGAAATTAAGGTCCAATTTCTCTGAAGAACCTTTAAAGATGCTTCCAATATTGAAAAAAGAAGAGGACAAAGAACACAATCCACAAACATGTAATTACAGAAGTAAATTGATGGCCACTACATAAAAGTACTTTTGTTTTGTTCTGATCTTATCTGGTATAGAACTACCATCTCAAAACTGCTTTCATATTTATGTTTATTCCTTTTAGGGGTGTGGACAGCGGGGACTTGATTTGTGCTGACTCAGTAAAATGCTTGCCGACAAAATCTTAGTGAAAGAGCCATCACAATTGTCATAAAATATAGTAGCATAATTGAACGTTTCAAGAAGCAAACTGGATATCAGGACCAAACCTGAAACTATTACGGCAAAATTTGAGTTTTCGGATTGATCGACAACCATTCGCGAGAAGTTGTAGTCCCACATCTGTCAAATTACTCAAGTTGGAAATATTTAATGAATGCAAGTTAGCACATGTATCTTCAATGAACTTCAGGGATTGATCTGTCAGATTCCTGCATCCAGAACAGATCAGGTTAAAAGACTAAATAAAATACAAATGCTATGAGCATTTAAAACATTTAATTCTTCACCAACTGTGCTATCGTATATCAAGAAGTGGAAGTAATATTTACTTACTCGCAATCGGAAATATCAAGCTCTTGTAAATTTTGACCACGTGCTGCAAGTAACTCGCTTACAAACTGATCACATACACTATGAATTCCAGCTACTGACAACACTTCCAAATGCTCCAACTTCTCCAGAGCAGGTAATATAAGTATTGCATCTATGCTCTGGCACTCATCTATATAGAGCTCCTTGAGAATTGATCCCAATGAGTTGGCTACAATATCAATACCAGTGTGGCTCAAAAGGGAACACTGACCCAAATCAATGGACTGTAGAAAAGCTGCTGATGTAACAAGTGTTTCGAGCGCTCTATCAGACATCCGACTAGCACCCCTCAGTGACAAGATGGCTAAATTAGGTAAGCTATTTGAGGCCGGAGCAATGGTTGTACTCAACACATGATCAAGTGTGGGTTGTCCGCATAGATCTAGTTGAAGCACCTGCTTCCAAGCCATAAAGGTATAAGAATCATATCAGCCTCCAGAATCATCAAATAAAGTAATAGCAGTAATAGTAGTAAAGACAACAGTAACAATAATTGTCTATATAATATCAGCTCCCAGAGACAAGGTAGAAAAAGAAGGCAGAGAAAATTATGCCGTCTGATAAAACATTAGTTGAAAATAAAAGCTTACTTAGAGATGCATGAGTTCACATTTTTAAATTTACCAGTAACTATGAGGACATCAACTTGAAAACTTATCAAAATCATGATATATATGAGTAGAAGTATATACATCATTCATTTCGGGTTACCAAGCTACATAAGACATGCTTTTTTTGTATAACCGTGGTGTCTGGGCCAGCTTGCGCGCACCTCGACTAATTTCACGGGATACCTGTCACCTCCCACCAGCAACAGATAGCAACAGGTACCAATAGGTAACTCTGTCCACCAAGGCTAAAGACAGATGTGAAGAAATCACCTAGTATTTTTGTCTCTGGGAGTTGAATATGTGACCTTATGGTTCTCAACCACTTCATTGACCACTAGGCCACACCCTTGGGCGCCATAAGACATGCTTTTCTTGATTTATCTCCTATTAAGAAGTAGTAAGAAATAGTGTAAAATCTCTCTCTACCCCGAAAAAAGAAGTATAATAAGGTCATTAGTTCACATGGAAAAAGTACACGGCCAACTCTATTAGTGTCCACTAGTTAAGGTTAAACTTCATAAGGTTCAACCAGCCAACCAACTAAGCTAACTTCTTCGTTGAATTTTTCTTTTCATCTCTTCATTGAAATTTACATCCATGCTGCAATACGAATTCGGGCATTACTAGGAGAAGAAGGTATAAAACTTGACTGATGCAGTAGACTAGGTCAACTCTTTAGTACTCTCAGGAGGAAGTCACAAAAGAGTTTATCTAACAAAGGACAAGGCCAGCTCGTCCGGACCCTAATACAGTTGCTAAAGAAGAGGAAAAAAAAGGGCAGCCCGGTGCACTAAGCTCCCGCTATGCGCGGGGTCCGGGGAAGGACCGGACCACAAGGGTCTATTGTACGCAGCCTTACCTCACATTTCTGCAAGAGGCTGTTTCCACGGCTTGGACCTATGACCTCCTAGTCACATGGCAACAACTTTACCAGTTGCTAAAGAAGAGGATGAGGAAAAAATGAAGGACTACCCAATAAATAAAGGTATTATTAAATATGCATTAGATGGACATCCCAAATAGATAATACAAAATAAGCTATTGAAAACACCTTCGCTAAAGATCTCACGCCCTCTTCCCCCTGTCATTCCCATACGTCGGCACAAATAGAAGGACTTTTATGAGTTTATACATAACAAAGTATATCCGTACCGTAAACAGGAGTACCAACCATATAAAACAAAAGTATATACCAATTAACCACGTAACTCGTTTAAAGCAGAAGTAAAAGCTCATAAAGTTTTTTTTTTGGTAAATGAAAATCCTCGAGGGTCAGTGGTGCACGGTACAAAACTCCGTGGATAATGGGCCCGCCCCTCCCCCCTTCTCAAAGCTCAGTTAATATTAATCATGTGAATGGAACCAAATGCCTCCTCCTCTAAAGGAGTTCATACCTTGCTGATGAGTTGTCAGCCAACTCTCTCAATTCAAATGATTTCTAGCCAGCCACAAAGACTGCCATCCTTTTCTATTTGGTTGAAAGTGAAACTAGAAAATTTAGATAACTTGATTTATATTTCCAGTCGCCATACATTAGGCTTAAGTTACTTTGAGAATCAAATCACTAATTCTGCTTTCAAGTGACTGTAAATGAGAGGGTTTTCTGGCATAGTAAGTGAAATCTGTAATGGAAGGTGGTAATTCAGAGAAAGAAGATCCAATTTTGATTTTTGGTAATCCGTGTTTTAAGTAGAAGTCTGAAAGGATCAGTGAAATGAGAGCGAGGATTGGTCAGAGAGTGATAAAAAATGGTTGAGGTCTGCTGAAATTCAAGAGAGATGTTAGACATTCACTCTCTACCCAACTTGTCCCAACTAATTAAGCTTCTCAAACTTTCCCAAAATTCCTTACCAGACTATGTTAATTCTATGTGCTACATTTTGATCTATCATGTCATTCTCCCGAAAACTGAACCTAGGGTATCTAAATTGTCTGCATTTAAGCACCAGAATCCCATCCAGTCTCACTAGAAATTCGTTCTTTTTATGAGAACTAAACTTATCCTGCCATACTTCACTTATCCAAACACCCGTACACTCCAAGGTGCTTATGCATAGTTCCAACTTTTGATTAACAAACTGAAAAACAACATTAATGAAATAAGGCTTACTTAGACATTGCATAACAGTTCACACTTCAAAATTTACCAGAAAGAATGAGGACATCAACTTGAAAATTTCTAGCAAAATCATACCAGCAGGAAGTAACAAATCCCAAAAGCCTGGGTTATATGTCATTGATTTTGGGTTACCAAGAGCTACAGACATGCTTTTCTCCATTTACCTCCTTTTGGGAAGTACTTTATGTATTAATACCTCTATCTACCCCCAAAAGGAATAATAACGGAATACAATAAGGTTAATTGTTCAGATGAAAAACCTCAGGGCTGACTCTTTTAGTGTCCACCAAAACAGATACAACTTCATAAGGTCTAACAAACCATTTCACCAAGAAGCTAACTACTTCACTGAAATTGTACTATGGTTATCCATGTTGCAAAAGGAATACTGCATTGTTGGGAGAAGAAAGTACAAAACTTGACTGATGCAGTAGCCCTGTCTAGAAATAACATTTTAATACTTTAGCATTCTCAGGAGGAAGTCACAAATGATTTGCTCTAACAATCTGCGTAAAGAACAAAGGGAAACTTGCCAGGACGAAAACACTGGCTAAAGAAGAGGATAAGGAAAGAATGTAGAAATAGAGAAAAGTCACAGGATGGTGACCAGAAGTCAGGTTGAAGTGGCCCCCTCCTTTCCCAGTGAATAAAGGTATTGTAACATATGCACCAAAAGGAGTACTCCATAAAGAAAGAAAAAACAACCTACTGAAAACACCCTCCCTAGAGGTCTGCTGTCCTCTTCTCTTTGCCATCCCCACACCTTGGAACAAATAGAATACATTTTGTGTATCTTTAGAATAACAAAGTTGTTGAGACAACAGAGTAGGAACCATCCAAACAAAAGTATATACTAAGCAGAAAACACAATGAAAAGCAAAGTAAAGCTCAGCAAATGTTTATCATCAGATGGCACTATTCTGTTGTCATTCTACTTACATGCTTTGTTATCCCTCTACCAACACTTGTGCTAAACGTGGGAAGAAAAGTTCATATGTCCACTAATAAGAAACTTCGACACTAAGAATTATCTACTGTACTCCAATTATCCAACTGTATAATACTACAAATCACACTTTAGCTCTACCTTCTAGAACCCTAATCATAATTTGGCAGAAACATTTCAGAGAATAATATATACCACATTAACAAAAAACAAGTAAACTAAATATAAAAAGAAGCATAGATTACCGTCAAGTTTCTTCTATCAAAGTCTCTAAATGAGTCGCAAAACTGCTTTTCTGTTAACCATGAACAATCCTTTATACGAATTTGAGTTGGTGATCCTTGCACAAGAAGGTCCAACATATGAGAACTCATTTTCCTATAATTGCAGAGAAATTCAGTCAATCTTCGCCTCAACATATCAGGGACACCTTGGAGAGAAACTATTGCTTCAGCATTTTCTGCAAGGGCTTTCAAGGAAAGATCTAGCAGTGAAGGAATCACACGAGGAAACTCTTTCTTCTCAGGATGTTGAGATGCTTCCCATCTAACCAATTTCTCACCCTTTCGTTTAGGTATACGCTCCCTAATCCTCTTCAACGCAGTTGAAAACGGATCAGGGCTGTTCCCTAGATCTTTAACAGTTTCCAAAGTTGGCAATTTCTTTTCCTGAGTAGAAGAGCCTTCAGGGGGAGCATCATAGCGTGCAAAGCAAGGAGCCTTTTCCCTTAATGCAATTGCTTGTCTTGATGCATTTTCAGTGAGCAACCTTTTTCTAACTTCGACCTCAGACAAGGTAGCGGTAAGGTCTGTGTTCACCCCACCCTCCCCAGACCCTACTTGAGGGATCACACTGGGTATGTTGTTGATATTTTCAATTGGTAACACATCAACATTTTTTCTACGCAGGATGGATCCTAACTGTGGCACTGTTGCAACAGCCTCCTCCTCCTTCCTGTGTTGCAAGTCCAACTCCATTGGCAAGGTTGTAAGTGACAACCAAGAGCTGTCAACCTTAGCCTTCCCCTTTTCTTCTCTGGTGTATCTCTTCTCACCACCCAATGGATTACTTCGACCAATATCCTGGTCTTTGTTCATCAATCCCAACTCAAGTTTGACATTTCCAAATGCATCATAAGGCATTAATTCTTCAATTTGCTTCGCCTTTCCCTTGTTCACTCTTTCCTCCCTGCGGTCACCCTCATCAGACCTATTTTCATTTGATTCAACAGTCCTCTGAGTATACTCCTGCAAACCAACTAAAGTACTCCCATCACCCTCTTCCGAAACCAGAATATTAAGATCAAAACCCAATTCACGGTGCCCATTAGCATTTCCTAAATTCCCGTTTAACACTTGAACAGCATTGTGAGGCTCTTCCGGTACACTTAAAAGTCCACCTTCTTGAAACCCAACAATGAATTTTCCAGCACCCACAGCCCCATTCTTGATCCCTCCCCCTTCCAAAATGTCCATTTTACCTGTATGTCCAATACTTTCATCAACTATGACTTGGATTTTACCCTCTAGATGCTCATCAACCTTAACATTCTCATCAATGTATTTGCGAAAACCAAGGATTTCATCAACTTCTTCAACAACCCTAACTTTTTTAACCACTGAGTTCCCTTCCACTCCCCCACTAACCCTCTTCATACCAATCCCCTCACTCAAATTCAAACCCTCCCCAATTCTTTGATTCCTATCCAATGGCTCCATCCAAATCCCATCACTCAAATTTAAACCTTCCCCAATTCTTTGATTCCTATCCAATGGCCCCATCCCAATCCCATAACTCAAATTCATACCCTCTCCATTTATTTGATTCCCACTCAACGGCGCCATTCCAATCCCATAACTCAAATTCAAACCCTCCCCACTTCTTTGATTCCTATCCAACGGCTCCATCCCAATCCCCTCACTCAAATTCAAACCCTCCCCATTTCTTTGATTCCCACTCAACGGCGACATCCCAATCCCATAACTCAAATTCAAACCTTCCCCATTTCTTTGATTCCTATCCCACGGCACCATCCCAATCCCCTCACTCAACTTCATACCCTCCTCATTTCTATGATTCCTATCAAATGGCTCCATCCCAATCCCATCACTCAAATTCAAACCCTCCCCGTTTCTTTGATTCCTATCCAATGGATCCATTCTAAACCAACCCCAAAAACTCAAAACCCCAAGAAGAATTCAAGGGCTTTGATCAGATAAAAAGTAGAGTAAAAAAGAAACAAAGTATCAATAAACAATCAACTATTTCACTGAAACAAATAGTCTCAATTCAAACTCACACAAAAAAGAATCAAGAAACCACAAAGAATCATACAGAAAGGATGTTAATGGTGTATAACCAAAGGGGTTGGAGAAGGGGGGGGGGGGTATTTATATAGTGAAGTAGTTCAAGTGTGAACAAGCAAAATGCATTATTATTAGTAATATAATCTGTAGAATCTACATAACAATTGTCACTTGACCAAGACTATTGTGTAGCAATGTTGCAGATTATTCTTGATTAATGTAAAAGTTTTTTACATATCGATAAACCCAAGAAATGTACAAACCATTTTTTCCTCAAAAGGGAAAAAAGGTTGCCTTCCATTGCTAGACTGTGCGCGTTGAGAAAGCACTCGCTGCCTTGATATATATACGTTTTTGTTGTACCGTACCTCGTACTATCCTAAAATATAAACAAATTACTACCTCAAATAGAAACGGGTTCAAATTTCTTTAAAATTATTTCCAATTAAACTGACTAGAGTAATTTGAGGAAAGGAAAATTATAATTGAGAGCACTAATTTTATGAGCATGTAACTATGTGGGTGTATAATATAACGAGATAATATCACAAGCTTGTAAATCAGGTACACATATTGCGTTTAGAGATTCTCATTATACAATTGTATCTAACTAAAGAAAAAAATTGAAAGCAGTTGAAACCAAATCAGAAAGTCAAAATTACATATTAGTTAGTGAAGTCAGATCAGATATTCAAATATCATAAATTATTTAAATCTTTAATCACACAACGCTAGATTCAGTTTTGGTCTTATATGTAACAATAATATGTATTACGTCAGAAAATGACCTCAATTCTTATAAAGAAAAAATTATTTGCATCTATCACATTTGTTAATTTAGTAAATTTAACTAGTTTCTTGGCACGTGTGTTGCACGTGTATGCCAAGTGATCATGTGGTATATAATTTTATAAAATAATACTAATTACATATTTGAGTAAATAATTATAATTGTGAGCACTAATTTTATGAGCATGTAACTATGTGAGTGTATAGTGTTACGAGATAATATCACGAGTGTGTAAACTACGTATACATATCGCGTCTAGAAATTCTCATGATACAATTGTATCTAACTAAAGAAAAAATTTGAAAAATAATTGGAGCCAGATCAACAAGTCAAAATCACATAGTAGTTGGAGAATCCAGATCAGATAGTCAAAGATCATAAATTATTTAAATCTTTAATAACATAACACTAGATTCAATTTTGGTCTTATGTGTAACAGTAATATGTATTACATCAAAAGATGACCTCAATTTTTATATACCAAGTGATCATGTGGTATATGATTTTATAAAATGATATTAGTTACAAATATGAGTAAATAATTATAATTGTGAGCACTAATTTTAAGAGCATGTAACTATGTGTGTATAGTGTTACGAGATAATATCACGAGTGTGCAAACTACGTATAAATATCGCGTCTAGAGAATCTCATCATACAATTGTATCTAACTAAAGAAAAAAATTGAAAAATAGTTGGAGCCAGATCATCAAGTCAAAATCACAAATTAGCTGGAGAAGCCAGATCAGATAGTCAAATATCATAAATTATTTAAATCTTTAATAATGTAATACTAGATTCAGGTTTGGTCTTATGTATAACAATAATATGTATTACATCATAAAATGACCTCAATTTTTATAAAGAAAAAATTATTTGCGTCTATCACATTTGTTAATTTAGTAAATTTAACAAGTTTCTTGGCACGTGTGTTGTACGTATATGCCAAGTGATCATGTGATATATAATTTTATAAAATAATATTAGTTATAGATTTGAGTGAATAACTATAATTGTGCGCACTAAATTTAGGAGCATGTAACTATGTGGGTATAGTGTTACGAGATAATATCACCATAAATAATGAAAAGTTGATCCTTACCTCATAGGAAATAAGTGCTCAGGAAGATGTTGCATTTGAAAGTTTTTACGTATGACCGCGCATTCAAAACAATAATACTTTCCTATCTCTGAAAAAATGATCATATTTGATTACATTTTTATTATAACATATAAATGGCTAACAGAAGTTGAATTTTATTATTCCCCCTTCTTTCGAATTACTTATCCTATTATTCAAATAAATTAGATATATTTGTACGCCAAAATAGCATTAGTATTTAAGTGTGAATGTTTTGAAAGTATATTCTATATAATTAGCTTTTATGTGCGTTGCACGTGCATCTTGTGCATCGGACGTACATTTTGTGCACTGTGTGTGCATTCTGTTCATCACACGTGCATTTTATGTGTCACACGTATATCCCATGACAATTAGAAATAAACGTTTTTTTTAAATCACATATATATATATATATAGGATTATTAATTGAGTGCGAAAATATTCTTTCACTTTTTGGATTATTAATGCTACCTCTGTGACATCCGTAAGAAATTTATCTGCATTCAAATCTAATTAGGGACAAAATTTTGAAGTCAAATTGATACCAACACACAACAAATATAGCATATAAAATAATTTAAATATTTCTTATCATGCATATTTCTAATGCAAGAGTCGTCTCTGTTTGTTTAGATGTTTTTAAATCAAACTTTTTTTAAGTGATTTTATTATTTGTCCTTAATGAGCATATATGTATTTAGATAAAAAAATTCACGTGACATTAAGGCAGAGTTTCTACATTTCTATATGCCTATTATGCATATTCTAATGCAAGAGTCGTCTCTGTTTGTTTAGATGTTTTTAAATCAAAATCATATGATCTATTTTTTAAAATGATTTTTTATTTTTCCTTAATGAGCATATATGTGTCTAGATAATTTTTTCCATGTGACATTAAGGCAGTCTCTACATTTCTATATGCCTATTATGAATCTATACCTCCTAGAAGCGATAAATTTGTTGAACTTTATTAATCAAAGAGATTAGGTTTCATGTTATAGTTAGCTCAGCACCAATTAAGAATCCCCAAGAAATTTCAGGAATTCTTGTTTTACAATCTTGAACACTACAACAACAAAAAAATTATAATTAAGGAGGTTGTCATCTATAAAGAAAAGTTTATGTTTTTATGGAAATAATGGCAAAAGGTCCTACCGTTTATTCTGATGAATAAAATTGATATTTTTCTATTTTATAAGATCTCCAAATCTTTCCATCGTAAAAGTGCTCAAGTTGATCTAAATACTTATATAAGAAGTAATTTATGCAATCAAAGAATTTAGATAAAGTTCATTTTTATTTTCGGAGGGCAAAGCAATATGATTGTTCTATCATGTTCCATCAATACTCTAAAGGGGTTATACGATATATCCGGTGTGGAAGTAGGCCAAAATAGCATTAGTATTTAAGTGTGAATATTTTGAAAGTATATTCTATAAAACTAGCTTTTGTGTGTCACACGTGCATCATATGCATAAGACGTGCATTATGTGTACCGCATATGCATTCTATCTGTCACACGTGCATCCCGTGACAATTAGGAGTAAAAGTTTTTTTTAAATTATATATATATATATAATCTGTATGAGAGGTATTTAAAATTAAAATGAAGATAAGTTTAAAGGCATGTTGACAATAAAATATTATTGACCAAATAGGGTATCTAACTTTTTGATAATTGTTTTCCATGGTGTGGCTGCATATAAACTCAATTTTTAGATGAGCTGAATTATGTGGATTAAAGGGTGCTCAATTAAAAAAGAGATAATAAATTGGCAAATTATTAACTCCACTGAAACTTTGATAGATTAAAGGAATCATGGTTTTATGGGCCAATTTTACCTCCCTAAATTTTAGATTATTAAGCAATAATAGTTCTTGCATTTGATTCTTATTTAAATTTATATTTCATTTAGGTCCTTGCATCTGCTACGGATTTCTTTGGAGGCTCTGGTCTTTGCTAGATATGAAGGCACCAATGATATTGCTGGTAATTACTAATCCTACTTCTCTTTATTAATTTCTCATGTGTTTTAGTACTAGTTATCTGAAATTAGGATATGCACGTTACCACGTCAATAGTCATTTTGATGCCATAATAATTTAAACATAATTTTCACTAACCATTATGTTAAACAGAGGTAATATACCTGTGATATACACTGAATATACATCAGTATATATCACAGGTATACAAGCAATAACAAAGCAATGGTTAAATGGTGATCCAAAGAAAGTTCAGCTCGCCAAAGAATTCAAATAGATTCTCAAAGAGCCCATCTCGCTGTAATTGTATATTTGTAGTATATTATGAATAGGATACCTTAATTAGAGTTATACACCTACCATAATTGTATAGTTAGAATTATGGTAGAATAAGGATTTAGAAGTAGAATAGGAAAAGGATTTTCCTATTATGGAAATATGTAACTTGTATATATATCTATTCAATCAATGAAAATGAGGAAGGGGATTATTTCTTTCATGGTATCAAGAGACTAGGTCTAAACAAAAGTTTTCTTCTCTCAAACTTTTGCCTCCTCTTTGGCCGAGAACCCCCCCCCCCCCCCTCCCTCGTGTTTTTCTCTCCAAATATCTCGTCTTCCGCTCTCAAAAACCTCTCTTAAAATTATCCTCCTTCTTTGTTCTTTCAAAAATGTCTAAGAACAATTTTCACCCTGCCCTCACGATTTCCAATATCAAGCTCAGTGTCCCTATTGTCCTTGAGATGGAAAACGTTCAATATGCAATGTGGGCGGAGTTGTTTAAAATTCACGCTATCTCTTATCAAGTTCTTCATCACATAATTCCTCCCGCTAGACCCCTTCATGCGGAGGATCCTGAGGTATGGATTACACTTGATGCTACCGTTCTTCGGTGGATATACGCCACTATTTCAGTGGACCTTCTACAGACGATTATGGAGACCGATACCACGGCTATGGCTGCATGGAATAGATTGCGTGACATATTCCAAGACAACCAACATTTCCGTATCGTCACACTCGAGCAGGAATTCTCTCTCGTTCGAATGGACGTATTTCCGAACGTTTCTGCATATTGCAAGAAACTAAAGGAATTGGCGGATCAACTCCGTAACGTTGGCGCACCAGTAACAAATAATCGTCTAGTTCTACAGTTGGTTGCCGGTCTTTCGGAGGCCTATAATGGTGTTGGCACTCTCCTTCGCCAAAGCAACCCTCTTCCCGACTTCCATCAAGCCCGCTCCATGCTTACGTTGGAAGAAGCCGGTTTGGCTAAAAAGGCGGCTACCGGAGCAAGTCCAGTTGTCATGATGGCGTCCTCTCCTAATCCGTCAGTTTTTGTTAATAATTCGGGCCAAAACCATAATAATGGTGGCGGCAAGAATAATCGCAAGAATAATAAAAACCGCGGGGGCAAACGCAGTGGTAATGGTGGAGGTTTTGAGTCGGCAAAGCGTCGGTGGGTCCCATCCAATGAACGAAGGCCCACCACCCCCACGGCCCAAAGCAAGGGGCCCATGGCGATGGATCGTGGGCGGCCACCCATACCAAAGCAACCGAAATTCCAGCCGGCGGTGGTCGCCAACAATCCATGCCCAATGCCCGGCGATGGCGGCCCGGCTGGCGATGGCCCAACAGCGGCGATGGTAGCGATTCTGGGCCAGGTCGGCCACGGCCAGGGGTTCTTGGGCCCCGACCTCCGCAAGCCCATCATGCAGCAGGCCCTACTCAGACCGATATCGAGGCCGCGATGCACACGTTGGGATTAACTCAACCGGACCAAAATTGGTACATGGACACCGGGGCCACTACTCACATGACTTCCGAATCAGGTACTCTCTCATCTTATTACAATTTGAGCACCCCTCGGGGAATAATTGTTGGTAATGACAGTTCTATTCCATTTCTAGGGTATGGTCAGAAAACGTTATCTCCTCCCAATCCACCTCTCCTCTTGAAAGATACTTTACATGCTCCTAAATTGATTAAAAATTTAGTGTCTGTCCGAAAGTTCACAAATGACAATTACATTTTTCATTGAATTTGATCCTTTCGGTTTCTCTGTGAAGGATTTCAAGGCGGAGTCATCTCATGAGGTGTGATAGTAGGGGAATTGTATCCTATCATGCCCGGTTTCAGTCCATCGAGTCCAGCCTTGCCATCAGCTTTTGCAGCCATCTCTCCTTCCATGTGGCATGCTCGTCTGGGTCATCCGGGATCTTCTATTTTATCAGCTTTAGATAAAAATAGCTTTATTTCTTGTAAGGGTACGAGTCGTACTCCAATTTGTCAGTCTTGTTCATTAGGAAAAATTGTTAAGTTGTCATTTGTAGACTCCAATTCTCATACTTCTATGCCATTTGACATTATTCATAGCGACTTATGGACATCTCCTGTTCTTAGTTCAATGGGTCATCGATATTATGTTCTCTTCTTAGATGATTATTCTAGATTTTTGTGGACGTTTCCAATTGCGAATAAATCACAAGTGTTTTCCGTCTTCATAAAATTTAGAGCGTTCATTCGTACTCAATTCGAAAGAGAAATAAAAAATATTCAATGTGATAATGGGAAGGAGTATGACAATAGGGAGTTTCGAGAATTTTGTGCTACTCATGGGATAAATTTTCGGTTTTCATGTCCTCATACATCTTCACAAAATGGGAAAGCCGAACGCAAAATTCGTTCCATAAATAACATTGTCCGAACTCTCCTAATCCATGCCTCCATACCTCCGTATTTTTGGCATCATGCTCTACAAATGGTCACTTACCTTCTTAACATAATTCCGTCTAAAGGTCTGACATATTCTTCCCCTCTCAAAATCTTATATAATAAAAACCCGTCTTATTCTCATCTTCGGATTTTTGGGTGCTTGTGTTATCCGTTATTTCCATCCACCACAATTAACAAACTTCAGGCTCGGTCTACTCCGTGTGTATTTTTGGGTTATCCGTCGAATCATCGTGGTTATAAGTGTTTTGATTTATCCTCCAAGAAAATCATTATAAATCGTCATGTCATTTTTGATGAAACCCAATTCCCTTTTACGAAAGTTCATACTCCCGAGCCTAAGTCGTATAATTTTTTGGATGACCAAATATCCCCGTATATTATTCGGAATTTTTCGGACAACTCCGTGCCCAAAATCCTCCAATGGCCCATCGCCTACCGTCCCACAAGATCTGTCGCCCCTGTTTCGGCCATCGAATAGCTCAATATTGGGCGATACCCACCACTCGAACTGGTCCAGAAACCCCACCTCGAAGTCCTCCGAATCGATTCCACTTGTACCGATTTGGGCCAAGAAAGCCCATCGTCACGCCACCCGTCCCGAGCCCAGAAAATTCCCAAAATTCCATCACTTCTTCCTCGAGTCATAGACCGGTCACTCGTAGTCAGCGGGGTATTTTTACACCTAAACGACATTTTAATTTACATTCTGATGTCTCTAAATCCCCCTTGCCCCGCAATCCTGTGTCCGCATTAAATGACCCTAATTGAAAAATTGCTATGACTGATGAATATAATGCTCTTATTGATAATAAGACGTGGGAGTTGGTGCCCCGTCCATATGGTATTAATATTATCAGGTCTATGTGGATTTTTGCTCATAAGGAGAATTCAGATAGGTCCTTTGCTCGACATAAGGCGCGACTTGTTGGTGATGGTAAGACTCAGCAGGTTGGAATTGATTGTGGTGAGACGTTTAGTCCGGTGGTCAAACCGGCTACCATTCGCACGGTGCTTAGCCTGGCTCTTTCAAAAACTTGGCCAATCCATCAGTTGGATGTCAAGAATGCTTTTCTACATGGTGATCTCAAAGAAACAGTCTATATGCATCAGCCGTTGGGTTTCAGGGATCCCAACCGCCCTCATCATGTCTGTTTGTTGAAGAAATCACTATATGGGCTTAAGCAGTCTCCAAGGGCCTGGTATACACGATTTGCTGATTTTGTTTCGACAATTGGGTTCACTCACAGCAGTCGAGATAATTCTTTGTTCATCTACCGTGGTTCTGTTTTGGCATACATTACTTATATGTGGATGATATCATCTTGACCGCCTCTTCCGATGCCTTGCGCCAATCTATCATGACCATGCTCGATTACGAGTTTGCTATGAAGGACTTAGGGCCGCTGAGTTACTTTTTGGGGATTGCCGTCAGCGTCATTCAGGTGGCTTGTTTCTATCTCAACGGAAGTATCTTCTTTGAGATCATCGAAAGAGGCGGGATGTCATCCTGTAAGTCCACTTCCACACCGGTTGATGCAAACCCAAAGCTGAGTGCCGCAGCAGGTGCACCATACGAGGACCCGACCCGCTATCGCAGTCTTGCAGGGGCCCTCCAGTATCTTATATTTACCAGACCGGATATTACAAATGCGGTTCGGCCAGTGTGTTTATTCATGCATGATCCTAGAGTTGAGCACATGAATGCAATCAAACGCATCATTCGGTATATTCAGGGGACACTAGACTATGGGTTGCACTTGTATCCTTCATCTACATCCACACTTGTCTCTTACACGGATGCTGATTGGGGTGGTGGTCCCGACACCAGACGATCGACTTCTGGCTACTGTATGTTCCTTGGCAACAACTTGGTCTCCTGGTCAGCCAAACGTCAAGCAACTCTATCCCGCTCAAGTGCCGAGGCAGAATATCGAGGGGTAGCGAATGTGGTCTCCGAATCATGTTGGCTACGTAATTTGCTTTTGGAGCTTCATTGTCCAATTGTAAGGCAACCTTGGTATATTGCGATAACATTAGTGCCATCTACCGTCAGGTAATCCAGCCAAGACCAACGCACCAAGCATATCGAAATGGACATTCACTTTGTCCGTGAAAAGGTTGCAAAGCGGTCAAGTTCGTGTATGCCATGTCCCGTCTCGTTATCAAATTGCGACATCTTTACAAAGGGTCTACCAATGGTTCTCTTTGAAGATTTTAGGGACAATCTCGGCGTTGAAACCGCCGCTATGATCAAGTGGTGTGTTAAATAGGTAATATACGTGATATACACTAATATACATCAAGATATATCACAGGTATACAAGCAATAACAAAGCAAAGGGCTGGTCATGGCGATCCAAAGAAAGTTCGGCTCGCCAAGCAATTCAAATAGATTCTCAAAGAGCCCATCTCGGCCAGAATTGTATATTTGTAGTATATTATGAATAGGATACCTTAATTAGAGTTATACACCTACCATAATTGTATAGTTAGAATTATGGTAGAATAAGGATTTAGAAGTAGAATAGGAAAAAGATTTTCCTATTATGGAAATATGTAACTTGTATATATATCTATTCAATCAATGAAAATGAGGAAGGGGATTATTTCTTTCACATTACCCCCAACTGTATACTAATGCCAAGACAAGCAAGCCTAACCTATTAATATAAATTTTGAGAGAGTTTTCCTTGTAATAGGGCAAAGAAAGAATTCATAAAAACATAAAAATATACAAACTCCAAGAAAATTACAGCCATAAACCTGTTAAATAGAGGAACTCCTTATCTAATACTCATTTAGGGATGCAAATATATTGTTTAATACGAGTGAATCTAATCGCACTTTGCGCAATAGGAAGAGATATAAGTAAAATCGATGAAAAGGTGATTATAAATTTATATGAAAGGAAAAATAAAATATTTTTGTTAGAACATAATTTTTTTTTTTTAATTGATTAAGTCACAAGTATGTTCATTAAAATTACTTGTGAAATCTTAGAAGATAAGAATAAGAAGACTGCAAACTGCAGTCATGGGAGTTTGAATTTATAAAGATAAACTTTAGAAATGCCTTAAAAATGACAGCAGTGTTAAAACTGTCGTTAAACTATTATACACACATATAAACGCACACACACAGAGGCCAGATTATTAAGAATGAGTTGGGTTTAAAAAATGGGTGAATTTTATTTTTTTATATTAAATAACATATGTTGATGAATCATAATATGCCACGTGACTATTTTTAAAATAGAAAAAATTATAAATTAGTTTAATGGTATTTTTGAGCCAATAGGTTGAGATATTTTTAAATCAAAAAGTGAATGAAGGGAATTTATGAATAATTTTCTATAAAATGGGATATTTTTTGTCATTTTCCATTTTATAATTGCATTATGAACATAGAATGAGGTATGTTTTCAATAATTATCATTTTTCTTGAGTTTTGTATCTAAATTATCACCAATTAGTTTGCAAAACACACTTCAATTATCAATTGTTCTTTTTTTTTTACCTCAACTATTAAGTAGGAAAAGTAAATAATTGATAGTTGAGATATGTTTTGCAAATTATGTAATAATTTAGATAGAAAACTCTCACCATAGTTCAAGTAAAAAATTAAGAAAAAAACGTATGTACTTTTTATCCTTTATCTCTTTATTTTACTTTAATTTGGCTGGTATAAATAAAAAGTGAATGATAAAAGAGTGCACCAAATTGACAGCTGTAGTTAAAAGGGTAGAATCGTATATTCAGAAATCTGAACTGGATAAGACTCTGCTCTTCTCCGTTGCCACACATTCCGGCGAGATGACAATTTCCATCTACACCCCTGCGCATGTTAGCACTAGCGGCCTAAATTCCCGGCTCCTCCGTTCTCCGCCGCGACGAACCTTGTTTCCGGCGAGATATCACCGCAATTTTAGCGTGAGTTGCGCGTTATTCTCGGATAAAAGACGGGAAAGCAGACGATTGGTCACCGTAGCCCTCGGAGTCTTGCTTCAATGGCTCGCCGTACCTAAAGGTGATTCCCTTCACTATCATTGCTAACGTGCGCCACCGTCGGTGCAGTGCGCTTTAGTATTCACTATCTCCAATTTATGTGACTATAAACTTTGGCTAATATTTTAAAATGTATTTATTCATCATATTGAAGGGAGCCTTGAAGTAACTGTTAATGTTGCTCACAGAAATGCAAGGTACATTAAACCCTTGTGGTCCGGCCCTTCTCAAGACCCCGCGCATAGCGGGAGCTTAGTGCATCGGGCTGCTTTTTTTATTGACATGAGAAAAGAATTGCAACTTTTTGTATAGATTTGAATATCTAAATTTTGATTTTAAAATATTGAGTTAATCTAATTCAATTTAGCTTCAAAGATTAGTCAAATTGACTCTCAGTAAGCGAAAACTGCCACATAAATTGAGTGGAGGGAGTACATTTGCAATCCCTGGTCATGTATAAGGCTGCGTTTGGCTGCAATAGATTACTATTATATAAGTGAGATCGTGATCGAAATTGGTATTGTAGATGGAAGCATGAAATTGTCATTTTATTCATTACCCTGTGTGTATTTATGGCAAATATTACAAGCGACTTAAGAAAGTTGATTATGAAACTTTTTGGTTTGCAGATGCAGTAGAAGCTAGCCCTTTTGACAAGTATGTTAAAAGGTGAGCACAAAAATTGTAGAATTTTGGAATAGGTTGCATATATAATTTTTATGCAGTTGATGAAAATATGGCTAATTTACAAAAGTTGATTCAGCATATAAGCAGTTAAGTGCATGTCCACCTACTCAAAGTATATATCTGTATGAAAAACTTAAAGAAAGATCATAAAAATATGCAAATATATTAAGAGGTGCACCCGAAGCATTTAAATCCTCGACCCCCTATACCATTGTGCGTTCTTATAGCTTGTAAAATTGTGAGTTGTGACCATTAAACTATATCAAGAGGCAGAGTAGGCTTGATTGCCACATCTATGCAGTTAAATGGAGCAGATATTGTATCACGTTTAGCTCCATTGATCTCTTTTGACTATATATTTCTCTTTTAATAACAATAATTTTGATGATGTATATAATGACTTGAGTTTGCACCTAGATATTTTTTTCTCTTTTTTTGAATAAGTAGTTTGCACAGAAAAATTTAGTGAATATGAAAAAAACAAGGAAAATTTTCTAGTATGATAATGAAAGAGGCGAAGCCTCGATAGTGATTTCGTTTAGTTCAGGCAAGGTTTCCATGATTTCATTTAGCTCGGCAATTTGAGTGAAGTTATATTATTTTCTTTCTTCCACGCCCCTCTCATTCTCAAGTCAAATTCTCAAATCTTGGGCAATCTGCTGTATGAAGTGGGCAACACTAATTTCCCCAAGTGGTGTTGACTATTCAAAATGCGCAAAGTTTTGGGTTCGAAGCGCTGCTGTCTACTTCCAAGGATGAAACTTGTATTTAAAGCTAAATTTTGTCCCCAGATCAGAGAAAACAGTTTCCATTCTTACCTTGAGTGAATTACAGGATTGCCGACTTTTTTGTTTTCACAAATATTGATATTGATGTCTGAACACAAGATCAAATAGCTTGTATAACTCAGTGATGTCTGATGTCAGGAGTCTCTGTTCCATATGGCTCCACAATCTTCATTATCTAGATTCACATCTGCCAACCTGCTTTACTTAGCTACCATGATTAGTGAAATTAGCTTCTGCTTCAGTTATTGTCCTATGTGCTTTCAATTAGTTTTAGAAGCCGGTGATACTTTGTGATTTCATTTAGGCTTAAATTGAGTTGTTGTGTTCATTTTATTGTGTTAATTCTTGATTTGATAACTAGGAAACAGCTTGATCCACTGGAGGCTTATGTACCAGCCGTGCTGCTAGCCGGGGTGCAGATTAAGGAATTAGGTGACACTTGTTTCCCACTTTCACTATTGGTTTCCTAGCATGAAAAGCTTAGTAAATATCTTCCATTCATGCTGTCATCCAAAAAAAAAATGATCTTTGAAGCAATACAGAGGAGTACTGGAATTAAAGGCTTAATACACCTGAAATTGGCACCACAATCTGATAGATACCCTAAGTTGGCACCACGGTCAGTGACCGTTAGACACCTTTTCTTGGCAGAAGTGTGTCCCTGAGATCATGCGCTTGAGACTCGCTCTTTGCTGACATATCAGATGGTCAAATGAAATAATGACACATGTACCTTTTTTTAAAATAAAAAGAAATATAATAACTCAAAAACAACAAAACCTTATAAATAACATAAAGAAACGCCCCCCCTCCCCTACTCATTTCCTTCGTCAAAATGTTTTTCAGAACAGAACCTCATGTTGGTTTCCTCATAGATGGTGCAACAAAAAAAAAGTTTAAATGATTGAATTGTCTCTCAATAATTTTATTAAGCATAGAGGACTTTAAATAGCCAACTCGAAAACATAATTCGCAGCAAATCTGCATAACAAAAATTCAAAAGAACTACAATATCTCAACAAACTAATCTATCCAATAGAAATTTAAAATTCATAAAGTAGATTCATCCTAAACCTAAGCAACTTATTATGCTAAAAAACTTACTGCAGTAACTGAAAGCAATTTTCAACACCTCCCCTCTCCCTCTTTTTCTTTTTAAGCATTCCCCCCTCCTCCTCCCCACCTGCCACCTTTCTCTCCCCCCCCCCCCCTCCCCCACCTCTCTCCTCCTCCTTCGACGAATCTCTTAAAGCTGTCGCCG
Organism: Anisodus acutangulus; assembly: GCA_029783415.1. Taxonomy (NCBI): domain Eukaryota; kingdom Viridiplantae; phylum Streptophyta; class Magnoliopsida; order Solanales; family Solanaceae; genus Anisodus; species Anisodus acutangulus. The sequence continues at coordinate 30,868,772 of CM056512.1, forward strand.
GTTGGAATCCATCTCTCAGAATTCTGGAATTTTGTTTTGTTTACCTGGCAGAGTTATCAAATGTTGTCCTCAGAGTTAATTGAGCTTTCGTTCTCTGGCTTTTGAGTCATTATGATTGAAGTCCATCCTATGCTTTCTACAGGGAGTATACTCCTATTATACAAGATATTGTCGGATCTTTTTGTGTTTTATTTGGTGACAGAATTGTGGTGGTTAATGATGGAGGTGGGCGGAGGGTGGTGGAAAAAGTTGAAGGAGTGAGAATAAGGTGGGGATACTTCCATAATGTCTTGCCTCTTTCTTGACACCCTGAAACAGTATTAGTTTAGACTAGTCTTCTTCAAGAATTTGCATCAAGCGGTTGCATTCCTCTAATATTGACACCTTATAAATCAGAGTGAATGTTATTTATGTAATAATCTTCTAATCTGTCTTATTAAAAAAAAGTCACAAAGGGGATTGAGGCAAGGAGACCCCCCGGCCTATCCCCTTATTTGTTATATGATTATGGAATTTTTAATTACCATGCTTTATAGTCTGCCCGCTTCAAGTTCTGGAAATAGTTGATGGCCTCTGAATGTGAACATTATCACTGAGAATAAACTTTTGACAGGTCACTTTCTTCTATAATCTCTCCCTCTTCCGTAATGAATCAATCAGGGGTAGAGATAATATCCATTAAGAACTACTGATAAAACTGTCTGCGTCGAACTATCCCCTGATGTTTGAAGGTCAACTTTGGTGGCACATAGGAATAGTCTTCCCTGTGGTAGTAGCTTCTATAAACTATCCTAAGATACTCTTCCAAATCTTTCTCATTTTCTGCTCCAAACTAAGCGGATAGCCCTCATCTTGTTCTTAGTTTCAATAATATAACAGCAACAACACTATCCTATTCCTTCCTGGAATCTCCTCGTTGCTTCTGGAGATTTCAAAATGGAACTCTTCAGGAATGGGTTTATTCCATCTCGCACACTCATCTTTAACACGGCTTCACAGTTGAACTTGCTGATCAGCATAAACCCATACAGGAAGGAGGCACGTGTATTCAAGCGGTGTCATCGCTTGGTCGAAAACAAAGATATGTTTATACATGTGTAAACCGACATGCTGGTTAACTTTTGGTCCTATAAAAAGCGGAATTTGTGCTTGTGGCCTGTGGGGATCGAGAAAGGGAAAAACCAAAGATTACTCATGGCACTTTTATCAATTTGATTTATTTCCTACCTTTTGTTCAAGGAGAAATGGGTCAAATTCTACCGAAATGACACTGCCCAGGATAAGAGCTCTGGTAGCTCGTTGGTAAAGCGCTTCAATTCCCTCGAGGTCAAGGGTTCGAATCTCACTGAGTAAACAATTTCTTTTAAAGTTTTTTAGCCCTATTCTGAAAAATATTGAAGCTACAGACTTTTGAACCCAATCTGTAATTTTTTTATTGTAAGATTTCACAGCATGATATTTACATGATCTTTTGGCATTTTATAGAGAAATCTTTAGAGGTTGATGAACCTAAATATGGAGATTGCCGGAATATATTGCGTTCTGGTCCTGCATCATCCCTTCGTGTCAATATTCGAGCAGTAAGTTAAGGTTTTCCCACACTCCATCCTTAACTCAATGTATGTCATTTTCTATCAGTTGATAATTATCAGTTTCTGCACAGCTTTTGTCAATATTAGGAATGTATAAAGCCTATTTAGTTGGTCTAGACTTATGAATGCTCCATTCTGGTCTTGGAGCACACTATACATCTTAAGCATAAATATATTATTGTACCAGTTGCACCATATGATATTCGTATGAATGAAGGAAAGCAAAGAAAAAAGGCAATTAAGAAGAAAAGAATAAGAATTAATTCACACGTCCCAAAGTTGTGTTTAGCTTTTTGAGAGTCAACTGCATTAAGACTTTGGCCAAGTTTTATTAATGATTTTTAAATATTTTGAGACAACTCGTAGGATGTTTCATGTAGTTTGTAAATATCTAAGTATTACTTTCAAATCATGAATATACATATATGACAACTTGACACTTGTAAGCTTTAGGGGTGGAGGCAGTACGGGAGGAACTAGAAAAGATTTGAAGCGAACAAAGCAAGAATTTCCTCATTGATCTATAAGTGCTCTGCTATGCCATATCTGCTGCACGGTGCTAGTGAGAACAATTGATATCATTTAAGCCAGCTACAGAGTCCAAGCTAAATATCCAAATTAGGGAATCAGTTAACAACAAAAGACCATTGCAAGTAGAATTTCTTTGACAGGTTATCATCTATCTATCAAAGCAAGGGAAAATATCCCAAATGCTCAATTTTAGTTATCAAGAAAAGAAAAAATCTAGGTACATAAAAAAGATAAAGCTCCAAATCTGTAAATATATCTTGTCGCTTGGTTTGAAATTGGTTTGAAAATGGCATTGCACTGAAGTTAGATATTCACAATGTTCGACTAATTCTAGGCAGTTCTTTTTTCTTTTTTTTAGTGACAATTTTTTCTTAATTCATCTATTGGTTGTTGTACAGAGAAATACCAAAGGCTTCTTCCTACTACATAAAGATGATCAAATCCTGAAAAAACTCTCTTTACTTTTTCATTCAATTGCAGGTAGCGCAATACGCAGCTGATGGTGGCAATGGTAAATTAGCTTTCAGTGATGTTGATCAGTGTCTGAGGTACTACGTCATATATTTAACTGTCAACCTGAACAATGCTGTTTAAATACAACATAATGCAGTAGCATTATAGCTTTGCAGTTCAGATTTACTATTAAAATTTGCAATAGCATGCACAGGCTGATCAGGAATGGATAGAAGATGTAAGAAAATTTTATAATGTCGTGGGAACATTGATGATTTCACTAGGACTTTCTCCCAGAGGTGGAGCTTCATAATTGATCTTGATCCCCTTATGGTTGATTTCTATGGTTCTGAAATATGACTATTTAATAGTATTTTTTTCCTGTAAGCTTCATAACATATTTCTTAAGCAAGTTTGGCTGCAAAAGATCATGCGACGAATGTGCAGAACTGCCAGTGAGAGATGGAACACCCTGAAATTAATGACGAGAGGAACATGCTTTTAGTATATCTCTGTACCTCGCTAAACAAAAAGGACCCCAATGCTAACCAAATGCAAATTGGACCAATCATATAGCATGCAACTTTGTATTTTTTCTCTCACGTGATGTTACTAGTATTTCTATTCTTTCGTGTAGCGCATTGGAAGGACTTGACTCGTTGCTTTTGCGTGCATCAAGAAATGATCCAGGGGCCTCAATTGACTCGATGAAGGCACAAATTGTTACTGCCCTAAATGCGTTGGACAGGTCAGACTTCTTTTCGTTTTATTCATAACTTCTGCCTTTGTGATAGCCAATCAATCAATTGCTTGTCATTCCCAAATCAATTGGGTCAGCTATATGAATTCTCTATATCCATTCTGCTCTATTCAATAATAAATAATTTGTCTTTCAACCTCACCAGTTCTTTAAATCCCAGTTTATCCATACACAGTTAACTAGTTTAATCTGAACTAGTTAGAGCTTTTGCCAACTAGTTGCCAATCAGAAGGTTTGAATTATTATTTTTCCCTGTTCTTCCTCCAGTCTTCTTAAAACTGTCCCAGCTGATGTGCTTGACAAGGGAAAGTCTGTAGCTGATTCATATTTTTTCTCTCAAGAGGAAGACGTAGCACCTGAGAAACTGGACCCTGATGTGAAGCAACTGGAATCTATACTGTCAATGTAAATATGAAGCCTCTTTCTTGACACTATTTCATCCTTCCAAAGTTTTGTATTGCACAAGATTCAACCCATTAGTTGATGTGGTTTCAGGGAGAGGGTTGCTCTTACTCTCTTAATTGATGCAGGTCATCCAAAATATGTAGCTCTTGTATTTAGTTTTGTTTTATTTCTATTGAATGACTTCCAATATACTCTAAATTTATAGCAAGATTTAGCTCTGAATTACCCATAAACATGGATGAATTAGCATTAGCACCTCATTCGTTGAGTATAGAAATCCGATGCTATTGAATGGAAAAGTAAACCCTCAGGCAAAAAACGAGATTATTGTTGCAAAATCAGAAAGTCAAAAGTTACCTTCAAGTACTTTGGAAAGCAAATTTGAAATTTCACTCCTGTTTTTCTCTTTAGCTTTCTGTGAATTTCCGTCTCACACCTCTGCCAGATATTTCAGTTGAAGACATCTTGAAAAATTAAAATAACGTTATGTTAAAATCCTTTATAGGTAACATGAAGTTAATCATAAGATGTACTAAAATTATAAAAATCATCGGAGTATTAACTCGAGCGTATTCTCTGTTTCATTCAAGGTGAAGGGGTGCTGGCTGCTTCTAGCTTCAATCCTCGAGCTTGACAAGACAATTAAAAGCATGCACTATCCCGATTAAATAATGAAGGACGAATTCAATTAGAACATATAAAACATTAACACTATATCCTACAAATTAATTAAACGACATAGATTTGGCTTAAACACTAAATAGGTGTGTATCCGGTCATGATAGAATCACGAACAAATAAACAAGAATCATATTTGATTCTTGCTCATGAAAATAGAAGAAAGAGATTAGAAAGCCAATTAGATTCCTTCGGACTTGTGTTGCTATTCTTCATAAAATACTGTCTCGAACTGACTGCTCTCACTAACTGATAGCTATTGTCAACTCTCAGAACTTTTTTTCTGCATAAAGTGCGACTTCTCACTAATCTGTTGCTGCTATGTCGCACTAAATGTTGCTATGTCGCAGCAAATGTTGTTATGTCGTATCAAGTGTTGCTTTTCAGTATTTTTCTACAGTTATATTTCTTGAGTCCAACTTTCTCGTTTAAATTCTTTTTGGCTTCTTTTTCATTGCTTTTAGACCCACTTCTTCATCGATCATCCAACCTAAAACACATCAAATAACATAAGAGTGAAGACATATATTTACTAAATGAGAGAATAATTATAATTAATAGCATATTTATTGTAATTATTTAGTAATAATTGTAATTGATATTAGGATCATGTGTATATGGTAGGTATAATAGTTAGTCAACTAATAGCACAATTCTAGCCTAATCATATCTTAATCCTAGCCTTAGATGATGTTGTATTTGTGGTATAATTACCACACTTTTAGAATGTTACAATTGAGGAAAATATTCTTACATGATATCAAGAGCTTAGGGAAAAGATCCTAGCCTAAAAATTATACCCTCCGCCGTCCCAGCCCCCCCCCCCACCAACCGGCTGACCACCAAAAAAAATTTCTTCTTGTTTTCTTTTCCCCGTCAACAATGCCTGACTCTAAATTCACATTTCATCCCGCTCTTACCGTTGTCAACATCAAAACTCATATTTTCATCACTCTTGAGATGGAAACTGTTCATTACGCAACTTGGGCAGAGCTCTTTAAAATTTGTTGTCGCTCCCACCGGGTTATTCCTCACATAATCCCACTGGAAAAAAAGCAAGGAAAAGGTGTTGAACACTGATGATGAAAAAGAACTATGGCTCACACTTGATCCGTCACTCTGGAGCAAGAATTCTCCACCACTGACATGTCGGGTTTTCCGAATGCATCCGCTTATTGTCAATGCCTCAAAGTTTTATCGGATCAACTCAAGAACGTTGGTTGCCGGTTACAAACAATCGGTTGGTTTTACAATTGGTTGTCGACCTTACCGACGTGTATAGTGGCGTGGTTACGCTCATCCGTCAAAGTAATCTTCTACCACCTTTTTACCAAGCCCGCTCTATGCTTATTCTTGAAGAGGCGGGTTTTGCCAAAAAGACTGCTACCGTATCGAATTCCGCCATAGTTACCGCCTCGTCCAATGAAGTTAATACACATTTTGAAAATATGCCACCAAACCGGGACAAAAAGGACGAAATGGTGGTCGCGGTGGTGGAAAAAGTGGAGGCCATCGGAATTTCGGCGGTGGAGGAACGAGCGATGGCCAGCAGTAAAATTTTGGCCAGCAGTGGCAGCCCCGAACCCAGTGGGGCAGCGGACCACCACAGTGGGCCTGACAATGGCCTTGGGCTGTACCACCCTGCCCATTTCCTTCAGGAAATTAGGCCAGGCCCAGTCCAAGGCAAACTGGCCAGCACACTGCCAGCCAGCAACCCACTGGATTTGGGCCCAGCAACGTTGGACGCAGCTCAGTAGCTTTTGGGCCACTGCCGAACCAGTGGCAAGAGGACCATTCGGCAGTGGCTAGCCCGATATTGAGTCCGTCATGCACACTCTTGGACTTAATCCGCCTGACGCAAATTGGTACATGGACACCGGAGCGACGTCTCGTATGACGTCCTCCCCATGTAATCTCTCGTCCTATTTTAATTTGAGCAAAAATAATTGTATAATTGTCGAAAATGGTCATTCTATTTCAATTCGTGGTTATGGTTCTACCAAATTGTCTCCATCAAATCCACCATTATTTTTAAAGAATGTCCTTCATGCTCCACAATTAATCAAAAACTTGGTTTCGATTAGAAAGTTTACTACTGATAATTGAGTGTCTGTTGATTTCGACCCCTTTGGATTTTCCGTGAAGAATTTCAGACGGGGATGCATCTAATGAGATGTGATAGTCAGGGCGAGCTCTATCCAATCACCACACCTAATCATCGAGCCAAGTTACCATCCACATTTGCAGCTTTAGCACCTTCATTATGGCATGAATGTTTGGGTCATCCGAGAGAACATGTTTTGGCTTCCCTCAAACAAAATAATTTATTTCATGTATTCCAACACGTAATTCAAATATGTGTCGTTCATGTCCACTTGGAAAACATGTTCAATTACCATTTATTTCTTCTAATTCATGCACACTTATGTCTTTTGATATTATCCATTGTGATATTTGGACATCACCCGTTTTGAGCTCTTCGGGCCATAGATATTATTTGCTCTTGCTAGATGATTACTCTAATTTTTTGTGGACGTTTTCATTGTCTAAAAAATCACAAGTTTTCTCCACATTTCTCACTTTTAGAACATTAATCCAAAATCAATTTGAACGGGATATTAAAAATATTCAATGTGATAATGGTAGGGAGTTTGATAATGGGCCTTTTTGGGATTTTTGCAATGCGAATGGTTTAACCTTTCGTCTTTCATGTCCTCACACCTCTTCTCAAAATGGAAAGGCGAAAAGAAAAATCTGAACTATCAATAACATTATTAGAACATCTCTTGCCCATGTCTCCTTTTGGAATCACGCACTACAAATGGCAACATATATACTAAACATACTTCCCAACAAACACTTGTCCTATCAAGCTCCTCTAAAAATCTTATACCTAAGGGATCCGTCTTATTCCCATCTACGGGTATTTGGGTGCTTATGCTATCCTTTATTTTCATCCACCACAATCAACAAACTTCAACCCCGGTCCACTCCTTATATTTTTTTTGGGCTATCCTTCCAATCATCGAGGTTACAAATGTTACGACCTATTCTCCAATAAAATCATTGTGAGTCATCATGTAATCTTTGGTGAAACAAATTTTCTATTTACCAAAATGTATGGGTCCGGACCTCCTACCTATGATTTCCTGGATGATGGCATACCCCCGTATTTGGCCCAACATTTTTTTAACCGTCCCAAATCCACTGTTTCGGCCAGCCCAAAAAAATTAGGAGAATTGGGCCAGAAACAGTGGCCCAACTGCAGCCCAACACTGCCCAGCGATCTGGGCCTCCGTGCCTGAGCCCAGCCACTACCGGGAACAATGGGCCTCTTCCTGGCAGCCCACTGCCTGGCAGTGGCTTGTGGCTTGGGTTATGGCCTAGCACCTGGCAGTTTGGGTCACGGCCCAACTCACTGCTCACTGCCCACTGCCAGGCAGTTTCGTCCCTCCTGCTGGCCCAATTCCATTTCCAACCCTGCGTCCAGTCACCTGTAGTCAACACGACATTGTCAAACCCAACACCAAATATACCCTTCACACACGGGTTATAAAATCACAATTGCCTCGTAATCTTGTGTCTGCTCTAAATTACCCGAATTGGAAAATGGCTATGGATGATGAATTTAATGCTCTTATTAAAAATAGGACGTGAGAGTTGGTCCCATGTCCCCCTAATGCTAATGTAATTCGATCTATGTGGATTTTCAGTCACAAAGAAAAATCTGATAGTACTTTTAAGCGGCATAAATCCCGTCTTGTAGGTGATGGGAAGACACAACAGGTTGGTGTGGATTGAGTGAGACGTTCTGTCCGGTGGTTAAACCGGCAACTATAAGAGCGGTTCTTAGTTTGGCTTTTTCGAAGGCATGGCCGCTTCATCAGCTAGATGTCAAAAATGTCTTCATTCATAAAGAGTTAAATGAAATAGTATACATGTACCAGCCTTTGGGATACAGGGACTCCACTTATACAAAACATGTGTGCATGCTAAATAAATCATTATATGGGCTGAAACAGGCCCCTAAGACTTGGTACAAGAGGTTTGCGGATTATGTTTCGCATATTGGGTTTTCTAACAGTCGTTCTGATCATTCTTTGTTCATCTACCATCAGGGTAATAATATTGCTTACCTTCTTTTATATGTGAATGGTATTATATTGACTGCCTCATCCGATGCTCTTCGCAATCCATCATGTCACTGCTTGGCTCTGAGTTTGCTATGAAAGATCTAGGGCCACTAAGCTACTTCTTAGGGATAGATGTGACACGTCATGCAGGTGATTTATTTTTATCCTAAAAGAAGTACGCATCAGAGATTGTTGAACGTGCTGACATGTCATCCTGTAAGCCTTCGGCAACTCCGATTGATACTAAACCCAAGTTGAGCGCCTCCTCCGATAAGCCATATACCGACCCGACACAATATCGCAGCCTTGTAGGGGCCCTGCAATATCTCACATTCACAAGGCCAGACATTTCTTATGTTGTGCAACAATTCTGCCTATTCATGCATAACCCGATGGAAGATCACATGCATTGTGCGTTATATTCAGGATACTCTAGAGTATGGATTGCATTTATATCCATCGTCGACATCCACCCTTGTTTCCTACACGGATGTCGATTGGGGAGGATGTCCAGACACTTGACGCTCCACGTCTGGTTATGGTATATTCCTTGGTGATAATTTGGTATCTTAGTCCTCCAAACAGCAAGCGACGTTGTCCAGATCCATTGTCGAAGCAGAATACCGAGGTGTTGCCAATGTAGTGTCTGAATCTTGTTGGCTCCGGAACCTTCTTCTAGAGCTCCATTGTCCGGTTCTGAAGGCAACATTGGTGTACTGTGATAATGTTAGTGCTATTTATCTCTCTGGGAATCCGGTTAACCATCAACGCACTAAACATATTGAGATGGATATTCACTCTGTTCGTGAAAAGGTCGCTCGCGGACAAGTGCATGTCTTACATGTCCCGTCACGCTATCAGATTGCAGATATTTTTACTAAAGGTCTTCCGCTAGTATTATTTGAAGATTTTCGGGACAGTCTCAGCATATGCCTACCTCCCGCTTTGACTGCGGGGATGTGATAGAATAATTATAATTAATAGCATATTTATTGTAATTATTTAGTAATAATTGTAATGATATTAGGATCATGTGTATATGGTAGGTAGATTAGTTAGTCAACTAATAGCACAATCCTAGCCTAATCATATCTTAATCCTAGCCTTAGATGATATTGTATTTGTGATATAATTACCACACTTTTAGAATGTTACCATTGAGAAAAATATTCTTACACTAAAAGGCTACAAAAGTATGAGTAATTGACACTGTTTAAGTGACAAATTCACTTCCTATCAATTGTGTACCGTTTTATCGTTTGTTAAAAGTTAAATAAATTTACTTATGTCTTGAAAGATTTTTGTTACTTTGAATATCTTAATAAATCACGTTTGATCACTTAATTTATCTCTCATTTATTTTATTTATATTTTTCTATGTATAAATCTTATCTCACCGTGAGTGGATTGGCTAGGATGTATACTGAGTATTTCAATACTCAACTTAGGCATTCTTTTTATGATGTCGAGTCTAGGAGTTGATCCTGAATAGAATAATTAACGTGCGACCTCGCCTTCCCTATTTTAGGTGAGCTTACTTGGAGATTATAGGTCGCGTACGCCATTTTCATTTCTTGTAACCCCGCAAGTTTTATATGTTTATTGTCAATATCATAGAGGCTCTATAGATGAATTGTCTAATATTTGAATTATGGGTACTCATATGAAATTACAAATGACTATTCTATAATAATTTGTAAATCTAGATAGGCTAAGACGTACTTCTATTTATTGACAATATCTTCCGTTTCGTCCAAGCAGGATCCGAAGTATGTCTTGAATTATAGCTTGACATACTTTAAATTCAGATGTATATATTTTCTTTTGAATATTATTTGATAATGTCATTAGTGAAACGAATCCTAGTACATGGACATGAAGAGGGTAGTATTTACGTCAAATAGATTCGTTCTAGGGCAAGTTGACAGATATTCGTATCGTGCCTCATCTCAACCCATTTTGGACGTTCAACCGCACCCCGAAGAAAAGTCGGAAAAAACAAACTAAACTGTCACAGAATATGAACTATTATATAAAGAGGACATTAAGAGTGTTTGGAAAGCCACTTAAAAAATAAATTTGTGTGTAACAAGGTGTAATTATATAGTTTGACATGTTTGTTTAGTTAAATAATTACTTTATCAATGTGAAATTGAGTGTAACGAGAGAGTGCAAATTACACTCTCCAATTCTAAATGAGAGGATAAGAATTGATGATAATTACATTGTAATATTACAGACTAAGTTAACTTTCTAAATTTAAAAATTGCCAAATATATCACCATTCTTTTTACACTTTTCTCTTAATCATTTTTCTAGCACTTCGACATGCTGCTTATGCTTCGCGTCCATATAATTTCTAACTTCTCATACTTTGTTTCTTTCTTTTTTTCTGAAAACAAATCTTAGTTGTTAAACACAATTTTGTATTTATTAGATTTTTTTCTATTAATTAGAATAAATATTTATCACGAAAATACACCTTATGCGATCATATCTATCTTTTTGTTATTTAAAAAGTACAATAAATGATGAATTTCATATTATACTTGTAGGAGTTGGTAAAGAATATTAAGTTTACCATTAGAGCTTTTATTAATTACTTTAAGATATTATTTTTTGAAATATAGTCTATTTACTGATTGTTCTTTACGATATTAGTTATCGATTTATAACTATTTAATATTTTTATTTAAATATTAGTTATAAAATAATATTTCATATTTTTTATATGCACATGTATTTGTCACGTTAAAGTTTGTTTACTTCTTCATCTGAAAGAAAAGGCCTGTTCAATTTTTATAATTAATATTTATTCTTCAAAATTTAAAAATATTTTATAGTGTGATTACTTTGTTCAACCAAACATAACGTTGTGAATTATTATGTAATTATGTCAATCTAATAATTACATTATGATTTTCAAATACACCCTAAGCGTTAAAAATACTATCATCTATCTCTAATATTATTAAAAGTGAAAACTCCAAAATGGATTTGTACGGGGATAATGATTTAGCCCAAGTGTTTGTTAGTAACTTTATCATTTTGATATATGATTCTTCTAATAGTCTAAGCATGCCGGACCACAAGAGTCTATTGTATGAAGTCTTACCTCACATTTTTGCAAGAGGTTGTTTCCACGACTTGAACTCATGACATCCTGGTCACATGACAACAACTTTACAAGTTACTCCAAGGCTCCCTTTCGAAGCTCAAATTTGAAACTTATTTCATACATAATAAAGAACAAACACCAATCATAAGTTGGTCAAAAGAACAACAAATCTAACTAACTCATTTTACAATAATGGCGTTTTGCCATTATTTTCAAGACCATTTAATTTAAACTTATTATTTATATTTAAAAATATTCAAAGCATATTATATTTTAATTGTTATAATTCAAAAAACACTATTGTACGACTAAGAAGAAGTCGCTTTTATTTGAATTCATTTTAATATGGGAATCGTGCAAAAAAATTATAAGGTAAGTAGTAGTTAAATGGGGCGACCAAAATAGGGTACCCCATCAACATTTTACAGTCTTTTGTTACAGTGAAATAAATTATGAACTATTTTAAAATTTGAAGTTGTACTTTCCTAAGTAGTATTATTGCTGGTGCCAAACTGCCAATTGAAATATTTTTTTTTTGCATTTTTCTTTATATAAAAGCAACTTGTGCTACCCATAGCAGTTAAAAGTTATATTTATGTTCTTGACTTTATCATTTTGATATATGATTCTTCTAATAGTCTAAGCAGGCATTCTTGTAAAAACGCACACAAAAAGAGCAAAATTTGAAATACTATTAATCAGAAAAAGTGCCACCTAAAGAGAGTTGATTAAAATAATATTTATTTTTTAGGTCATCATTTAGATTTGCATCTTTTTCAAAAATCGTGTAAATATAGCACTTAATAAATTGACCCTCCGAACATTATTACACTCAGTTATACTGTTTGCTCATATATTTCTCAACCTTACAAACTTTATAAACAAAACACTAAATTATTCATCTAACAATCACAATCCCTTACAAATTTTTTAATTGTGACCTAACATTTATCTTAATATTTTCTTTAGTTGCTCATAATGAATCTTTAAACCATAGTTTAAAAGATCCATACGTTGTAAAAGATGAAAAAAAATCATATCCTGAACAACTATCCCGATGGGGCAACTGCTGAAGATTTCTGTAAGCGAAAAAACAAATCACTACTAACAATATTGCCCTTCACAAGTTCTAATATTATTTATGGACTTTTGTGTATCCTTGAGATCGCATTAAAGTTGTATAGTGTTAACCAAATCATAAAATGTGAAAGCCAACGCAAAAATATTAAGGTTGTCATATGTATAAAGCTCGTTGTCCGTTCACCAATCACTGCAACATAAATAGTTAACTATACATAAAATATGAACCTCTGTAGTTAAAGATGTCACTAATAGACAGCCTACACAAACACATTTAGTATCTTATTGCCTCAAGATGGGACTAGGCTGCTGAAGATGCGTTTCAAACTGGGACATGCCACCCGTAACTTCGTCATGCTCAGTGGACAAATCTGTTATGTGGAAAAAAGGACCATGATCAAATTCTCAAAGGAGTTATATTCAATAAATGATGCATAATAAATCAATATAGGGCATATTCTTAGCATCAAAAGTATTCCTGACCTTTGGACAAAAGCGTACGTCAAGCGTCTCAAGCATCGTACATCGTGATATGGCAGCTTCGACAGTTTCCTCGTTAATGTTGCAGGACTGTAGGACAACAAAGCAAGTGTGAGGAAGGAATACCTCCACAACACAACTGTTTCACAAATATTTCAATAGCACACGCCCCTTATGGGTGTGCCAATGACTTCTCAAGGAAGTTCATCAAAAGTTGTTTTCTATGGGGCAACGGGGAATTATTTAGACACGATAGAAATAATAGTAATCGATTTCACGAACTCTACACTAGAGAGTGGTATGTAAAGGAAGTGTGTAATTTATAGGCGAAATCTTCTTCTAAAGAAGAACTAAGACTTGAAATCTTTTATCTACATTTTATGCCGAGGAATGGTGCAAGACACTTGCAACAATTATTACAAGTACCTGAAGCTTGTTCATTTGCAGTTCCAATATTTCAAGCAAATAAGCACCAGTTAAGAGTTCAACTTCTCCTTTCAGTAATCTCACCCAAAGTAAATCATGCTCCAAGAAATAGGGGCCCCGAAGGCCCAAACTACATGCCACCCGTAATATACTACCTCAATTTAACACTTCCAAATTTGAAAATGTTTATTATCTATCCACATTAATGCCTAGAAAGACTATGAAGAGTATTACGATGATTTGTTATTTCAGTAGCCCAGTGTGTTAATTTGAGTATCCTTATAGACAAAATGCAGCTCGCTATTAGATCTTAAAATCAATCTCAATTAGCGAAACTTAATTAGGAGCTTAAGCGCCCTCTACAAGAATATCAAGCATAAGATACATGTTTTTCATACCAACCTACTGGACGGAGGAAACCCAGAAAGTTATGTAAATAGGACAAATGAGGATCCTATCCTAAGAGAGGAGTTTTTGGTGTAAAAAGGAAATTCTAAATGAAGCTGAATCATTGATACAACTCAGAGAGTCCCTACAAGGGTAGGAAGGGACTGACATTTGCTTTTTGCTATCTAATACTTGTGCAGTTCAAACAGCCTTTGTACAACAACAACATCATACCCAGTGAAATCCCACAATGTGGGGTCTGGGGAGGGTAGAGTGTACACAGACCTTACCTCCACCTTGGTAGGTAGAGCGGCGGTTTCCGGGAGACTCTCGGCTCAAGACAAAGCATAATCAGGCAAAGCAAAACAAAGTATGAGAAACGGTCAAACTCATACGAGAAATTAAAGCATTGTGGACATGCAGATAGTAAAAATAAAATACGCAATGATAGTGCATTCTAACAACAGGAAGTAGTAGCTAACGGGAAGCAGTAGATAAGATAAATAAATTACACTAAAGAACACATAGCAGCAGGAATCAAACTAAGTGTGACAAGCTAATCGAGCCTACAGTAATAACACTACACTATCATTTTGTAAGCGTAAAGAGGACTACGCTCGACTACCTACTACCCTAATATGTGTCCTCCACAACCCCATATCTAAGGTCATGTCCTCAGTAAGTTGTACATGCGTCATATCCCGTCTAATCACTTCTCCCCAATACTTATTTGGCCTACCTGTACCCCTCATGAACCCGTCCATAGCCAACCTCTCACACCTCCGCATTGGGGCATCTGTGTCTCTCATCTGCACATGCCCGAACCATCTCAATCTTGCTTCCCGCATCTTATCCTCCACTGAGGCCACTCCCACTCTGTCCCGGATAACATCATTTCTAGTTTTATCCCTCCTTGTATGCCCACACATCCATCTTAACATCCTCATCTCCGCAACTCTCATCTTTTGTATGTGCGAAGTCTTGACTGACCAACACTCTGCCTCATACAACATAGTCGGTGTAACCACCGCCCAATAGAACTTGCCTTTAAGTTTAGTTGGCACCTTTTTGTCGCACAAAACTCCAAATGCGAGCCTCCATTTCATCCACTCTGCCCCAATACGATGTGTGACATTGTCATCAATCTTTCCATTCCCTTGGATAATAGACACTAGGTATTTGAAGCTTCCTTTCTTCGGAATGACCTGAGTATCAAGCCTCACATCCACGTATGTCTCAGGATCGCTCCCGTTGTTGAAATTGCACTCCAAATATTTTGTCTTGGTCCTACTCAACTTGAACCATTTAGACTCCAGAGTCTGTCTCCAAACCTCCAGTTTGGCGTTCACTCCGCTGCGAATCTCGTCAATCAGGACTATGTCGTATGCGAATAACATACACCATGGTACCTCCCCTTAAATTTGTCGTGTCAGTCCGTCCATGACCAAGACAACTAGGAATGGGCTTAAGAGTTGATCCCTGGTGCAGCCCCATCGTCATTGGGAAGTGCTCCGAGTCTCCTCCTACTGAACGTACCTTAGTTTTGGCTCCATCATACATATCCTTGATAGCCCTAGTGTACGCCACAGGTACACCTCTAACCTCCAAACATCTCCATAGAACCTCCCTAGAGACTTTATCGTATGTCTTCTCGAGATCGATGAAAACCATATGTAAATCTTTCTTCCTCTCCATATACTGCTCCACCAACCTCCTAATAAGATGAATGGCTTCGGTAGTCGAATGCGCCGGAATGAATCCAAACTGGTTCTCGAAAATAGACACGTATTTCCTCACCTCATTTCCACGACCCTTTCCCAAACTTTCATAGTGTGGTTCAACAGCTTGATACCCCTATAGTAGCTTGATACCCCTATAGTTGTTGCAACTTTGGATATCACCTTTGTTTCTGTACAAGGGAATCATTGTACTCCACCTCCATTCTTCGAGCATTCTTGTCGTCTTAAAAATGACGTTAAACAACTCAGTCAGCCACTTCAAACCTGCACTACAATTCAACTGGATCTCATCAGGCCCGGTCGCTCGTCCCCTGCGCATCCTGCGAATAGCACCCTTAACCTCCTCAACCTTAATGTTTCTACAATATCCAAAATCCCGATACCTACTAGAATGTTCCAGATCTCCCAGCACAATGTCCCCATCTCCTTTTCCGTTCAAGAGTTTATAGAAGTAAGACTGCCACCTCCGCCTAATATGCACTTCCTCCACCAATACTTTGTTGTCCTCGTCCTTGATGCACCTCACGTGATCCAAGTCACAGGCCCTTCTTTTCCTTGCCTTGGTTAGTCTATACAACTTATCCCTGTCTTTCTCCTCTAAAATCACATATATGCGTTCAAAAGCCGCCCTTCTTGCCGTCCGTAACCGCTTGTTTTGCCTCATTCCTCGCTATCTTATACAGTTCCATAATCGTCCACTTCTCCACCTCATCCTTGCTTTCTACCAATCTCACATACGCCAATTTCTTCGCTTCCACCTTCTCTTGGACTTTACCATTCCACTACCAGTCCCCTCGATGCCCACCACTGTTACCCCACGAGACCCCTAACACTTCTCTAGCTACATCCCGAATGCAACTAGTCGTCTTGTCCCACATACCAGTCGCATCTCCACTACTCTCCCAAGCCCAACTGGCCATCAACTTCTCCCCCATCTCATTTGCACTAGCCATGATCAAACTCCCCCATTTGATTCTTAACCTGTCATCCACCGCCCTCTTCTTCTTCCCCAACTTGATTTCCAAATCCATCACCAAAAGCTTATGTCAGGTAGTAAGATCCTCCTTCGGAATAACCTTGCCGTCTTTACAAAGACCTTTGTCAACCTTCCTAAGAAGCAAAAAGTCTATCTGAGTCTTAGCCAACGAACTATGGAAAGTCACCAAGTGTTCCTATCCTTCAGGAACCTCGAATTGATTATTACCATCCCACTAGCTCTAGCGAACTCCAAAAGGGAGACGCCTCTCCCGTTCCTGTCCACGATTCCAAAGCCTTCATGCATGTTGTCATAACCCCCGGAAGTGACCCGATATGACTAGTGAAATCCCCTCTTACTAATAACTTTTCAGTGGGGAAATCCCCTCTTACTAATAACTTTTCAGTGGGTAGTTTGCCTCCCACAACTTCGTCCAAATCCTCCCAAAAGTCTCTTCTCCTCTTCGTCCAAGCCCCCCTGCGGCGCATAAGCACTAATAATGTTCGTAGTGCACCCTCCAACTACCAATTTAATCGTCATCATCCGGTCATTGACCCTCATTAGCTCTACCACCTGCTCCCTTAGCTCGTTGTCTACCAAAATGCCTACCTCATTCCTATACTGCGACCTACCCGAGAATTATAACTTATACATGTCTACATCCTTAGCCTTAGGTCCTACCCACTTGGTCTCCTGGACACAGACTATATTAATACTCATCTTCTTAAGAATCTTAACTAGCTCTATGGACTTCCCTGTTAAAGTCTCAATATTCCAAGACCCTATTCTAAGTCTAGCCTCTCTCTTACCCCACTTACCCCCCTAACCCTCGCCCATGTCTCCGACCGAGAACATGACCCTAGTCTACCATCAGTTACCAAAGCCACTAAAGCAAATATAAAATAATAAATTACTCAAACGTTAACCGTTAACCCTAAAACAGGAAGGGATCAAAGTGCAAGCTCAAGTTAACAAGAATCTAAAGGCAAGTAACACCACTACGTCAAGAATGCTATAACTAAAGACGAGATGGCAAAATTTAACAGGAAGGTTAAGGACAAAGAATGAATACGGGCGAACCTGTTGCCGGCGAAAAATATTGTTCACCGACATTGTTCACGAACACTTTTTTGCCGACACTATTCACAACAGTCACATCACTGTTTTCGGTACTGTTCACTCGCCGGAGTACTGTTAACCAGAAATTTTCACCCCCAAAAAAGGAGCACTGTAGCCGCCGCCGGTGAGTGGTCGGAGCGGCACTTACCGTCAGAAATGGGGGATGTATTGGGGGGGGGGGGGTGATGACTGTTGGGGTAGGTTAGAGAGGGGGGGGGGAGAGAGAGCCGTTCAACAGTCTTTGAACTACAGTAAAAATTATTATTTATCTCAAGGAAAAAAAAAGAAGCACAAGCACATGAAGCAAAATGATAAAGACACTAGAAAGAACACATTCGCAGCAAAGCTGCCACTACAACTAAAACAGCCAACCAAGGAAATGTCAAATTGAAGATATAAGAATACCTGAAGAAAGAGGCTACTCAATCTTGGACATTCCAGTTGCAACGATTCCAATGAACAACAGTTGCTGAACAAGAGAAGATAATTAACAACTTTGATCATGAAAATAAAGCTGATGATACAAAATTAACCTATTAAATCATATTACTAAAGTATATACCTCAAATTGAGAATGCACAAGTTGTAACAAGCTATATCAACCTCCTTCAAATTCGCAGACAGGGAAAGGTTTAATGATGACAAAAGGAAACCTTGTGCCATTGGAATAACCACCTTTTTTATATTCGGGCAACCTACACAGTTTAGGTTCTCTAGCAAACGCTTTGGTAGTTCATTTGACAAATCTTGTTCTCCCAAGGAAGATCCATGTGGTGCTATACTAACACTGGGTATATGCGACAGTTGGTCACCAGTAAATCCCCAAATTAAATCATGCATATTGATACATCCATTCAAGCTGACATGAGTCAAATGTGTGCAGCAAGCAAGCAATTCCTCAATGGCTGATTGGCATAGCGTCCCGTACGACAAATCCAACTCACACAGGGCTGGGAGAGCATTTTCTTTATAGAGAGGTTCCAAAGATGTATTAGTCAGGTACTTGCATGCTTGCAACTTTAGGACCTAGAACAGAATAAATATATAAGCTTAGAAAGAGGAGGGGGGGGGGGGGACAAGTAATGGTTTCTTTTGAAATTCTTCTAAATAATTTTTTTTTCCTTTTAAACTTTTAGGGTTATAAAATATTTCTTATTGAGTTTTCCATTTTTTTCCGAGTTCCTTAAAAATGGGCTCAAAAAAGGAAGGGCAACTTCGGGGAGAACCAAAGGGAAGTTCAGCTTCCATTCCCCAAACTGTTAAAAAACAAAAATCATCTTTTTGTTTTTTTCTTTTTCATTAGCTCTCCATGGGAGGTACAGTTTAGATATATGCCAAAGCAAAAAGACCCATCAATCGATCATGCAGATCCAAAAAAATTAATCCCGAAAGCAATAAGGCAGTGTGTAGCGCAACCAGAAAGAGATAAACACAATTATGTTGCTAAACTACGTCACCAAAATATTTAAGATTGATACAGCACTAGAAACTCCGCATACAAAGAACTCAAGCCCTTGCCGTGAAACAAAATTGGGCCGTCAGAAAATGCCAAACATTAGATCCCAATTGACGAATTAGAGCATTAGGTGGGAATATAGATATATTCAGATGTGACTGCTCCAAAATAAAAAAGAATGATAGAATGCCTAAAGTAACCAGATCTCCACATTAAACTCCCAAATTCCAGGCCGGCCATCTTCAAGGGTCTAACAAGCGTGTTAATAAACAACCCAACCAACTAGATAATAATAATTTCCCTCTGCTTGTTGATTTCGAACGCAGAACTATTTGAGAACAAACAGACAAAATCATCAGTCCTTGAATGGCATTATCCTACTCCATCTACGACTAACATAATTGTAGTTTTAGAAGCCCTACAATTTACAATCTTACTCTAGACTTTTTTGACTCTCTTTCCCTTGCCCTCCAACTAATCTTCTCCTCAGTGCAAAATAGCAACCTCTTACTAGTTTTTTGCTTGCTCTTTACAGTTTCTGTTGTTCCAGCTCCACCTCTTGCAGGTAAAAAGGCTAAAACCTATGCCTGCCGTTTAGTTGTTTGTTAGCTCTTTACAAGGCAACATGCCTTGGATAAGCTAGACTCTCTCAGAATTGTTTATTCAGACAGCTTTAGAACTTTTTTTATAGTACAAAATGTGAATTTAAACATACTCCATGTCTGGTCACAGTTGTGATTATTCCTTTTTTCCAGTTTTTGAGTTCTCCATTCCCTCTCAGAATGACTCTTTTTTGCCTTCCGTGAACTGATGTTAGAGTTTTTCAGCGGCTTTCTGGTATCCATGATTGTCAACGTTCTATGTTACTGATGTTACTTTATCCCTGTGGTATCACTTATGCATGAATTCATGCATTGGCTTAACTTTACTTACTATACTTTGAACCCAGCTAATGTTTCACTTTGAAAACAGAAATGCTTTTTCGATTTTCAAATAAATCCAGCTCAGTAATGTGTGGATAATTTGGTCAAATTTTTTTATAATAGTATCTTGTGTTGAAAAATAAGCATTTGCTTCTGCTTCAACTTCTGCTTAAGGAGAAGCTTCAAATTTGACTTTATTCAATACAACAGAAAAACAGCTTATGGTACTAAACATCACATTTCTTTTTCAAAAGATTGGCCAAACACCTTTAACTGACAAAAAACTACTCCCTCCGTTTCAACTTGTTTATCTTAGTTTTGACTCAGCATGGAGTTTAAGAAAATAACGAAGAATTTTGAATCTTGTGTCTTAAACTAAAGATGTGTTTAATGTACTAAAATGTCCTTTGGATCTTGTGGTCTTAAATATGCCATGTAGGATGTTGGATATAACGAGTTACTAAATATAGAAAGTGATTCTTTTTTAAAGAGACTAAAAAAAGAAAAGTAAGACAAACAAATTTAAACGGAGGGAGCAAAAAAAAGGCACTTCTAGTTTTTCAAATACATGGCCAAATCGGCGATAATTAAATTCTTATTGTCATAATAGAATCAGTTCTGCTGAAGTTAACTTTTGAATCATTTAGAACAGATTCGCAGATTGTTACTCGCATCCATGCGGTTTAGCTTTTACTGCAAAAGGAAAAAAGGAAGAACAGAAAAAGGAAAAGGAGAGATCAAAGTTATTGGCTTATGACTCGGTGCTCATCCCATCTTAATATTAGTACAATTTGTTGTAGTTAGGTATTTTGACCTGCCCAAACTTAACCCAACCCATCCATTTGACACCCGTATAAAAAAAGGATAGAAAAGTAAGTATGGAAGTTACTGAACTTTTTTCCACAAAATAGAGCACATTAGATCAAGTTCATCTAACTTCCCGCTGTAATGGAGAAAGTGCTAATATGCTTAGATGATAGAAATTACCTTTAACCGCAAGCATGATTCATAAACAGGTTGCAAATTCACCAAGAACGTATAGGATAGATCAAGGTAGGTCAAGTTTGGGAGGGAATGCAAAGAGAAAAGTCCATCACATCCAACAGATGGACATGACATTAATACTAGTGACTCGATGAGGGGGCATGATGAAGTTGTGGCAGATAAACAGTCATCCTTGACTTGGCTGCATATATGGAAAGAAATTACTGAGACGTGAAAGAACTAAAACAAAGATGCAAGTGTGACAGGTGAGACAAAGTAAACAACCTGCAGAACGAAGCATCAAAAGAGGTTAAGAGGGGGCAATTAATAGATGCTGCAGATAGCACGCCACAGCCCTTCAGCTCAAGTGAAGCCATTTGTGGAGCTTCGATATTGAGCACATTCATTTTGGGGCATATACCGAGATTAAGTGACCTAAGACCAACCTGCAATAAGAGAAGAGAACACATCCATCAACCATTTGGGTATAAATAGAGATAAAAATGCACAGTAAGAATCATAAAATCAGTGGGTAAGCTCCAACTCCAGTCTCAACCCAAAGAGAATGTAAAGCAAAGAGGAGATGATATTACTTGAGGCTAAAAAGGAGCCTATCATCACTTACTGGGCAAAATGATGCTCTTTCAAGATGATCACAACCATCTAAAGAGACTTGCTCAAGATATGGGCACCTAAATTCAAGAGAAATTAAAGTACGGCAACCAGCAAGTGAAAGAGAAACCAAAGAAGTGCTGCAGAAATCCACAACTGTCAAGCTCTGAACAAAGAGAAAACCACCATTAGATTTAGACCATAATAATACATACAAATGTGACACAGATACAGGATCCACTTTAAAGTTGAATAGGCAGAAATATATCATCATTCTCTTTCAATATAAAAAAAATATTTTCTTTTCCAAATAGGTGTTAGCCAAAAACAGATCTGGCATGAAAAAAACACCAGAAGGTGAATGCTTATTAGAACCCATTCTAAAACCGTGGAAATATCTCCCTCCCTCTCATCCCCCTTTTTCTCGGGAGGGGACAACTGAAATATATTACTTGATCTCTCGTTTTCCCTCCCAGACCCCACGTTGTGGGACTTCACGGGGTATGTTGTTGTTGATCTCTCTTTTTCCCTAGAGGGTGGAAGGGGAGGGGGGTAACTGAAATATAATACTCCCTCCGTCTCAATTTTTTTGACTTAGTTTGACTCGTCTCAGAGTTTAAAAAATAAAAAGTACTTTTGAATCTTGTGGTCTTAAACTAAAGATATGTGCAATCTACCAAAATAACCCTTGAATCTTGTGGTCTTAAATGTGCCAAGGATGTTGGGTGTAAAGAGTTACTACTATAGAAAGTGTCATTCTTTTTTAAACAGACAGACTGAAAAATGAAGACAAACAAACAAATTGAAAGGGAGGAAGTACTTGATTTGTTGTGACATTTCTTCAACAGTCTATCACAGTGTTGACAAATTTCGCCCATTATTTTAAACATCTCTCAGAAAGCTGAAACGTCAAAGCAAGTTCAGCCTTAATTTTCTTGGTCAAAGGGAATTTTGTTTGGGAGAGGAGTACATATTTTCTTGAAGCTTCAAAGAAACTTCAGCTTTGGCATTTTTTTGAAATGGGACGACTCCAGCTCTGGCATTGCATCAGGAAAAGAGGTGAAGAGGAGTACATATTTTCTTGAAGCTTCAAAGGAACTACAGCTTTGGCATTTTTTTGAAATGGGACAACTCCAGCTCTGGCATTGCATCAGGAAAAGAGGTGAACTATTTTCTTTTCCCGTCCGGTTAATAGTTCTCAGTTTCTACTTCAGCTTAAACCGTCCCCTTAAGAACTCTCAAATCTAATGTATGTTAGTAACTTAGAACTTATTATACCACGACAGACGTCTACCCTAATAAATTTTGTTTGACAAGGTAAAGATAAAATGGCTTCAAGTCAATTTGGAAATGTGAGTACAAAATTAATACTACCAGTAAATCTAGGAAAGACACAATAACTATCTTAAGGCCAAAACAAGGAATTACAACTTTTCATCTTTCCCGCTTCACCTCTTGGACAATTTTAATAGTTTTTAGCTTCTGTGAGTTATTGAAGGGAAGTCTTGGAGTTGTCGCCTTGTGACTAAGATGCCACGAGTTTCAAGCCATTAAACAACCTTAGTGCACCCAGCTGCGCATCTTCCACGACTTATCACAAACAAGACAGATTTTGTAAAGCACAACCAGATGACACAAGACAAGAATATCATCTTTCATGATTACTCATTAAAATACCTGATCATTGATTGTCGGATTTTTCAGTATTAAATTTATCTACTTAGTAAAATATGAAGAAAAAATTATTTCCCAAGTGTCTGTTACAAGAACAGCATGAACCACATTGACAAAGGTGAAGACAAAGGTCTCATTTAATATAAATGTGACTCGACACAGATCAACTGCCAAGATTTTGAATAAACCACCTTTCACTGACAAGCAAAACTAAGTAGAGATACATATATACACATCGTAATTCGACGTAGACAATCATGTTCAGCAACACATCCTCTAGTTAACAACCAAGAATGCACAGGTTTACAATACAACAACAACATACCCAGTGAAATCAAACAATGTGGAGTCTGGGGAGGGTAGAGTGTACGCAGACCTTACCTCTACCTTGGTAAGTAGAGAGGCTATTTCCGAAAGACCCTCGGCTCAAGAAAAAGCATAAGCACAAGCAAAAACAAAAACAAGAGAAACGGCGAGGGTTTAAGCACAGGTTTACAATGAGGAACTAAAATATCCTACCTCGCAGTTATCTAGAACTAAGGATTTAAGCACAGGACAGCCACCACCATCGCTGAAAACTTCACAGATAGAATTGGCGAGGGATTCACACTCAGTAAGGTCTACTTCTAGCAAATTCGGACACTGTAATGCAATTGTTGTCAAGCTTTCTTGCTTCTGCAAAACTAATTTCTGTGGAATGATAAAGGAGAGAACTGTTATCCTATGAATAGAATAATTCTAGTCAACAAAATGAAGTGACAAGATATACAGTCAGACCGAGACCTCTCTATAACAGCATCCTCATATTCCGGAACCGATTTTTTATGTTTTATTTTACTTTTCTATAACAACGTTTTACCTATAACATCATTTTTATAATAGTACACTCTTTGTAAAATTACGCCACCTATAACAGCAATCTTCTTTTGTTGGTAATATAATAATGAACCATCTTTATAAAAATAGAATATCTATAATTACCAATAATAAATGTAGAGATTTTAACAAACTTTAAACACGATTTAGGACAAATAATATTATAAGAATATATATTTCCATCATTAAAAGATTTTTCTTCATTATAGAAAGTGTGATTAAGCTTAGGATTTGACAATTAAAAATGAAAAATTAGATTTAATGCATCTGTTTTGCCTATAACAAGAAATATTATTTAAACGTCAATGTTGTTATAGGTGTATAATAAGCATTCACTATAGCAGCCAAAAAAATTCAGACCCAACGATGTTATAGAGAGGTTTGACTGTAACATCTAGGAACAAACTTACTTTGAGTGCACTTGAAGCTATATTGATTCGTTGGAGCAGTGGGCAATTAGAGACAGTAATTGATGATAACATTCCACTATGCAAGTTGAGGTCGATAAACCTGTTTCGATACAAGCAATGAGTCAGTGCCCAAAAGAGTGACAGAAATTAAGGGTTGGAAAGAAATTTCCTTGAGACTGGATATGGAAACTACAAAGCCTGTATCATACTTGCGACAATGTACTAGTCTAATGCTCTGGAGGCGAGGAAGATCCAACGACACGGATGTCAATAAACTGCAATTATCAAGCTCCAGAAACTGAAAAGTAGTGAAATTCACTGTCCAATATGAGGTTTAAGGAGTCCTGATCACAGCATGGTTACCAGTATGAAAAGGGTGAGGAAAGACTCAAACCTCTAACATATAGCTATGGGCTATGGCAGCCATGGAAGCCGATGTTATGCCCTCACAACTATGAAGCTTGAGAACAGTCAGCATAACCAGCCTCACAGACTTCAACAATGAACAAGTGTTAGCATAAACCATGTCAATTTCAGGTACTACATAAATTTAATGAACATAAGAACATACCTCAAGTGAAATACTCGGGCAGTATGAAGCATCCAGAACTCGAAGATTTGCACAAGTTTGAGCTATATCTCGCAGTGTTTCATCACTGACGCATGAACAATTTGACATATCCAAAGACACTAAAAGAGGGCAGGCTGTGGCTGCCGAACGAATAGCAGCGTCGGAAAGTTTGTGACATGAAGCTATATCAAGGTCATGTAAAAGAGGGCAATTAAGCACCGCATGTGGCATGCTACTGCGCTTAAGTGACAATGTTTCAAGCTGCGGACATCTATAAGAATAACAACAGTTAAGCACAACTGGGAGTCAACTAATTTGACAATATAACATTGTTGACTAACGTTTTACAACCTGATAGAAACTCGGAGCACACGACACTTCACGAGCTGCAGAAGACGCAAACTATCATGATAAATTGGTATCTCCTGAATGCCATTTCCAAGAGTGGCATCATTAATGATCAAGCACTTCAACACATGGCAATCTGTTAAGGCTTGGAAAAATGTTTCCCCCAATTGACCTCTGCCCAACGTTAGAGCATCAATATTTCTGGCAACAATAAAATTCTATCAAATTAGTCACTAACGATTCCTCTTTTTTTTTAATGAAGGTCACTTATAATGATTCCTAAAGTAGTGCCAACAACATAAAAAATCTATTACCTTAATGAAGAAACGGCTTTCATTGCTAGTGGGTGAATATTAGGTGTTCCATATAAATTGATTGTTGTTGCATTTGGATATCGCCGACACATGTCCTCAACTATCATCAAAACAAACATCAATTATTTTTTATAAGTGAAAGAAACAATCAAAAATAGAGACAGAAAAAAGATGCGCTTAATCGAAACATGAATTTAAGTAAAGTTATCTATGCAGTGTGCAATTAGTAACTTCAACTGAAGATAACTTCTCAAACTCAAACATCCCGACTGAATTAAATTACATAAACAAAATGAGAGGCCAACCATTCAACTTGGAGACTTCTATCATTTCACATTAAGTAAGAAAATATCATACATAAGCCTACTAGGAAGGAAATACTTGTACTATTAATTTCGAATATTTGGCAATATTTTGTTATAGTGTTGCACATATTAACCAGCTAACTTTTTGGTTAGGTGCCGAGACATTTTACCAAAAACTTTCCGTAACAGAGAGTATATGACGTAATGACGGTTCCAATATTTGTTGATCTACAATAATGAATATTCAGATGCATGCTCAGGTTTACGAGTTATGTTAAACACAGATATCTCTCCCGGTATCTTCAAGGGAGTTTAGTGGCCTTGGTTATATCATGATCCTTTTTTCTCTCCATCACCATAACACTATTTTATCTCCAAAGTTTCAATCCTCAACCCCAAATATGATGAAGATGGGTAAACGTTCTGTAACAGCTTTCATGATAACATGAATCGAACTGTTGAAAAACGATAAAAGAACAGCATGTCAGCATTTTTTATCAGGGGAAAAGATACTCACATTGATCTGAGGAAATCTGCTTGTTCTCAAAATTCAGATACCGCCAAAAATCTTCGTGAGAGCTAGCTTCTCTCCACTGGCTACAAACACTCGCAGCTCGACAAAGATCAATATGGTCCAAAAATGAGAATACCTAGCAGCAGATGTGGCAGATATTCCCTAACTCAGAAACTTAGTGGAGATAAATAAATTAATTAAGCAACTCGAAAGGAACGGATGCCAGGCAACTAGTAAATACCATATGCAACAAGTCATCAGTAAGATCCATCCGGACATCTAAATCCTCCACTTTTGAGATGTCGTTATCTTTCCCCTCATCGTCTGTTGCACCAAGTAAGTTTGATAAACTCACATCTCCACCGTCCTCGTTCATTGGACAAAGGTAACTGGTCTCCTGCAACAAGTGGTTGTCCCAATCCCTACAAGAATATTAATCAATCAGTCTTCATTTTTTAGTTGTATGCCTGCATTTAGGCCTCACTTCAAATGACAATTTGTCTATTATCAAATTAAAGAGTTAAATTCTATTTTAGGATAAGCTACCGAAATTCCATAATATAAGTAGCTTTAGAAAATAATTCTACTAAATGTTTAAGTACAATGCCTTTACAAAATTATAGTACTATCTTCTTTCTTCTAGAACAATAATGCGAGAATATACTTTCTCCAAAATTCAATGAACTCTGAAACAGCCTTGACCCTAAGTAAAAGCTGTACAACACGAGAAATTATTAAGGGACTCTTGAGAGTCTTTAATTAGTGAACCAGCCCTATAATAACAACTACACCTTGCAGTTTGGGCTGCTTAAGTGAATTTGCCATTCACTACTTTGGCCGATTTCACTCTAATGTTCAATAATTTAACTAATTGAAACAACAAAAAATCTATAAATGAAGGTCCAGTCGCCTCTCTTACAGCAAAAAGGAGTTAACTTTGGGCCCATTTCACTCTACTTTAACTAATTGAAACAACAAAAATTCTATAAATGAAGATCCAGTCGCCTCTCTTACAGCAAAAAGGAGTTAACTTTGGGCCGATTTCACTCTAATATTCAATAATTTGACTAATTGACACAAAATATTATAAATTAAGGTGCAGTAGCCGGCCTTACAGCGAAAAGGAGTTAACTTTGGGCCTTTTACTATACGTATCACGATCAGATTCCTCTTTCTGCACTACTCTTGAGGACGACGAAGCCCCTCCACTCAACCCCAAATTCAAATTAACATTCAACATTCTCTCACCACTATAATTCCCATTCCTAGCCTCCACTTCACTGGAATACCACTTCATATCAAAATCAATCTCCTCATTCCTCGGAATACCAACATTACCCGCACCACCACCACCCTCCTGTGGCCTCAGCGCAGCGTCAAAAACACTCCTCCAGTCAAATGCCGGATTATCATCTGGAAATTCCTCGCCATTATTCCCCAAAATCGGGTCCCCCATACTCTTGTAACCCTTCTTATTATCTTCTTCTTCTTCTCCAAAACATAAACAACACCAAATCCTCATACACACACTCACAACACACCAATAAACCCAAAAAATAAACAAATTAAAATCCAATTTTTTATCAATTTATGATCTTTAGAAACCCTAGCTCACGATCTAACAATTTTCCCCCAAAAAAAACCCTAACTTTCCAACAAATTACACCAAAAAAACTCCTATTTTACAATAAAACACACAGTTGAGAAAAAATACAATAAATTATTGTTCTAGAATCCTCAAATGGAGTAGCAGAAAATAATATATATTACATATATGTACGGGTATAGAGAGAGAGAAAGAAAGTGTAGTGAGAGATCTTAGAAGGATCGAAGGGTGGTAGTGGTGACGCTATTTTTGGGATTGAGCTTTGAAAAGATCGGCGGAATGGAGATTTGTGGGGAGAAAAACAAAGGCAATGGAGGTAACTACTTCTTTTTCCCCTTCTCACACTCACTTCATCTCTCAAATACAAAATATTGATGTTGTGAATTTATATATTCCCACCTTTTTCTTTTAAATAAATTTTAGTGCACTTATGTACTCTTATATTTTTATTTGGGAAAAGGTGTAATACTCAACTTTGACATACACGTTCGTTAAGAAAATGGTTCCATATGTATCGTTATATAAATAATGTAAATATATTTTTTTGTTGACGAAATATTTTTAAAAAGTTATTAAATAATTAAAATTCAAGAAGGTAACTATTTAGGAATGTATTTTGGGTTTCCACTTTTCACGAATAAGCCAACCAATGCTGATTTTCAATTTCTTTTGGATAATTTTAAAAATAACTTGACGGGATGGAAAACAAAATTTATCTCTCAAGCTGATCGCAAGACTATTATTAAGAGATTTTAAAGAGTTCCAAATTATATTATGCAACTGCATCAAATTTCTATTTCAGTTCTCAAGCCAATGGAGAAGTACGAGAAAAAAATTCTGTGGGTAATTCTGGTTGAATTCTTCATTGAAACCACTCATTGATGGTCCTCTTCCACAAGATACTATCCAAAAATCTATCCAGAATTATCATTAAAATGATTGATGGGATCTATCTACCATTTCTTTTGATCTGCCTAAGCAATTACTGCATGAAATTTACTGTTGTTACTTTTCTAAATATAATATTTTCTATGATAAGATCACTTGGGAAGCTATGTATCTGTTAAATTTTTGTATAATGTTTTTGCTTCTACTACTGGTAACTCTGATGTTTGTAAGGATTGGATATGGAAGCTTCACATCATTCCACAAATATTAAGCAATTTGTCCCTCGGGCATAGCTGAATGGCAAAGGAAAAAATTTAAAATTCAGCTGGAGTCATTCAGCGTGGGTTCGAACCCGGTAGAAACAATTTGTTCTCTTCTGGTAAGACCTTGTATCAGTTGCTCTGTTCTCAAACTCTGATCATTAGGTACATCCCGCAATTTACTGATAGCAGCGCTGAAGGAACGGGACTACTATTTTCAGGAATAATCTGATATAAAAAAAAAATTAAGCACTTTCTTTGGCTCTGCTGTCACAATAGATTACGTACTGCCTCTTACTTACATCATATCATATCACTATGCCTATTGTTCCTTCTGCACTAAAAATTTAGAGGAAACTGAAAATATATATTTTCTTATCAGGGAATCCATCAAGGCGTAGAATTTCAGTTAATCGGGATAAATTCTTTTGTAATATGCAACTTAGCAAGTTGTTATTATGTAATGATGCTGAAATAAATAATCCTTGATTATTCTCATTAATGAAAAGAATATATATACAAGTTACAATTTAACATAATAAAAAACTTATTTCTATTCTAAACCCAAAACCTTATTCTAGTAGTACAAGACTCCTATAACTATGGTAAGTGTACAAGACTAAGTAGGATAATACTTACACTAAAATATTACAACAACTATGTACAAGATCTGCCCAATTACCGTGGGATTTCTATACAAAATCGAGAATCAATATCCATAAATATACACATAATATATATGTGTATCTCGTGTATATTTAACAGATGCTACTACTAGTACTGCTAGTTCCTCAACCCTGCTCCCTTTATGTAAATATGGTACTGGGTTAAATTTCCAGGTGTATAACCGTAACTAGTTTGCTACTATGATGTGCTTTTATGACCAAAAAAACTCAAGCCACAAAGTAACCCATTTTCTTAATTAACCTAACTCATTTGTACTACAGACAAATTCTTCATTAATCTTCGCAAGCACCTGCAAGTATATGCTTGTGAACATCCTTTTCAACAAGAACAACATGAAAACAATGGACGGGTCGGGGTAGAGAGGCTGTTTTGGATAGACCCTCGGTTAAAAACAACATGAAAACGAGGCTGTAAAATGATGTAGTACATATAGGTTAGGTTAATTAAGAAACGAGTTACGGGTTTGGGTTTTTACAATGGACGGGTCGGATTCTTTGATTGGGTCTAGAAATCTATGTGGACCAATAAAATAAAGTCACTTGATCAATTAATCCATGTCACCATTCCATGTCATTTTTTCTGTTTATAAAAGGGGCAATTATAGACCTGAAAAAATGTTGCGGCCATTTGTAATCAAATAGGTGAAATGCGGGCATTTTTCAACCATTTATGATAAGTTAAGGGCATTTTGACCCTTTTTCATTTTTATTTTAACTTAGGAGTAGGAAAAATAATCTTGGAGTGTTACATTGTTTTAGGAACTGAAAAATATTTTAAAATTATGTTCATATCTCTGAAAACTGTTCTTGGCTGAAAAAGAAAACTATATAATGTTCTATTATTTTACTAATTTCATTTTAGATGCAATTTTTGGATACGACGAATAAATACTGGATGATCAACCTGAGTTTGTTTCAGCTCGTATGCAGTTTTTAAGACAAAACTCGAGCTATGCGAGAAAGACTTGTCATTTTAACAAAAACTAATTGCAAATACAAACATCACTTTTAAACTAAAAAATAAATCAAGTTAAAAATGATTGAACCAAATGCTTTATTTGTACAAATATTTTTATGACAAAATACATAAAATTTCCTCTAAAGTTGTCCAGAAAAATTATTTACACATTGTTACGGTTCACTTTTATGCGGAGTCATAAAAGCTACTAGGAGGTTATTAGTGCTCTAAGTCGGATAATATTTTTTTAGAGTCGCCACCTAATTTATAGTTGAGATCCAAAACTATGAAAAATCCTTTCTAAACCAGAGTCAAGGTAAGGGTTCTGATGATACCCGGGGAAGGTGTTAGGCACCCCGGTATTAAGGATCCGTAGAAATACGGTTGACCTTTGGGTTCTATAGCATGTTTAAATTCTACAAAATGCTTAAAAGGGCTTAAATTCCTACAAATTTTGTGTCATTCATTTCGTTTCAAACTCAAAGACTTTTTGAAAATCAAGGAGTTGACTTCCGCCAAAAGTGATTTGCATAAGGTTAATTTAGTCAATTTACTTTCAGACTAAGAACACTTAAGAATTAGGTTGAGTAGAACTCTACGGTTAGTCCAACAAATTGTCTGTATCACTTTACACACTTTTGAAAACCTTTTTGTAATTTGAAAATAATATAACCCATCTAAATGTTAAATTTTGATTAAAATAGATTTCCTTTTTATCTTTTCATGCTATAGTCCAAAGGTCACCACATAGTCCACAATATACCAAAATTCATATCTCAAACTCAAGTTCAAGAAAGTGCTTTAAGATCCTTTCCTTCAAAAATTATTCAGTTGGGCTCAGCCAATGAAAATCAGCTTTGATAAAAACACTTTTGGCCCAAAGTCCAAAAATAATTTCAGCGAATCATACTTTGTTAAAATTCTTTCTAAACGGACCCATTTTCATTTCCCTGAAGTCCAGATTTATTAAAGAAAAACACGGCCCATTTTTTAAAAATATTTTAGCCCATTTAGACAAAGTCCAAAACAGTCCCGAATTTCCCAATTTTAGACATAGTCCAATTGATTTCTTGTGATCCAAAACAATTCAATTCCAAGTTCAAAATCCTTTTTTTTGTTCCGATTCCTTTAAAGTATAAAAACAGTCCATTTTCTTTAAATTCAGAAATTAATCAAGTTTAGAAACTCATTCGTGACGGTTCTAGCTAACTGATGTACATATCATTTGCCTATCATAAGTCGTAACTATAAAGGTTCCAATAATATATAAAGTATTTTATTATAAAAATAATATTACATGTATAATACACAAATATAAATAAAAAGGAATGAGTTTAGGCTGGTGGATCTACCTAAGCCCACCAGTTAATTATTTTCACCCATAGTTGGGCCTTCAATGCACAACTAGCATGGACCCGATCAAAAGAGTAATTGGGCCTCAGTCCAACTGGTTGAAATGAGAGATGACAGGCCCAGAGGCCCATCTCGATATTCATTGGCAGTGGAGAAGAGGAGGAGAAAACAAAGGCCCAAGTCAGAAGGTATTTGTAACTTATCGTATATGAAATAAATCAAAGCACATAAACAGTCCAATAATAAATGAAACCCAAGTTAAAACATTGAAATCGGCCGAAAACATAACAGTAGGCAATGACATGAAGAAAAAAGCAAATCATTGGGCTCAGCCCAATTCATACCACACAAGCAGAAGAAAAGCAAGCAAAGAACAAAACTCGTGGGCTAGGCTAGGCCCAATTGTTATAGTCATGAAGAGAAGATAAAAGAGGTTAACAGAAATGGGCTAGACCCAGTCAGGCATTGATGGTGTGGCAAACACGAGTGATATACAAGATATACATATACTTATACACCTGATATACTAAGTATACCAGAATATAAAAGTTATATATAGTGTATACCAACACCTATGTTTAAACATGACAAAAACAATATCCATGTTATCCTAGTGGTCTTGTTTTAACAGTTAACCAAACATAGGCTACAAGTTCTATGTGATTTGCCAGGTTAAGTGGAGAAGATGTGATCTATCTTAGTTTCACCAAGCAACTACACCAAGCATCAATCACAAAAAATTGGAACTCAAAGGTTGAAACAAACAACGGATAGAATCTAGACTTCAGAACTTCATTTAAAATAGGCTCATGGTATCATTTTGTGGTTTGACTTAATACTAGTGATGACACAAAAGTATTGTTCAAGGTTCCATTTGCACAAGGTTCAGGTCAGATAAACACAGCAGACACACTATTACGGTTCACTTTTACGCGGAGAGATAAAAGCTACTGAGAATTTGAGACGATGTTCTAAGTTGGATAATTAATTTTTAGAGTCGCCACCTAATTTATAGGTAAATTAGGAAAACTAAATTGAAAGGGTTTATTCAAATCAAGGAATAATCCTATCTAAACCAGAGTCGAGGTAAGGATTATGGTGATCCCTCGGAAAAGGTGTTAGACACTCCAGTATTAAGGATGCGTAGAATATGGTTGACCTTCGGATTCTATAGCATGCTTAAAAGATTTAAATTGCCTTAAAGTGTAAAAATAAAATCCGCAAAATACTTGTCATTCATTTATTTAAACTTAATGATTTTCTTTTAAAAAAGAAGAGTTTAGACTTCCGCCAAAATAGTATGCCCGGGGATTAATTACTCAACTTGTTTTCGGACTAAGAACACTAAAATATTAATTTGAGTAGAACTCCACTTTTAGTCCAACAAAGTTATCCAAAAATCTTTTCAAGGTTTAAAATGAAATGAGTATAATCCATTTAGAATGACAAGTTTTAGTTTTTAAAAAGAAGTAAGAAAATCAAAGTTCTTTCCTTTTATTTCATGCTATATTCTCCCAAGGCCAAGTCATATTTTATCTTACCAAAAGCCCATACCCTCAAATCCAAGTCCAAGATAGGTGATTTTGTTTTTGTCCAAAAATCAATTAGTTGGGCCTAGCCCGTAAAATCAACTATTGAAAAAAATATCATTTTGGTCCAAGTTAAATTCAAAATGTGTTTCAGCAGTCCGTTTATGTCATTTTATCTTAAACAAATCCTAATTTACTTTCAAAGTCAAAAATCCCAAAATTAGTCTGTCCAAAATTTGAAAATCTGTTTCCTTATTTCCAAAAATTTTCACATCAAACAGTCCATTTTTTAAAATCAAAATTCAGATTTAAACAAGTGTTGAAATTCATTTTCTTTTTAAAGCGATCTAACTAGACGATGTACGTATCGTTTGCCTATCCTAGTCGTAATTGTAATAATGGTTCTAATATATATCAAAATATTTTATTACAGATAATACATAAATAATATACAAAAGTAGAAATTAAAGGAGATTAGGTCTAGGCTGGTGGGCATAGATATGTCCACCAGTTAACTATTTTCACCTATAGTTGGCCTTCAAACGCAGCTACATGTATACGGACTCGATGAAAATGTACTTGGTTGGGCCGGCTGGGACAAATGCATAGGCCCAATAGGGCCATCGCCGTTGCAAACCAAGAAAAGGGAGGCGGGGAAAACAAAAAAACAAGTTAGAGAGCACCTAAAACTTATCATACAATTATCATGAAATAAACAAACACACAAGAGGTAAACATATTTAAGGATTGAGTTAAACTATATAAGCAAATTAACTTAACAACACGCAATATGTGAAAAAAAAGAAACAAATAGGCCAGGCCCAATAACTGATCTTCAAACAGAAGAAGGAAACAGAAAAATAAGACCGCATAAATGAGCCAAGCCCAAGGGCTATAATCATGCTAAAGGGGCAATGATGATCACAAAAATAGGCTAGGCCAGTAGACATGCATATTGTGGAAAGATGAATGATATACTAAGTATACACGATTATACACCTAATATACCATATATATATCATCCACACTTTAGCCATGGCAGAGATAACATTCAAGTTGTCCCAATGATCCTATTGTCAGTTATCTAACCTAATCATAGCCTCAGATTTCACATGATTCACTAAGTAACATGAAGAAGATGATGGCCTATTCTAATCCCACTAAAGCAACTTTGTTAATTATAGCCAACAAGTAAAACCCAGAAATCAAACAAGACAGAATGAGGTTGAGCTTCCAGGATTCATTTGAAACAGGTTCATGCTACCATTTTGTGATTGACTTTATACTAGTGATGACACAAGGATATTTATTCAAGGTTTAGGATGCACAAGGTTTAGACTAAACTCATATTAGGCATAACAAACACACAGATACATTATGCTAGTTCACCTAGAATCTTAACTAAACAGACAGAAAACTGGAGAGGAAAGGGGACACTTGGCCAAAAGACCATTCAAGTTTTCTATTCATATCAACATACCTAAGTACTAGCTTAAAGACTATTAGTAGCACATGGCAATCAACACATTGATCCTGAGCCCTTGTTCTTTACTTAAACATGCATTTAGACTAAGTGAATGAACTCAGAGATAGGCAGTAGAAATATAGAACAAGTGGTTAAATACAAACAACTCTTGTTGGGCACTCTGAACAGCTTTGATAAATTTAAATACATAATGAGACTTAGCATTTACTTAACATTAGACATATATGCTGTGGGGTGTACTGATGCTTAAAACGAATGAGGATATCTAAAAACATGAACACACAAACAAGGCAAGGCCATACTAAGACATGTGAAAGTTATTTTTAAACATGACTCCTATAAATCAACATTCAAAACAACATGCTACCATGATCTGGATAAATTCATACCGAGCAGGTCCAAAAAAGTTCATGAACACAAAGAAGGCAAAAAAAGTCTTGGGATGCTCATGCTAGGACATGGTGTATGTTGCCTATTTGCCACACGTCCAGCAAATTGTACACAAGACACTACTGAATGAAGGTGGTCCATGAGAATGACCTTAGAATTGTGGGTATGAATTAATGAATTGAACGCAAACACAAACATTTATAAAAGACCATTCAATTTCACAGATAGAAATTGATCACCTCTGCTCACTGCTCTGTTTCTTCTAGTGCCCTCCTTTTTTCACTATTAACGTTTGTCATGCTTTGCTTCACATCTTGTCATTGACATGTCCGCATTGCACAATTATATAATTTTGTTTCTAGTGCTACAGAACAAAGTTTTATAGTATTGGATTGAGACAACTTGTTATGAAACGACATGAAGAGTAAATATTCACATAATCGATCCAACTAGTTTCTTGAAATTAAAGTACAGTAATAATAGTCGACCCCGGCCAACTTTCGATTTGGGATTGAAGGGCGATAGTAATAGTTGTTGTACTCAAACATATTGGTTGAACGATAATTTCTTAATAGATCTTCTGTCTTGCATCCAGTGTAAGATTGATTCTCACCGATTTTCTCATTAATGTCAAAGGTATATACATGATATACAATATTTAATTATATAAATTAAATCTACCTTTTTCTAATACAAGACTAATACCTTTTTGGCTTTTTCTAATACAAGACTTACTACCATAATTACACATGTACAAGAATTCTACAAATATGGTAAGAGGGAAACCGTGTATATATGCGAAATATATACACGGTATACATAGTAGGGGAAACAGTGTATATTGGACTCAATATACACAGTATATTCTATCACACCCCCGCAGTCATAGTGGGCTGATGTCGTACATTAAGACTGTCCCTAAATCTTCAAACAAAACCAAGGAAAGACCCTTAGTAAAGATGTCAGCAATTTGGTATCGTGAAGGGACATGCAAGACACGTACTTGTCCACGAGCTACCTTTTCGCGAACAAAGTGAATATCCATTTCGATATGCTTAGTGCGCTTATGTTGGACCGGATTCCCAGAGAGATAGACCGCACTAACATTATCGCAGTAGACCAATGTAGCTTTCTGAATAGAAAAGTGAAGCTCTAATAGGAGATTACGTAGACAACATGACTCGGACACCACATTGGCTACCCCTCGATACTCGGCCTCCGCACTGGATCGCGATAAAGTAACTGGCGTTTAACCGACATCCACCCCAATCAGCATCAATATAAGATACGAGAGTAGATACAGAGGATGAATATAAGTGCAGACCATAATCAAGAGTGAAATGAATGTAACGCACAATGCGTTAAGAACATGCATGTGCTCGTCCCTCGGATCATGCATAAATAAACATACATGCTGCACTGCATAAGTAATATCGGGCCTCATGAAAGTAAGATATTGAAGAGCCCCTGCAAGACTACGATAGTGGGATGGATCCTCGTAAGGTGTGCTAGAATTAGCACTCAACTTTGATTTTGTATCAACCGAAGTAGGAGAGGACTTACAGGATGACATGCCAACTCTATCAATAATCTCAGCCGCATACCTCCTTTGTGATAAAAATAGACCACCTGCATGACGTGTCACAGCTATACCCAAAAAATAACTCAAGGGCCCCAAGTCTTTCATAGAAAATTCTGAACTGAGAAGAGACATGATAGACTTGAGCAGTTTATCCGAAAAAGGCAGTCAATACAATATCATCCACATATAATATAATGTATGCCAGAGAAGTACCACGATGATAGATGAACAGAGAATGATCAGACATGCTGTGAGAAAACTGAATAGTCGACACATAATCTGCAAACCTTTTATACCAAGCCCGAGGGCCCGTTTAAGCCCATATAAGGACTTCTTCAGCAAATAGACATGGTTAGGATGATCGGGGTCCCTGAAACCCAAGGGCTGGTGCATGTATACCATCTCATTGAGATCACCATGTAAGAAGATATTTTTCACATCCAGCTGATAAATGTGCCATGCTTTTGAGGGAGCCAGAATGAGAAAAGTGCGAATGGTTGCCGGTTTGACCACCAGACTAAATGTTTCTCTATAATCCACGCCAACCTGTTGAATTTTGCCATCACTTAGAAGACGGGTCTTATGCCTCTCAAAACAATCGTACGATTTTTTCTTATGAGTAAAAATCCACATAGAATGAATAACATTGACACCAGGCGGACGGGTTACCAAATCCCACGTCTTATTTTCAATAAAAGCATTATATTCGTCATCCATGGCTATTTTCCAATTCGGGTCATGAAGGGCAGACATTGAGTTACGTGGTAGAGGTGATTTAGTAACATTAGAATTGAGATTAAAATGTCATTTCAGTTTAAAAATACCATGTTAGCTATGAGTAACGGGCCCTTGAGTCGGAATAGAAGTGGACTGGACTTGGTATGGTGTCGGGTCATCTCGGGACTGGCCAGCAGGCAGTGGGCATGCTAGCCGAAGGGCTGGACCGCTGGACTGTATAATTGGGCCAGCATGCAGTGGGCCTGCTGGCCGAAAAACAGGACCTGGGTAGGGAGTAGTTGGACCAGCAGAGAGTAGTTGGACCAGCAGCC
Organism: Anisodus acutangulus; assembly: GCA_029783415.1. Lineage (NCBI taxonomy): Eukaryota > Viridiplantae > Streptophyta > Magnoliopsida > Solanales > Solanaceae > Anisodus > Anisodus acutangulus. The sequence continues at coordinate 30,907,423 of CM056512.1, forward strand.
AGTGGGCTTGCTGGCCGAGAAATAATACTTGGGTAGTGTGAATTTGGGCTAGCAGGCAGTGGGCCTGCTGGCAGATTTGAGTCACGGGAGTGCTGGACCCATTGGTGGATGAAATACAGTAAGAGTCCATCATCCAAAAAATTATAAGAACTGGATACGGAATTACACAATATAGCAAACGGAAATTGGGTTTCATAAAAAATGATATGGCAACTAATTATTATCTTACTAGAAGATAAATCATAACATTTGTAACCACGATGATCAGACGGATAACCCAAAAACACACAAGCGGTAGAACGGACTTAAAGTTTGTTAATTGTAGTGGACGGGAAAAGTGGATAGCCCAAACATCCAAACACCCTAAGATGAGAATACAAAGGATTTTTACAATAAAGAATTTTTAGTGGAGATTGATAAGCTAATCCTTTGATAGGGAGTATGTTAAGGAGGTAAGTAGTCATTTGTAATGCATGATGTCAAAAAGAAGGTCGTAATGAAGAATGGGCTAGTAAAGTGAGAACAATATTATTAATTGTACGAATTTTTCTTTCTACTTTCTCATTTTGTGAGGACGTCTAAGGACAAGAAAATGAAAAGATATGCCATTAGTGTTACGAAATTCCCGAAACGGCCCATTATCAAATTTTCTTCCATTATTACATTGAATGCTTTTAATTTTTCTTTCAAATTGGGCACGGATAAATACTCTAAACGTTAGGAATGTGGAAAAAACTTAAGACTTTTTAGATAAAGGAAAGGGCCACAAAAAATTAGAATAATCATCCAAAAATAACACATAATAACGGTGGCCCAAAGAGCTCAAAACGGGAGATGTCCACAAATCACTATGGATAATATCAAATGGCAATAATGTACTAGAATTTGAGGCTAAAAACGGTAATTTAACATGTTTCCCAAGCAAACAAGAAGGACGAATATTAGTACTACGCGTACTATTACATTCAATAAAATTATCGTTTTTAAGTGAGGAAAGAACAGATGCCCCCGGATGACCTAAACGTGCATGCCACAAGGAAGGAGCTAGAGCGGCAAACGTGGATGATATGTCTTGATTAGTGGAAGTGGTGGTGATTGGATAAAGCTCTCCCCGACTATTACATCTCATTAGAGGTATCCTCGTTGTGAAATCCTTCACAGAAAATCTAAAAAGGTCAAAGTTAACAGAAACCCAATTATCAGTTGTAAATTTGCGAACAAACACCAAAATTTTAATTAAGTGAGGAGCATGAAGGACATTTTTCAAGACTACATGTGGGTTCGAGGAGATAAATCTATGTGACCATAACCACAAATTGAAATTGATTGACCATTACCAATAATTATGCCACGATTATTGCTCAAATTGAAATAAGACGAGAGATTACTTGGCGCGGACGTCATATGAGAGGTGGCCCCGATGTCCATGTACCAATTTTCGTTCGGAGGATTTAATCCAAGTGTATGCATCACTGCCTCGATATACGCTGGGCTCTGAATCGATGCTGGTCGGTATCGCCGCCTGGCCGAGGCCAAGGCCCAAGCAGCCAAAGATGTTGCTAATCGCTCACTAGCCCACCGCTTCACCGAGTGTAGTTGAGCCTGGCCCACCTGGCCGAATCGGGCAGGGTGGCATGGGCCACTACCCATTTGCCCACGGCATGGCCCAAGGCCACTGCCCAGCGGCCCAGGCCTACAGCCATGGGTTCAGTGACTCGGTGCCCTACCTGCCACCAACACCCGTCGGTCTGCCACCACTGCTTCCGCCACGACAATGATTTTTACCATAATTTTTTTGATTTTGGCCTTTCTTACCGCCACCGTTGTTACGGTTTTGGCTAGAATTGTCCTAGAATGAGTGAGCTTCATCGGACGTGGCTGCCATCATGGCGGAATTGGCTCCGGTTGCCGCCTTTTTAGCAACCCGGCTTCTTATAAAGTGAGCATGGAACGTACTTGGTAGAACGTCGGGAGAGGATTGTTTTGATGAAGAAGAGTTACAACGCCATTATAAGCCTTTGATAGGTCTGCAACCATCTGAAGAACAAGACAATCATTCATGAAGGGCTCACCAACGTTCTTGAGTTGATCCGACAACTCCCTGAGCCTTTTACAATAGGCTGAGACATTCGAAAAATCCTTATGTTGATGTAGGAGAATTCCTGCTCAAGGGTCACGGCACAAGATTTTTTATGATCCTGGAATATATCACGCAACCTATTTCAAGTATCCTTTGTCGTGGCGTTGGGTTCAATAATAATCTACAAGAGGTCCGTAGAGATAGTGGAATAAATCCACTAGAATACCGTAGCATAAAGAGTTGCCCACAACTCTATTTCATCATCGGTGGTAGACACCTTCTCATTGCATGTTGCTAAGGGGATGATGTGATAAACGACTCGATGGGATCGTGCCTGAACTTTTAATAGTTCTGCCCACGTCGCGTATTGGACGTTTTCCATCTCAAGAACGATAGATATGTTGTTCTTGATGTTGGAGACTACAAGGGCAGAATGAAAGATGTTCTTTGAGGTAAGACATATTGAAAGAACAAGAGGAGAATTAGGGTTTTGGAAAAAAATAAATTGAAGGGATGGAGAGGGGGTCGGCCGTCGGCCGATTGGTAGAGTAGGGCGGCGGAAGGGAGAATATTTGGAGAAGGAAAAGTTTGTCCTAGACTGCTGATACCATGAGAGAGAATAATCCCTTGATTATTTTCATTAATGTCAAAGGTATATATACATGATGTACACTATTTAATTATGAAAATTAAATCTACCCTTTCCTAATACAAGACTAATACCTTTTCCTAATACAAGACTACTACCATAATTACATATGTACAAGAATTCTACAAATATGGTAAGTGGGGAAACCGTGTATATATGGGAAATATATACATGATATACATAGTAGGAAAAACTGTGTATAGATGGGAAATATATACACGATATACATAGTAGGGGAAACCGTGTATATTGAGTCCAGTATACACAGTATATTCTATCACTCACCAAACTCTACCTTTCTCTCCTTCGTCTTATTAATACACGCCTTCTCAGCCCAAAATGCATCATAACAACAACATACCCAGTGACAGCGCAAAAAAAAAGATTTTAACGGTCTGAAGACATACTTTAATTATGATTTAGGTCTATTGTCCTTAACACAATAAATTAATTCTCCTAGTGGATAAAACACAATTAAACAAAAAAATTAATAGCCTTTAATGGTATCACTACCCCTTTTTGCAAAGTCCTGCAATCCCATGGTGCCTAAATCAAATCAAGAATTCTCTGGGTAAGAATTCTCGGATCATCACTTATTTCATGAATAAATAGACGGCCTAAAACTTCAAAATAAGATTTTACTTTTGATCAAAATATAAGTATACTTTCCAAGCGCTTCCAAACAACAATTTTGAACCCTTCACTTTTCCATCGTTTGCCCTTACTTCAGTATTTTAAAAGGAAGATTTTCTAATAAAGAAATAAAAGAAGATAAAGATATAAAAATATGTACAGTAACTAAGTGGTACTAAAAGATTTTTGGCTGTCTCCAGCCAAAGTGAAAAGGATTTTGAGTCGCACTCATTCAGTACAGTTGTAAAGAGATCCTTTGTGGACCATAGCACATGAACCTTTATAATCTCCTAACTTTATAATTCAAGAATACTGCATTTCTAGCCTGAAAATCAAGAAAGTCATTGACAAATCATGCCCACAGCTAGCTTTAGAATCCACTAGCTTAGAAAAAATTTCTTTGTTATTATGTACAACTGCACAACAAGCTCATTTTCAATAATTATTGTAAGATGAAATTAATCTTCCTTGAGGAGTCTTTCATTAATATCAATGTATATATATAGTATAATATTCATCCCTTATACAATAGGAATCCTAAGCCTATACAAAAGAGGAATCCTTGTCTTACCATAATTATATTTACACAATATATGAAAATATTCTAATTATGGGTAGAGAATATATTATTTCCTATATTTACATGTTTACACACCCCCTCAGCCGAGCTGAGGAGGCGGACGCCGAGACTGCTCAAGTCAAGAAATAAGCATGCAGGAAGTCCTTTGGTAAATATGTTCAGCATACCGATAGGATGATGGAACATGTAACACTCGCATGGCCTAACGCAACTTTCTCACGAACGAAGTGTAGGTCTATCTCAATATGCTTGGTTCACGATGTTGAACCTGATTATGAGAAAGATAGATGGCGTAGATGTTATCACAATACACAATAGATGCCTGACGCAAAGGACACCGGGTTATAACGAGAAATTTGAGCCAACAAATCTCGGCTACTACATTTGCAACGCTCAGACTCTTTTCAGACCTTTGGAGCGAGATAGGGTAGCATGTCGCCGCGTACTCAAGAAATCAGATTATCCCCTAAGAAAACACAAAAGCTGGAGGTGGAGCGTCGCGTGTCCGGACACCCTGCCCAATCTGCATCCGTATATGAAAGCAACTTGTCTGGTGCAGAGGGGTATAGGTGCAAACCATAATCAAGAGTGCCCTTAATGTATAGAATGATACGCTTAAGAGCAGTGAAATGAGACTCCCTGGGGGCATGCATGAATAAGCACACCTGCTGAACATCATAAGCTATGTCTGGCCTGGTGAATGTGAGTTACTGAAGTGCACCTGCAAGGTTCCTATACAAAGTAGGATCATAGACTGGAGCACCATCCATAGCACTGAGCTTAGATTTGGAATCAACTGGAGCAGGCACCTCTTTGCAGTTCGCCATCTTAGCCTTGTACACAATCTCTTCTGCATATTTACGCTGACACAAGAACATATGATTGGCAGACCTGGTCACTGATATCCCCAAAAAGTAACTCAGATTCCCCAAATCAGTCATTGCAAATTCGGACTTGAGCAAGGCAATAATCTCATTTTTCAATCCGTCGGAGGAGGCAGTAAGAACAATATCATCCACGTAAAGTAATAAGTAAGCAATGCTACTACCTCGATGAAAAATGAAAAGTGATGTATCACTCTTGCTGCATACAAACCCAATCTGCAAGATATACCTGGCAAAGCGATCATACCACGCACGGGGGGCCTGCTTCGGGCCATATAGTGACTTACGGAGACGGCACACATAGTGAGGAACTGCTGGATGGGTGAACCCTGGTGGCTGATGCATGTAGACTGTCTCTCTCAGATCCCCATGTAAAAATGCATTCTTCACCTCAAGCTGATAGATCGACCAGTGTTTACCCATGGCTATGCTCAAAACTGTGCGGATGGTAGCCGGTTTGACAACCGGGCTGAAGGTCTCACCACAATCAATGCCCTCCTGCTGATTTGTGCCATTAGCCACAAGACGAGCCTTATACCTCTCAAGATCCCCATTGTCTCTGAACTTGTGACGAAATAACCACATACAACGAATGACATTCAACCCCTCAGGTCTAGGTACTAGATCCCACGTGTGATATTTAGTTAAAGCATTGAATTCCTCATACATAGCCGCATTCCAATTAGGGTCTTGTTTGGCCAATTTTGGGTTCTTTGGAAGTGGAGAGATGGTTTGGGCAGACAAGTTGAAATGGACTTTGGGTTTGAAGATTCCATGCTTTGAACGAGTTTCCATTGGATGGGTAGGGGCAGTGGGTGGCGGAGTGGTGTCTGAGACGGGGGATAAAGTCGGATAAGGAGAGGGTGGGGGCGAAGCCGTCGGAGGCGCCGCGACTCCTGGATCGAGAGTCGCGGCGCTAGAAGGTTGACAGGCTTCTCTGAAGTTTGGGTGCCGCGGCTCTGACGACGGAACAGAGATGTGAATTGTTCGATTATGAGGGGAGAGATGGCAGACTCGTCAAGAAATGAGTAGTCCTGTTTTTGAAATTTTGGAAAATTCGAAAATGGGAATGTGGTCTCGTCGAATGTGACGTGACGAGATATGTTGATCTGACGAGTCGACAAGTCATAGCATAGATAACCCCTATGGTTCGGCGGGAATCCTAGAAAGACACATGGAGTGGACCTAGGAGCGAGCTTGTGAGGGGCGGTGGAGCTAAGGTTGGGATAGCACAGACAACCAAAAATCCGTAGATGATCATAAGAGGGGATTCTATGGTAGAGGATTTCGGTAGGGGTCATATTGTGAAGAGTGCTAGTAGGGAGAATATTTAGAGTGTATTCTGACATTTTAGCAAAGATAGACCCGTAAGGGTGGAGGGAGGGAGGCATGAATCAATAGGGTGCGAATCATATTGTTAATGGTGCGGATGATTCTTTCAGCTTTACCGTTTTGTGGTGAGGTGTGAGGGCAGGAGAAGCGAAAGACCATGCCATTATTGGTACAAAAGCGGTGAAACATAGAGTTATTGAATTCACGACCATTATCGCACTGAAATAATTTTATGCCTTTTCCAAATTGTGTTTGAATGAAATTGCGAAACTCAAGAAATTTGACAAACACTTCCGATTTAAATTTAAGAGGGTATAACCAAACGTAGTGTGAAAAATCATCAAGCAACACAAGATAGTATTTATGACCGAGAGAACTAGGGATAGGAAATGTCCATAAATTGGCATGTATGATATCAAAAGGAGCAAATGTAACACTAGTAGATGATTTAAACGGAAGACGAATATGTTTGCCTAAAGAGCAAGAAACACAATTTTGGGCAAGTTTCCCATTACAGGCAATGAAATTGTTGCCTCTAAGAAAATTAAAAATTGGGATTCCTGGATGACCAAGCCTATTATGCCAGGTTGAAGAAGAAACATCCGCTAGAGTGACGGGAGAGCAAGATCTGCCAGCGGAGGTGGAAGTGAATGGATAGAGATCCCCCGTGCTACTGCATCTCGTAAGAGGTGTCCCCGTATGAAGATCTTTTACAGTAAAACCAAAAAGGTCAAAATCCACAGAGACAGAGTTATTACGAGTAAATTGGCGGACATATATGAGGTTCATAATTATGTGGGGGGCATATAGGGTGTTTTTGAGGGAGAAGGGTGGATGATGAGGTTGTGTGTATGAGGTACCATAACCCTTAACTGGAATGCGTTGTCCACTACCAACTGTAACATATTGATGATGCTTTAAACAAAACAGTTTAGGAATAGTACCTGCAGACTGGGTGATGTGAGATGTGGCGCATGAGTCCATGTACCAAGTATTGTCAGGCTGTTGCATAGATAGGGTGCTGAACGCCTGACCCAACTTAGTGGGTGTCATGCCAGATGAGGGCTGCGGGACCTGACCTTGCATGAAGTGAGCCTGCCGTGGGGCTGGAGCGGGGCCTAACAAACCGGGGTAAGAATACGGATTGTATGGCTGCTGGTACTGGAATGGACTTGGCACCGCGGCTCTGAACTAGGGTGCCGCGGCTCTGTACTGGGGCGCCGCGGCGCTGTGGACGAAATGTTGAGGAGCCGCGGCCCAGTTGTTCTGCGATCTCTGTTGCTGTTGGTTCTGTTGACCGCGACCCTTGCCACGACCACGGCCTCCTCTACCGCCACGGCCTTTTCCACCCTTGCCGCCGCGGCCTTGCCGCTGTTGGGAGTTGTCCGGTGGTGTCTGATCTTAGGGTTGCGTGTCGACAGCTAACACCTGCTGGGCGTGCTCATCCTGCTTAGCATGACGGGTTTCTTCGAGCAATAATTTTGAGCGAGCTTTGTTAAAACTCGGTAGCGGATCTGCCTGTTGAATAATGGTGGCCAAAGTATCATATTCGCCCTTAGTAAGGCCAGAAATCATTTGTAGCACCATTTTATCGTCAGTGACAGCGTCGATGTTGGAGAGTTTATCCGCTAGAAGTTTAAGCCGCTTGCGATGCTCGAGAGACATTGGAGAAGTTTTCAAGACGTATTTTGTTGAACTGTTTCTTCCAAATACACGCGACGAGTGTGCTTGTTGTCCTGAAAAATTTTCTCCAAACGATTCCACAAGTCAATGGTCATGAGTCGATTTCATGATAGTAAGGAACAAATCCTGAGAGATACTACCATATATCCATTGTTTGACGCCGTCGAGGCGATGCCAGATAGAATCATCAACCTCCGTAGGGCACGGAATAGTGTCATCAATATGGTCAAGCACGTTATAGAGACATGCATGATTGCGAAAAAGTTCAACCCAGGGAGAATACTGGTTGTTTTCTTGATCAAGAATAATAGGAATATGGTTCTTGATGTTGGAAACAGTAAGGCGGGATGAAAGCGGTGGTGATGACTTTGTGGTGGGATTTGTGGAGGTAGAGGCGTAAGAAAGTGTAGAAGAATCAGGGATAACCATTTAGAGAAGAGAAGAAAGGAAGAACAAAATCCGAAAAACAAGAAGAAAATCCGAGAGCCACAGTAGGAGAGAGGCAAACTGTGTGGAAGACAAAGGTTTTTAGGGTTTTGTTTATTTGGCTCTTGATACCATGTAAGATGATATTAATCTCCCTTGAGGAGTCTTTCATTAATATCAAGGTATATATAGAGTACAATATTCATCCATTATACAATAGGAATCCTAAGCCTATACAAAAGAGAAATCCTAGTCTTACCATAATTATATTTACACAATATATGAAAATATTCTAATTATGGGTAGGGAATATATTATTTTCTATATTTACATGTTTATCATTATCAATCAAGGAAAACAGACAGCAGTTTAGTTTAAGTGTTTTCCGTTCACTAGATTTTCCCTTAGTATTTTGCTTTTTGTGTGTGTGTGTGGCGGGGGCTAGGGGATCAAAAGAAAGATACAGAGGATTTAGCATTTTCCAATCATTAAAGTGTTTGAATAGATATCACATAAAATCGAATAAAATATTTAACTGTGAAAGTATTCAATTTACTAAATTTTGTGCATTTGTATTTATATGCTTAATTAATTAGATTCAGGATAATGTGTACAGGGATAATGTGCATAATATAACAAACTAATATGGTCCTAGTACTCTTATTTGTTTAGGGGAGGAAAAGAAGGCAGCTGATATATATTCATGAGTTTTGCATGCTTCACTACAATTGGATTTTTCCATGTTCTTTAATTTCTCTGAATGATTAGCTCACAAGCTAGTCACGAGTCACACCTATGCCCTATATAACTTTTTCAACACTTATTTGAATATCAAAGAAGTGATTGCATAAAAAATTGAGGAAAGAAGATAGCTACGTTTCTAGTACACTTCATGGGAAATTTATTCTAAATAATCACAAGTTAAGAATACAAATTACATCATAAATATTTAAAGTCTAAGATCGTACCTGAGTTACAGAGAAGAAGAGTGCTCGAACGAACAATCAGGAATCTTTCTTCGAAGTTTTTCATGAAAAAGAGAAGAGTATTTTTCTATTTTGGAATGAAGAAAACATTCTTTTTTTTAGAAGTAAGAAATTCTTTCCCGTAGAACCTTTTTTATGTTTCCTTATTTGTCCATGGTGTCAGTTTTTCGCTAAAATAAGCATGAAAAGCATCTATATTGTAATACGTAAGAGGAAGGATATTTTCCCCAATAGTTGTGTCCTTTCTCCTTTTTATTTTACTAATATTACCACAAACATATTGCACATATATATTAATGAATTCGGGTTGAACCACATTGGTGATCCAAATTCAATTTTGAGCATATAATAATTTATATTGAGATCATCAGGTCAAAGTACATATAATTGAAAACAAAGGGAATGAGAAGTAGCTGTATTATAGTCGCTTTCCAAAAAAAAAATTCGCCTTCTTCTAAATACTACAACCAAGTGTTGCGGTTAATGAATCATTTGCCTAAGATTATATCTTTTCTAAGAATATATCATCATAAAATCCGTTGTAAAATTACTTAGCTCGAATATGTTAGCATATTTTTGTGATATGACTCATGAGTCATGACTATATACATCATTGCTTGGGAAGATAACGATAATGTACAATTCATTATTGGAGAATCTTGAACAATAGTCACAGAAAAAAGGGGGAATAATATCATCAAAAAAGTTAGTGTAGACTTTTCTTTTCCACTCTTTTTTTTTTCTTTTTCAATAATCATTTCACTCTGAAAATCAAGAAGCTCAAAATCTTTGCCCTTTCCTCCGTACACCAATTAGAAAGAGGAACTTGTCCCCTCGGCATAGCTGGATGACAAAGGAGTGAAACTTAAAATTCAGCTGGAGGCCTGCATCGTGGGTTCGAACCCTGGTGGGAGCAATTTACTCTCTTCTGGGGTAGGACCTTGTAGATTATATCAGTTGATGTAGTCTCAAACTCTAGTCATTCAGGCACATTCCACGATTTACTGGTAATAGTACTGAGGGACCGGAACTACTATCTTCAGGAATAATCTGGCATAAGCAGGGAAGCTGAATGCTTTTCAAGAGTCAAATTATATGAAATTTGATCAATATTTTAAGCTATATTTTTTCATCTTATTAATATGAGAAGAATTGCAACTTATAGTACTTTTCGTATAGTTTCAAAATATCAAAATTTTAATTTTAAAATATTATATTAATATAATATAATTTAACTTTGAAATTTAGTCAAATTGACTTTCAAAACGAAAAACATGACAAGTATTTTGGGACGGAGGGAGTATGCTATTTGAGTTGTAGAAAAGAAAGTGATATCATTTTTGAAAGAAATAATCCCTTGATTATTTTCATTAATGAAGAGGTATATATATAAATATACAATTCTCTAATATGGAAAATAACTCTATATTTTCCTACTTTAATTCTAATAACTTTTCATATTAAAAGACTAATACCATAATTATGTTAATACAAAAATTCTATAAATATAATAAAATAATATATAAAAGTCGTCCGTTGATATACACGTCGTCCGTTGATATATCACGTATTCTGTCAGTTTTAAGGATATAAAAAGCAAACTAAAGAAACACAAGAATCTAGATTATCTACACTGATACATTTCCAAAGCTGGAAACCATCAAATCTAGCTAACCATATATATGGACACTTTCTCACTCTATTATCGTGATTGTGCTATTCTCCTTATAACCTAATTTCTTTTATAAACTTTATAAACTAAGAATCACTACAATTTGTTGACATCTAAAAGTTTCAATAGTTGACCCCTTTCTTGTCATTTCTAGCTTCACTTTAATTGGAATTAAAAATTTGTTTGATTTGATTTTTCCCTTTAATTCACGGATAATACATTTTCCCTTTTTAAATGACATTTCTGTCAACATAGAAAAGAGTTAGTACTTGACTCTTATTTTTTTGTATTAGAATGTTCTTATCCGGAAATAAAATTATTAAAACGAAGAAGAAAAAATGGTAGTAGTAACGTGTAATCAGGTGACAACTAACTAAAGTAGAGACTTTACTCTTTTTCTTTGTTTTTTAAAGTAAAGAACTTTAAAAGCTTTATCAGTACCAGTAACAACAAAGAAAGAACGTCGATGCATGACACAGTAACCGAAGAACGTATCAGATACTTTGTGCATGGGACTTAAACAAGCAGGGCTTTCTGATTGGAGGGGTTCATTATACAAGAAATTTATCATGATCTTATCATTGCTTTCCAAGTACATCTATGTGGGTCTCCCTCTCTGGCTCCTAAACTTTTTTTTTCCTAGAAAATTTCCTAATTTTTTCAGAGCAACTAAAAAGAGATTCTTTAATTACAAAGAATTTGATTCAGATATAGGATATCTATCCATTTTTTTGATAATACACAAGTGGAAAAGAAAAAAGAAACTGAGGAAAATTTTGTGACTAAACCAAGTAAAATTTTGGGATGGAACAAAGTTTAAGCACAGCACAACCAGAGGAAGGAAAAGAAAAGAAAAGAAGAGAAGGGGGAAGAAAAAGGAGTGAAAGGAAATCGTAAAATGTTTGGAGTTTTTTGCATGAAATGAAAAGAGAATCTGATACCAAAAGCCTAAGCAGCTGGTGGTTCCATAGACTCAAACATTATATATCCATCCATCCATCCATATTTGAAAGTTGAAACTGCCTTTCTTTTCCTTTCATATCTCCTATTTGGATAAGTGTATCGTTTGAATAACTGCTGACTGATGTTTGCTAATCTCTTACCTAAGTTGTTTGGACTCGGTGCGGATATTCGATACAGATATGGATTTTAGTGTTGGATTCTGCAAAATCTAAATTTTAAGATTTTTGGGTGCGGATTCAAATATGAATACGGATGTAGAGATTCAACTAAAAAATAAAAAAATAGAACTATAAAGATATTTTAAAGTCCGAACTTAGAACACGGTCCTTAAATTCTTGATTTCTCTCTGTTTGGTTGAAACATGAAGAAACAAATATGAGATAAAAGGACTATAATAGTGAAGGTATGTCATTTTTCATGTCTTAAATCTATTTATCTTTCATTTTGAGAAATCAAAATCTCAATTTTTTCCTCAAATTTGTCCATGGACTCCGATCAAAGTATCCGAAGTTGGTTGACCGAATTCGAGACGTATCCTTCACCCGCACATGCATCCGTACCCATCCCAATTTCGTATGGAGATGGGTTCGGCATAAAAACGAAGAGTCCACACAATCTTATATATGGAGTTTTGGTAATTAACTAAAGGAAAAAATCACTAATCATAAGATATCGATTAGAAATTAAGGTAGCTTTTGTTTGAAAGTTTTCAAAACATAAGGTGCATAATCTTTTTTGAGTTTTAGCAAACTTTACTTGTTTGATTTTTTATCAAGGGGAATTGAACGCAGACCAGCAAAGTTGAAGTTGATAGAGGGATTTGCATAGTTTGGATAATCTCGATATCCGAACATTTTGGATTTATATTTTGAAAATTTCGGATTCTGGATTGGATTTCAGATTTAACTTTTTAACTTTTGGATTTTGGATCAGATTTGGAACTTCGAATTTTTGGATATCCGAAAGTTAAATTTTTTATACCTTATGTTTAGGCTATCCACTATCCATTAATATATTAGTGCATTACTTAAGTCATGTATACACTACTCATTACATATCAGCCCCTATATAAAAAATTACTAAGTTCAATATGTTTGGATTTGTTAATTTTAAATATGGCTACTTTTTCGATTTTATTTTTGTTTTCACTGTCCGTATATATTTTATTTATGAGATGATTTTACTAAATTAGATTTGTTCATTCATATACTAGTATTGCTTCTGTTGCATCCTTGGCAATGATTTTATTGCTTGTATGAATATTTTATTTATATAATTGTGATAGCAACGAAAAATTATATATTAAGGCAATTTTATATAAATATTTTATTTGATTGTTCATTTTGTAAGAAGGATAGGAAGCAATTCAACTTATTAGCCGAACCGAAAATTCAAATTATCCAAACCGATTTATCCGAAATCGAACTTAAAATCCGATCAAATTCGAAGGTATTTGAATCGGATTCAGATTACATGTTGCGAAATCCAAAAATCGAAATTATAATTTGAAATGTGCTAAACCCGATCCAAACAGAACGATGAATAGGCCTAATTGGAATGCCATGAAACATGCTTAACTTATTCCTTTTTTTTTTTTTGAAAAACTTATTTTGCAAAAAAAGATTTTTTTTCCCTTACAAAAACTCAAACAAAAAAGATGCTGCTCCTGTAGCTGCAAAACGGGCAGATATCCTGCCAAAAAATCTGGAATAAATGTGTAAACTCATCTTACACTCTTCATAATAGACTTCATTAATATTTAACGACCTAGTTTCTTAGTTAAAAGGTTTTAGATTTAAGTAATTTAATTTTAAATTTATCTTGTTAGAGTTTCGTTGAAACTGTTCAAAATCTTTTCAGACATATAATTTTTTTGTTTAATAGCCTACAAGAATTAAAAGTTGAATTGGACAACAAAGATGTTGACTTTAATGATATATATTATTAAAATGGATAAACGAAAATAAAAAAGTTTAGAAGTTGAATTGGATAATAATGATATTTACTGTAACGATAATTGATATATATTATTGATCGGGAATAAATTAATTTTTAAACTTCACTTGAATATTATAATAAAGAAATTAATTATCTACCAGTACTTAATTTATTTTCGGGTGCATACTGAATTAGTAAATGCTAGTAGTATTAGTTTAAAGAGTAAATTCTACTTTACTCCCTTAACAATTTAACTCCATATGTTGAACGGGAATAGTAGCACCCTTGTGTAATATTTTCCGGAAGAATAAAATGTCAAAATTCTCCAGATTTGCACGACAACAAAAGGAACATGACCATTCTTATTCTTAGTGGGTGGAATTCAAATTGTATAAAGCAAGTACATCGCTGTCCAATCTCTCTTCGAATTTGCAGTTAATTAAACCCGTTTTTGATTTCCTATTAATTCACTACTGTAAATTGTAGATTAATCAACAAAACATACTTCGAATGATCACGACAAAAGTTTGAATTCTAATAAGTTGTTAAAGGTAAGGGTGGCGTATATCGATTTGGTTCGATTTTGTATTCGAAAAATATGAATTGAATAAAAATCAATTTTTTTAAAAAAAAAACCGAATACAACTTTTTTAAAAAAAAACCGATATGTTCGGTTTATATCGGTTTTTCTAGTGGGCCGGGCCGGGTCGAAGAATTTTTTATTTTAAAAAAAAATTGAATTTCCAAAAATGAAATTGACATTCACACCTACACTACCATGAAATTTCGACGTTGAAATCTATTGTGTATCGTGAGATGTTTACTAAAGAAAAAGAAAAATTAGAAACTGATTTGGGGGAAAACACAAATTGATGACAAAAACGGACGTTTTTGTAAAAATTAGCTGCGCCAAACCACCTTGGGCCGGCCACGTCTCGAAAAAATACCCAAAATAAAAAAAACAAATCAGGTAAAACGGACATCCGAGCGTGACCATTTAAAGTTTCACCAATTTACAACTACTTTTTCTCCCTACATTTTATGTCAATGCTTCCGTGATATGTTAATCAAGTTCATGTCGCATTCGACTTCCATAAAAGCTTCATAGATTGACTTCAATGGCTATGATTCAAGAGATAGTAGTAGCTTAAAATAAAAAATAAGAATAATTATATATTCAATTCAGTTTTTTCGGTTCGGTTCGTATCCAAAATTTAAAAACCGAACCGAATCACTAAATCCTGATTCGATTTAAAAAAAAAAACGAGAAAAAACCGAACCAAACTTTCAGTTCGATATTTTCAGTTCTCTGGATTTTTTGCCCACCCCTAGTTAAATGCCCCACTAAGCTTTCGCTGCTGATCTTATAGTAGGAGTATATGATTGTAAAACAAAAGAATAAAACAGAGACGAGGAACATCCTTCAACGTTTTCATTTACGTTCTTTTAGAGTTGTTTCGTAACAATTGCAATATCCAATGAAAAGGAAAAAGACCCCAAATGGTTATTAGAGTAGGTGGTTTCTAGTAAATATTTTTTGGCCAGGTGCAAGGACAGCCTTTGGATCAAACTGACTCTTTCTCTCGACAAATCTTACCCATTGATCCCCAAAGTGCGTCTTCCATTCAACTGTAGACTCATAACGCGGAAGGTACAACTTGAAATCAAATCCATTGTTGATACAAGTTTGTAATATTTCTTGGTTCTGTGCAACCATCTGTTTTATTTCAGACTCTTGTGGATGTGCGTGGCTAAACCTTAGCAAAGCCACTAAGTAAAAGATTTCACCTTGGGGTAACGCCACTGACGATCGATTATCCCACCTAATTTCAGAAAATAATAATAATAATAATAATAAGAAGAAGAAGAAGAAACCATTAAAGGAAGAAAATAAATTGTATTATTGAAATGATAAATTCCTAATGGAACAATTTCTAATACAACGCAGCGGCTCCGTACTACCAATAAATCAATCAACTAATGTATGCCACAATCTCAACTTAGTTGTGCTATTTATATAATTTTTTTTGTATCCAACAAAAACATAACCAGTGTAATCTCACACGTGGGATCTCGTGGAATCTGACGAGGGTAGGATGTACGCAGATCTAATTTACTTGTGCATTTAAGTTTAGAAAGGACTGTGTTTTGCAAAGCTCAATCAATTAACTAGCTAGGCATCAATTTTACACACATGATTTAGCTACGTCAACAAGTAAAAGCTATAAAAGAGAACTTCAAATGACAAAAGAAACAACAAGGATAGTTTGGTCCAACTAAATTAGCAGTTGAGGAGAAGAAAGAAGACAAGCAATGGTGTCACTATTAATCGGGTTGGCGAATTAATATCCTTGTGGTCACTTGTATTGGCTAAAAACTGACCCTGAAAGCTGCGGTACTCCATATCTCGTTTTCTACAAAAAAGATTTATTCATTATTACCAAAATATCCTCCCCTTACCTAGAACTAAGGCTGGCCAGACCCCTTCCAGATCCCGCCCCGACACCGGTCCTCCCTAAAAAAAATGGTGTAGGAATTCGAAACCGGGACGGGATCTATGCTCGTACCGCCCCAGACCCACCCCCGCCCCCGACCTCCTCTTTGCAAAAATGACCGTTGTACAACGACCATTTTATATTTCGGCCATTTTTGCCCCCTACCCAATAAACCCCCTTAATATTTATTTTTAACTTTTAAGTTACTATATTTACACTTTAACCCAATTTTTCAACTATAAATATCTCATTTTCTCTTCATTTTATCTCTCACAAATCTTCCTACAATCTCTCAATTCAATCTATCTCTCTACAAGTCTACAATTACATTGCCTATTAAATATTTTATTTTATTTATTGTATAATTGTATCAAAGTTCAAAAATTGGGATCGAAGTTGGCAACTAGCTTGAGGATCATCCATCGAGCAAAGTTTTAATTTTCAACCTCGATTACAAGTCAACGTTATGTCGGCGTTTGATACCTTCGTTCCTTCATAAATTATTATTGTTACTTTATTTTAATTATCGCATTTAATTTCATTATCTTTAATTATTTATTTGCATAATTAAAATGGAATGATTAAGATGTATGTTTAAGGGTAAGAGTGCTTCTTTTAGTAGGAGTAACAAGGGCATTGATACTTCTTTTAGTCATCTTATTCCTAGACATGATGATTTGATTTATAACACTCATATAGATGAAGCTGAATTTTTAATGATATACCATTAGATAACGAGATATATTCTGCAACTGAACCAGATTTTAATTCAGAAGATAATCTAGATGACACACCCACTAGTGCACCTCTAACTGAAACTGAAATGCCTCATATTCTCCCTAGTATGAGACGAGGCCCCACACAACGAAAATTAAATTCAGCTTCATGAGATTTTTTTTATAGGGACCAAGAGAATCAAGTAGTTAGATGCAAAATTTGTAAAAATGTTTATAGATTTAAAATGAGAAAAGGTCAGGGTGGGACGAGAGGTTTATTGAAACATGTACAAAGCTTTCACAAAGCTAAGTGGGATGAATACGAGGCTACAAAGTCGGGTGCGCCAATGTGCTCTCAATCGGGACAAGGTTCACATAAAGTCCCGGATCAAGTACATGGTCAAATAAACCCGACGACGGGGAAAATTATAGGTCCTAAATACGATAAACATAAAGATAGAGAAGCAGTAGCAAAATTAGTTGCGGTGGAGGATTTGCCTTTTTCATTTCCTTCATCTCCTGGTTTTATTCATTACATAAGAGATATGTATAATCCTACTTTTAACGGTTTTTTCCTAGATCAACTGTTAGGAGAGACGTTTTAAATTCGCACACGAATATCAACAATATTTACGTTATGCATTACATTATTTTCCTGGCAAAGTATCTATCACTTCTGATATATGCCGTAGTACTAACAACCATGATTATTTAACTGTAACATGTCATTGGATAGATCATAATTGGTCTATGAAAAAACGTATTTTAACATATAGATATATTGATGATAGGCACACTGAAAATTTTATTGGAGAAAATATTCATTAAGTTTGCGATTATTATGGTATAACTGACAAAATAATGATTGTTATATTAGATAATTCTTCTAATAATTATGATGTGAGACTTTTAAAAAATCTATTAACTCCATATTTTCCTAATCATTTTCATATAAAATGTGCGTAACATATTTATAACTTAATTGTAAAGGATGATCTATCACTTTTTGAAGACATTCTTAATAAAGTACAATTTGCTATAAACTTTATTTTTAAAAGTAATAGAATACAAAGAATATAAGAATATAAAAAAACTTGTCACGATTGTGAACTACCTTATAGAAAAATTACCGAAGAAGTATCGACTAGGTGAAATTCTCTATATGAACAACTACTTGTTGCTTACGATTATAGAAGACCTATAACTTTATTTTTAACGTCCATAATCGAAATTAAACTGATATGCTTATAGATAATGATTGGGGAAAAAAATCAATTTCAATTTTGGAGTCAATCAAAAGTTGACTTTTATTAAACAATCATTTCAATTTTAAAATTGCAAACACAAGAACATAAAATGTAAATAAAAGATCATGAAATGTACTTACTTGCTACGCAGAAGAGGATAGGTCAACATAGGGCCATTGACACCATGTTTTAAGATGTTTTGGAACACAATTTGGTTGAATGCGGCAATGTCTCTCTTGGAAACGAATATGTTAAGCCATGGATGAGGCGTATCCCATATACCACTAGCTCTAGCCGCTTGTTCTACGTGCTTTACTCGTAATAAAAAATTCATGTAACTCAAGTCGATCTCAAACCTTAAGTGCTCTATATATCTCAATCGCCCTAGCAATTTCTCGACTACCTACCACGTAAAAAAATAAAGGACAACATTTCTTAAGATCACAATGCAAGTAAAATTTAAAAGTACTAAGATCAAAACTTTATAAAAGGTGGCATTTTGGTCATTTATTGACATCATATTAGGAAATTCTGCAAAATGATGGCGTTATTTTAGCAAATTGTTAAAGAAAGAATTAAGGAGGGGACCGCAGAACGTCATAAAAAATCTGGGTCTGATCAGCAAAAGGACAAACAACTAATTAGATTCACTGTTTTAGCCTCAGGCTTTAGGACTTTTGTCATCAACGACAAGGACAGGAGACAGTGAAAAGTACGGTGTCAATTTCGTAATAAAAGACTAATTTTGTGGGCACTTTCAAACAAGCTGGTTGGTTCTATGGTGTCAGAAAATCCATGGGAAGATTACAAACTACTATTAACGTAAATTTTGACAGTGTATTGTATGGTCACTTTTCAAACGCCGTCGTCTTGCATACTACCAACTGCCCCCCCGCCGTTTTTTGCACACGTGTAATTAACAGAAATTTTCATCTTTTTTTCTTTTTCGGTTCTCGAATTACTAATTTACATACATTTAATTAAATAGGAATTTATTCTAGGGAATGTAATTGTGGAAACGAAGCATCCTTTTTGACCTTTTCACTGTGTTAGCTTAATCTTATGTTCCCCTCTTTTTGGGACCCAATCCCTGATTCATGGTCAAACATTTGTTAGGGGGCCCTCCCTTAGCAGCGACCTAGGTCAAAACTAAGTAAAAAATCCTTCCTTATGGCCCATATAATCCTTTCCAAATCACCTCGGTCAATAATTGCAAGTTTATTTTACTATCCAATAAAAACTTAAATTATTGTAAAGCTAAACACTTTAAAATGAGTATGTACTACAATATTAAAACATTCCCATTTCCCACTTTCCCTTCCCATCCACACAACAGGGCAATGCTAAAAGCAAAAAGTAAAAAGAGGGGTAAAAAGAAAAAAGTGGTAAAAAGTTTTGAAATTGACAGAAATTACCATATTTACAGTGGAGGGATCGTCATGGTTGCTATAATGCAGCGCCACTTCAAGGCAATAGAGAACCGGGCCAGTGTTATTGGGTAAATGGCTCAGGTCAAATGATTGATTTGAAGCCAATGGCACGGACGGCCACCCATTTATCGGGTCGTCACTGTTCGCCAAGACATAGCCTTCCACATAATTGAAAGATTCCTGACTCGTTATCAGTAACTCAGCATCACGAGTGAACTCGTCGAACTCACTGTATACCACTCTTATCCACCTCACCTAATACGCAAAAAACAAACCCATAATTAATAAAGGGAAAATTGTCAAATTTATCTTTCAATTATGATTTATAGTTTAACATTATCATATGTCAAACTTTGAGATTAAATATACCCTTTCCGTTAGCAAACTTGTTAAATTTGTTATCATCCACGTCGGCTCAATTAAACAAAAACCCTGAAGAATAAAAAACCAACAGCGCCAACAACCACCCTCTCCTCTCCATCTTCTAGACGCCCCCCCCCCCCATCTATCGCACCACCACCACAGAGTATGTTGTTGTTGTATACTAGGATTTTTTAAAAAAAAAAAGAGATACTAACCATATCCGGGGCGGGTTGAAGCAAAACCCGAGCTCTAGTGATGATACCAAACTGACCAAGTCCACCAAGAACGGAGTAAAAGAGTTCAGAATTTTGAGAGTTTGAGCAGATGGTTTTTTCTCCGTTGCCGGTAACAACTTCCAATTCCGTTACGGTTGAGGTCTGGGGCCCATAACGGAAAGCTTGGCCACTAACGCCGGCGTTAGACAGAGTACCTCCAACCGTTAAATCAAGATAATCCGTCCAGGACTTAGGAGCCAAACCGCACCCCAAAACGCAGCGTTTTAAGACGTCAGCCCATAATGCTCCTCCACCCACGTCGGCATACATGGAGGTGACGTTGACGTCTATTCTGTTATTATAACCCATTGATTTCATGTCGATAACGATTCCATTGTGGGCCATAGCTTGGCCGTTAATGGAATGACCATTACCCCTCGCCGCTACCGTTAATGTTGGTGAGTGTAACGCTTGCCTAATCACCCGCGCAACGTCATCGGCTCCGGCTGGACGTATAACGGCTAACGGCTTCACCGCATACATGCCGCCGAAATCTTTAGCGGCTAAGCCGGTTGCGTTGGTTCCAAAATCAATGCTTCCTTCAATGTCCAAGTCCTTCAAAACGCCGTCGTCGGTTATTTCAAGTTCAGCTATTGAATCAGTGTCATTCTCAGCTACGAATCGTTCAACTAAACACGCTAACATCTTCCTTGCTGAATTGGGTATCTGCAAAACAATTTATATATGTTTAATTTGATACAAAATAAAGTTCTTTTTTCTTTTTTTGTGTGCAAAGAATTGAGAATTCTTGGTTATGGTGGTGTGGGAGGGGAGGAGGAGGTTTAAGGAGGCTTTAAATAGCGGCGGGATGGGGATTTTAAGAATGGAAAATGAGAAAAAATATGGAGAAAGAACAGTCCAGTTAACTTGATTTGGACCGCGTAGAAATGTTAAGAGTCTCGTATTGAAAATGGAATGAGAATTTTGATTCTTGAACAATCCTATCACTTGGGGTCTCATTTAATTTTTGATGTAGAATGAAAATTGTTCAAGTTTATATAAGGAGTTCAAATTTTTATTTCATTTCCGAGGTGAAGCTATTCACAATTTGAGGACACAGAGCCTTTCAATATCCTGTTGACGCTGTGATCCTATCGGTTTCCTCCTTTGTCCGCCACTTCCACAAATATTAGTATTTATATTTATTTTCCTTTATGGAGTAGAAGGTTTTGGGAAATTTGGATTCTCTCACCTCCATCTTTACCTATTGTTAACTTTACCATCTTTTTATTCTTTTCCTTCAAATTTTATAGATGTTTGGCCATAAAAATTAAATATTTTTTATTTAATTTAAAATTTTAAAATTGGGTGGAAAATAAAGTTGTGTTTGGTTATAATTTTTATAAAGAATTTTATTTATTTGAATATAATGGAAGTGGAAAAAATAAAAATAATAATTTAAATATTAAAGTTGTATTTGAAATTTTCATAATCAAACATTGATTGTCAAATAAAGTAAAACAAATTCCAAATCGAACATTCTTATAGCCAAACAGATTCTTTGTGTTTTTCTATATCTTTTTATATCAAAAGTTAAAAAATATTATGTAAGATTCTATTAATCTCCATTGAAAGTCTTTTTCATTAATACAAATTTATATATTATGTACAGTGTGAAATTCTAATACAATAGGAATTCTATTTGTACCATATTTATACATCACTAATAAGTACATGAGATATGATGAATATTTAAATAATATTAACTAATACACCCCCTCAGTCGGAGCGGGAGTAGGCCGGACGCTTCGACTGGATCTGAAATTGAGGAATAACTGTCTAGGTAGTCCTTTAGTGAAGATATTTGCATACTGATAGGAAGATGGCATATGCAATACCTTAACATGTCCTATATCAACCTTCTGGCGAACAAAATTTATATCCATCTCTATGTGTTTGGTTCACTGATGTTGAACCAGATTATGAGATAAATATATGACGGATATGTTATCGCAGTATACCAAAGACGCCTTACGCAGGGGACACTGAAGCTCCAAAAGAAGGTTTCGGAGCCAGCAGATCTCAGCAACAACATTTGCAACACCTATATACTCTGCTTCTGCACTCGAACGGGATAGGGTGACTTGCCTCTTGGCAGACCATGAAATGAGATTATCCCCTAAGAACACACAATAGCCAGAGGTGGAGCGTCTAGTGTCCGGACAGCCTGCCAAATCTGCATCTGTATATGATAGTAACTTGGTCGGTGTAGAGGGATATAAATGCAATCCATAATCAAGTGTGCCTTTAATGTATCGAATGATACGCTTAAGAGCAGTAAAATGAGGCTCCATGGGGTATGCATAAACAAACACACTTGTTGAACAACATAAGCAATACCAGGCTTGGTGAATGTAAGATACTGAAGCGCATCTGCAAGGCTCCTATAGAGAGTAGGATTGGAGACTTGCGAAGACGACATACATAATCTCTGCATACTTACGCTGACTCAAGGCTCCTATTTGCAGTTTGCAATTTTAACCTGTACACAATCTCTTTTGCATACTTACGCTGACTCAAGAACATAGTATCTGTAGATCTAGTCATGGATATCCCCAAGAAGTAACTCAATTTCCCAAGTCAGTCATAGCAAATTCGATCTTAAGCAATGCAATAATCTCATTTTTCAACACATCAAATGAGGCAGTGAGAACAATATCATTCACATAAAGCAATAAATAAAGCAATGTTACTACCTGGATAAAAAATAAAGAGAGAATTATCACACTTGTTGCATACAAACCCAATATGCATAATGTACTTGGCAAAGCGTTCATACCACACTCAGGGGGCATGTTTCAAACCATAGAGTGACTTGCGAAGACGACACACATAATGAGGGGTCTGCGGATGCACAAACCCTGGCGGCGGGTGCATGTAAATAATTTTTTTCAAGTCCCCATGTAAAAAAACCGTTCTTTACATCAAGCTGATGGGGTCAGCTAATGCTTACCTATAGCAATGCTCAAAACTATGTGAATGTTGGCCGGTTTTATAACCGGACTGAACGTCTCACCACAATCAACACCCTCATGTTGATTAGTGCCATTAGCCACAAGTCTAGCCTTATACCTCTCCAGGTCACCACTGTCTCTGAATTTGTGACGAAATAGCCAAGTGTGTTGGTTCGTTAAAGTATTAAATTTCTTACGCATGACCGCATTCCAATTAGGGTCCAGTTTGGATAATTTTGGGTTTTTGGTAATCGAGGATATGATTTTTGTGGATAGGTTAAAGTGAACTTTGGGTTTAAAAATAATATATTGGGCACGGGTCTCCATAAGGTGGGTGGGTATAGGGGCAGTTTGGGCCTAGGTGTTTGGTACAAGTGTAGTCGCGAGTACAGGTAGTAGTTGGGAATCCTAATTCTCGAGTTCTTGGGCGGACTTTGTCGGTGTCGGGTTGTTGTTTGCTAGTGACAGTGGAGCCTGGGTCCAGGCCGAGAGGGTAACATGGTGCGATTTCGGTGTCATGGTACGACGGTGGTCAATATTGGTGTCTGATTGGGGTTTTCGGGTGGAGTTATTGGTGACGGGTTACATATTGGTGTATGAATGATGATTTGTGTCAGATCGTGGGTTCAGTGATCGGAGATGTGTGGGTCTGACTGAATGCCGAGACCACGACGATGGATGGTGGGTGTTTGTACTGGATCGGACATCAGAAAATCTGGCCAGGAATTGGGGTGAGGCGGTAGTCGACGATGGTAGTTGAGACGGTGCAGGGTTGACAGTGGCAGAAATTGGGAGAGATGGAGCAACAGTAACTGACCGTGACGGAATAATACTGTCACGTCGGAGGAGAGAGCTGACGATAGGGGAGAGGTCTGACTCATCGAGAAACGTGTAATATGTGTTTTGGAATTTTCAGATATTCAAAAACGGGAAGATCGTCTCATCGAAAGTGACGTGACGAGAGACGTGAATTTTACGAGTAGACAAGTCATAGCACAGATAGTCCCTATGATTTGATGAAAAATCTACGAAGACATAGGGAGCGGTGCGAGGTGCTTATTTATGGGGAGCAGTGGAGGCAAAAATTGGGTAGCACAGACAACCAAAAATTCTAAGGTGGTGATAGGATGGGATCCATCGGTAGAGAATTTCGGTGGGAGTTTTGTTGTGAAGAGTACTGGTAGGTAAAATATTAAGGACATATGCTACCATTTTGACTACATAGATCCAGATTGACGGGGGGAGAGAGGCATGAAAAAGAATGGTATGAACCATGTTGTTGATAGTACGGATGATTGGTTCAGCTTTTCCATTTTGGGGTGAGGTATGAGACACGGGAAACGGAAGACCATGCCATTATTGGTGCAAAAATTATGAAACGCGAAATTATTAAACTCACGATCGTTGTCACATTGGAATGATTTAATGGATTTTTCAAATTATGTTTTGATAAAGTTACGAAACTCAAAAAATTTGATAAAAACTTCAGACTTGAATTTTAGAGGGTAAATCCAAATAAAGTGAGAAAAGTCATCTAATAACACAAGATAAAATTTATGACCTAGGGAACTAATAACAGGAGATGTCCGTAAATCTGCACGAACAATATCAAACGGGGAAAACGCAACACTTAAAGAAGACTGAAAAGGGAGGCGAACGTGTTTGCCTAAAGGGCAAGAAAAACAATGTTGGGCAGGTTTCCCTCTAGAACAATGAATTAAATTATTATTCCGAAGAAAATTAAAAACAGGAGCTCTTGAGTGTTCAAGTCTATTGTGCCAGGTTGACGGAGAGATTGTTGCTAAAGCGGTGGGAGGAGAGACTTGGGCAGTTAGAAATATGAGAGGGGTGACATTTGCAGCGGATGTGGTTAGGAAATGATAAATGTCTCTCTCACTATTGCATCTTCTAAGGAGTTTCCCGGTATAGAGGTCCGTTATAAAAAACCCAAATTGGTCAAAATTAATTGATACATAATTATCAGTGGCAAATTTTCTAACGGAGATTAGGTTCTTGATAATATGTGGGGCATAGAGGACGTTATTTTAGGGAGAAGTGGGGATGCAGTGGTAGGGTTAGAGTGTGGCTAAAACCTTGAATTGGAATGCGATAATCGTTTCCAACCAGAATAGATTGTGGAGTATTTAAATTTCGCATTTGAGGAAGATGAGCAAAATTGTTGGTGAGGTGAGACATGGCACCCGTATCCATATACCACGCATTATCGGACTTCCGAGGAGTCAATGTGCCAAAATCCTGGCCCAAATTGGATTGGGAAATGCCCACAGTAGAGAAGTGGCCTCTAGGAAATTGGGCCTGACTACAGTGGGTCGTCGGACTGGTGCCCAGACTGTTGGGCCGCTGTGGGGCTGCAGGAAGGTGGGCCGGATGGCCGTAGCCCATCAGTTGGTCTGGGGCGAGCTGGCCTGCTTTTGGAAATTGGGCCTGCCGAATCCCGCCTGAAGCCGATCCTCATCGCCACCCCCGCGCCATTTCATCGCCATATCCGTTGTTGTTCACGGCCATGGTGGTTGCTGAAGATTGGGTAAGAGAGAGAAAAAAATAAGGGAAGGGTGGGGTGGGGTTCGGGAAGTATACGAAGCGTATATGAGGCAGAAACAACTGTATAAGAGGTGTATAAAGGCGTATAAAGGCTGTATACAGGTAGTATATAGAGGCAGGTAGGGTATAACAACCTTATACAAAGTGTATATCGGCTTGTATAGGTTGTATACGAGGGGTATACAACCTGTTGGAGATCTAGAGAAGGAAGGAGGGTTGTATATTAGCAGTATATGGGGCTGTTAGCAGAATTGAAGGGTTGGGCTGCTGTATATCAACGTATATTGAAGGTATACCGGCGGTATACAGTCGGTTCGGCGCCGGAAAAGGGAGGAAAGGATGGGTGAAATTAGGTTTTGTGTTTGGAAGGATTGTTGGCTTCTGATACTATGTAATATTATATTAATCTCCTTGAGCAATTTTTCTCATTAATACAAATATATATAGTGTATACAATGTAAAATTCTAATACAATAAAGATAATATTTCTACCATACTTATACATCACTAATAAGTACATGAGATATGATAAATATTTAAATAATATTCACTAATACATTAAAAGGTTTGCATAAATATCTGAAAAGAAAAGTGTTCTCGCCCTCTTTCGCAAATCAAATGATTCAATTGTTGTTAGTATTCACAATTGAAGAAAAGTTAAATTGACCTTTCTCCTAGTCAAAATCTTATGCACGTTTTCTGATTAAGAAAGTATTATTAATAATATAAATTATGTGACCTGATTTTGTTTACAACGACATTATATAGAATTTAAACTCTTTTCTTAATACTCTTTCTATTTTATTTTACTTGGCAACATAACCTTATTACTTTATGTATTTATTTATGAAAAGGGACATATTGGAAGAAAATAATGAATTTATCTAGATTTGCTAAAATAGACAAGTAAAAAGAAAATTTTATTTTTAGTACATGGGTCAAGTAAAATGATGCCGAAGGAGCAGTAGTATTTAGTAATGAAAAATGCTCATATAATCTCTATGTAAAATATGTATTAATGACAACAAAGTAAAGTATTAGATTTCGTACAATCAACATATATTTGCACACTTTGACCATTACAGATCAGACATCAACTGTTCAAAGATAAAGAGAAATTGAATAATTAGTTCTCTAATTAAGGTGCTACTTACTATATTGCACACTTACCGCTAATACAATTCTTAAGAGAATTCCGCATAAGCGTAAGGATAAAACTCCATATGAATTATGAAAAGGAAAGAAACTCACTTACAAATATTTGAAAGTGTGGGTTTTCTGGCAAAGGTCGAAGTAACTAAACCAAAGCATGTCAAAATTGGACCTAAGACTGTAGATTGCATATTCATCGGATATGCAAATAACAGTAGTGCTTATCGCTTCTCAGTGTATAAGTCGGAGATACCTGATATCCACAAAGGTACGATCATGGAATCAAGGAATGCTGAATTCCTTGAAGAGATCTTTCCTGAAAAGGAAAAAGAAATAATTTCGCGCAAACGAAGTTATGAACAAAATGCTCAAAGTCAACAAGACCCACGAGTTTCTGATTATCCGGAACTAGACGTTCTAGATCTACAGGACTCATGAGTTACTGACTATTTGGAACTTAATGTTCCAGACCTATAGAACGTAGGGGTTCCAGAGGTGGAACCAAGTCGGAGCAAGAGGACCAAAAAGGATAAAACTTTTGGTTCAAACTTTCTAACATATATAGTTGAAAATGAACCGATGACAATTAAAGAAGCACTGTCAACTACAGAAGCACCTCTTTGGAAAAAAGCTATAGAAAGCGAAATAGATTCTATCATGCAGAACCATACATGGGAAATGGTTAATCCTCCTCCGGGAAGCAAACCTTTGGGTTGTAAGTGGATACTCAAAAGAAAATACAAAGCAGATGGAATTATTGAAAAGTATAAGGCCCGACTAGTAGTCAAATTACTTCGACACATACTCACATGTGTCTAGATTAACGTCCATAAGGGTATTCATAGCCATAACAACTTTGCGTAACCTTGAGATACACCAAATGGATGTTAAGACAGCATTCCTAAATGGAGATTTGGAAGAGAAAATATACATGGAACAACTCGAGGGGTATGTCGTTCCAGGACAAGAAAAGAAAGTATGTCGACTTGTTAAGTCTCTGTACGGACTCAAACAAGCTCCGAAACAAAGACATGAAAAATTTGATAATACTCTATTATCAAAAGGTTTCTCTATAAATGAATGTGATAAATCTATCTATGTCAAAGGGAACTCTGACTCACTTGTTATTAGACCTGTCCAAAGGTCGGGTCGGGCCGGGTCAGGGCCGGGTCGGGTGGCTTTTTTTTTCCTCCTTGCCCGACCCTGGCCCGACCCTGACCCTATATTTTTTTTAAAATTCCGACCCTGGCCCTGACCTTCTGGGACCCTACGGTCACTTGGCCTGACCCGACTATTTTTTTTGGCGCGTGGCCTGCCTGCCTGTCGAGATTTTTTTTTTTTTAAAATTGAATTTTCAAAACTGAAATTGGTATTCATCCCTACATTACCACGAAATTTCGACGTTGAAATGTATTGTATATCGTGAAATCTTGACTAAAGAAAAAGAGAATTGGAAATCGATTTGGGGAAAAACACAAATTGATTGAAAAAACTGACGTTTTTCTAAAAATTGGCTGCGCCAAACCGCCTTATGGCGGTTTGACCGTCCCTGTCTCGAAAAAATATGCAAAATCAAAAAAAAAATCGGATAAAACGGACATCCGAGCGCAGAGTTATGACCATTTAAAGTTTCACCAATTTACAACTACTTTATCTCCCTACATTATGCTTCCATGATATTAACAAAATGACTAATAATATAAATATATAATTAATAATCACTACTGCTTTTATCTTATTTTATGTCGAAGCTAAATGTAGATATATATATATATATATATATATATATATATATATATATATATATATATATATATATATATATATAAACAGGCATTATATCACTTATTAATGACAAAAATATATATAAGTACAAAATAAATATTAATGAAGGAAAAATAATATAAATTATATTAAAAATATGGGTCTGGTCGGGCCGAGGTCGGGTCGGGTCGGGTCGGGCCGGGTCGGCCTGACGGGTAATTTTTTCTCGACCTGCCCGACCCTCGACCTGCCGGTCGAGTGGCTCTCGGTCGAGTGGCTCTCGTCAGCTAAAAGTCGACCTCGCCCTGCTTTTTCGTCGGTCGAAGCCGGCCGCGGGTCCCCGACCCTATGGACAGGTCTACTTGTTATGATATGTCTTTACGTAGATGACATGCTCATCACCGCAAGTAGTCTAACCTTGGTCCTGGAAACCATGAAGATGTTGAAACAATGCTTCGACATGAAATATATGGGTATTCCAAATGTAATCTTAGGAATTAAAATTTCTAAGACATTTGACGGACTGGTCTTATCTCAATCTCATTACATTGAAGATGTTTTGAGGAAATGTGATGCATTTGACAGTCCCCTATGAAGTCACCAATGGATATGAATAATAGAATTGATAAAAATCGTGGTGCACCAGTATCGGAATTTATCGCTTTGGACAAAGCAGGAGAAGAAGCAAAGTGGCTTCACGACTTCTTAGAAGATGTCCCTTGTTGGGATAGACCCGTGCCTTCAGTGATGATTCACTGTGACAGCCAATTGGCTTTGGGAAGGGCACACAGTAATATGTACAACGACAAGTCTAGACACATTCGTCGGACACATAAGATCGTTAGGCAGTTGATCACTACGGGTGTCATTTCCATTGATTACGTCAAATCAAAGGATAACTTAGTGGATCCTTTAACTAAAAGCCTACCCAGAGATCAAATATTCTGCTTGTCGAGAGGAATGGGCTTAAAACCCGTACAATAAGAATCTTTACGGTGGTAACCCAACCTTACTGACTGGAGATCCTAGGAATTTGGTTCAATGGGAAAACTAAGCTATAGAGGTTCAGTTCAGCGCTTCACTTGAAGTAAGAGCACTTCAGATTATCATTCTTTAAAGAAAGATAACTCCAAAGCCATTCCCGCGATAGACATTAAGTGCTACCTGCAAGATGGGTAAAGGTTAAGTTCCTGGAACTTTTAATGATTCCTAACACTTGCGAGTGGGGTAGAGCTATACCTTACAGGAGATCACCTATTTAAGTGCGAAGACAGGCCGCTTCAAATGAATGCACTTAAGAATCCAAGAGTTGTCCATGGCCACAACGGACAAAACAATAAGAAGAAATGAATAAGGAGAGTTATTGTGTTGATATCATTGTCTTGGTTTATACTAAACACTGACGGTTCAAAACATCGCGTTCACCGCACAGTAAATAAATCCGATGGTAATCGACTAAGGAAGGTTCAAAGCCGAAAACTACCTTTCCTGATGCAATATCTTTTCCGCTGAAAGATTGCTGAAACTTTGGCACCCTGTATTCACCAATTCTCTTTCAAGAGGGGATTGTTGGAAATTTTACTAATGTGGGATTGAGTTTATCCCATCTTTGATGACTTAAATACGTGGGCCCCGCATATCAGAAATATTGTTTCTTCACACATGCCTAATCTACTAAGTGAGTAGATAATGTTAGTGACAAATATCGTCAAATTTAGTTGAGAAGTGAAAGAGATATTGGTACACAAAGTAAGGTATTTGAGACATGAAAAAATGGAGTGTTTTTTGCCCAAATTGACAAATCTCCCTCATTGGTAAAAGAAGAAGAATTTATGCAATATATAAACTCTAAGTTTGAGTAAGCGTTTGGTGCCCCAAGGAGTAACTCATATGTTTAGAAGGGAGAGGACCTAGGTGAGCTTGAGTTCGGAGCTAAGCCCCACACGTGCGCTGCCGCCGCCCGCCCGTCCGGTCCGGGTCTCGGGCCCGAAACTTTCCTTTTGGTCCCTGAAATGTTATCTATTTACATTTAGTCCCTGAAGGTCTCGGAATGTTACAACAGTTCTAAAACCAACAGACATAACAATTGACTGATTAATTGCTCAAAACGTTACAAAGGCAATAAAGGCCAACAACTTAATTGCTCAAAACGTTACAAAGGCAATAAAGGCCAACCGTTACAAGACGTTTTGCCTCTCTAGGACTTTTGGCCTCCTTTTCTGGTCCTATATATTGAACACTTCAGTTCAAAACTTCAAACAAAAGAAACTACGAAACAGAAATGCACTGGCAGAACACAACTCAAACTAGTTTATCTCTATGTTTTGTTCTTCGTCAAGAACATACTCACAGAGAACGAAAATACAGAAAGCAGGCAGAAAACATTTTCCGCTCTCTTTCTTCAGCAATCTGTTCTTATTCATTGTCTTCGCCAGGATCAATTTAATTTGCTTTGTACAATTGATTAGTTTCTGTTTTATCTTGGGAGACTATTGCCCAATACCGTAAAAACATTTATACGGGGCAATTTTGTCTTAAAGACAGAGAGTCATCTCTCGACTCAGCGTTCTTCTTGTTTAACCTTCCGACTACACTTTGACCCAATTTTTGTTACCTACAATCCAGGTTCATTATACCAACAAAGGATTCTAGGAAAATTACGTATAACTTTAGTTATTTTTCAGTTCTATTATGTATGATTTTTGTTACCTTTCAGTCACTATTAATTTTTTTTATTTTCTCAGTTATATTTCTCACTAAAAAATATTCAGTGGATATTTACCACTGAATGACGATGGAAAAAATCTAAATAGTAGTATTTTTCACATGAAAAAATTAAGAAGTTTCTCAGCGTTTCAATGGAAAGTTGTTTCCCACCACGCGTTTTCCAAGTGAGCTTTTTAGGTGAGAATGAATTGGAAAAATCTTGTTTTATTGCACAAATTTCTCGCTGAATATCGATGAGAAAAACCTATATTTCTAATAATGAGTTCTGCTTAATATGTTAAGTCATGTTAATATATGATTTTAGGTGAAAAGAAAAATCATCATTTACGCTTGTGGTCATAGATCAACAAAGAAAACTATCTCCATATTACGTTGTATTTACGAAAAATGCAGTAATCAATATACAAGTCGTAATTAATTGATTATTTGAAAAAACTATAACTTTCTAATATTATGATTTAACCAAATTGCTTACACAAACAAAGACGCATTAAATTAGAAATTAGAAAACCTTAGTTTTTGTCACCGTCTATTCAATGGACATCTTTGGAGTTCTAATTTTAGACATATTTTAAACTTAGCAAGCAATATGGAATATTGAAGATGGAATATAAATCATTTAATTGGAACAAACATTGTAATGTCCCCGCGAATCGAATGAAGTCCCAAAAATGTGAGAATCCGAGGCACGACCTATCTGCTTTTAACCGAATATAATATTTTATAACATGCCAAGGTTTATTGGTCCTTTATCATTCCACATCTATAGTAAAAAAAGGCAAAATTCTTCTATTGTTTTCTCCAAGTTTTGAAATTGAATAACTGCTTGAAGTAGATCGCACACGTTATATTGTAAATTATATTATAAATTAAATTGAGTTTTTGGATAGTTAAATAAATTAACAATAATAACAATTGACAGAAAAAGAAGAAGTCAGATTCTTCTTTCTCGTGTTTTTGTCCGTCCGTTATCAAACCACAGTATACGTTTATACAACTTATCAAAGAACATAGTGCTACCTAGCTTAACATATGGAGAAAAATATTAAAATCTGTTGGATATAATTGTTGGAATCAAAACAGTACGGAAAGTAAATGTTGGAAATTTGTCTTTGGCGGGGAGATGCGTCCACCCATCTTTGATGAATTAAACACTAGTCTTCCGCATGTTGGAGACCTTGTCTCTTCGCACATGCATGATCTACGAAGTGAGTAGATGACCGTAGGGCCAAGAATCGTCAAATTTCGTTGAGAAATGAAAGAGATATTGGTCCACGAAGTAAGGTGTTTGAGGCATGAAAATGTGGTGTGGGACAAATCTACCACATCGGTGGGAATAGAAAGAATTGCTCACTATATAAGTCTCTAATGTGGTAAAGGGTTTGGGACCCCAAGGGGTATCCCATGTGTTTAAAGGAAGGAAGACCTAGATGTGCTTGGGTTCAAGGCTAAGCCCACACGCGCGTCACCGCTCGCCCATCCCGTCCAGTCACAGGCTGTGAGGACTTTCTGATATTATCTTTTTGGACCAGAGAACTTTGCCAGATGTATAGTTTGGTCCCGAAAGTTTAATATTTTACAGTTTGGTCCCCAGAGTTTCTGGAAAGTTGATTTTGGGGTGACGGAACCGTTGGAATGCGTTTTGGAGCATTAACCAGTCATTACTTGGCTGATTAACTCTCCATTAACATCCCATTACTTGGGCAATTGAGCAGCCTCATTCATGATCTTAAACCACCCATAAATCAGCCTCTCTAATGTCATTAACAACCCTCACTTAATGGCCATTACAACCTTGTTTGTGGCTGTTGGGATGCCCTCCTACTTGCTATATATTGATATGTTTTTTTGGCTCAATTGGTGACAGAATTAGAGACAAAACAGTGAGGAATATGCACTGCAAAACAGCACTGAAAACACACAAAAATAGCAGCACTTTTCAATCACAAAAGAGCACAAAACAGTGGCCGAAATCTGTCCAAAACAGTGGCCAAAATCAGTGCAATTCGTGACTGAAAAATAGTGAGTAAACTCTCATATATACATAAGATATACACTACAGAGACACACTATATACACAGAGACAAAAGAGAAGAGTATTGAGAAACTCTTCCTTCATATTCCATATCTTCAGCAAGTCGAGTCATATTTGTTTTATTCGGCAGGCTCAAACTATTGGTTTTGTAGTGTTGAGATTAAAGTGGTGTTTTATCTTGGGAGACTATTGCCCGCTAACGTAAAAGCATATATACGGGGCAATCTTATCTTAAGGACAGAGTGCAATCACTCGACTCAACACACAACGTTGTAACCATCCAGATTTAGTTGTTTCTTGATTTCAGGATATCAAGATTCAAGACACAACAAGCTTGCGGCAGTTCTCAACATTGGGTTTGCAAGGTTATCAAGATTCAAGACACAACAAGCTTGCGGCAGTTTTGAAGATTGACCATTTATCTATCCTTTCGAACTCTTGTAAAGTTATTACTTCCCGTACTGCTTTATAAAGTACAATAGAGTACCAACAGTAAATAAATATTATAAGTGTTCCAAAGGATAAACAAACAACCAAGATTATAATTGCCGCAAGCATGTTGAGTCTTGAATCTTGATAACCTGAAATCAAAAACACTAAATCTGAATTGTTACAACTGTGACTGAGTCGAGAGATGACTCTATGTCTTTAAGACAAGATTGTCCCGTATATATGCTTTTACGTTAGCCCAAGATAAAACAACTAATCAACACTACAAAGCAAATAGGTTGATTCTGACGATTCTTGTTCAAGACTTGTCTCTCTTTTTCCTGTGTTCTTTTCTCCTACTGCCCTCAAATTTGTTTCAGGTCTCAATATATAGTGTTTAGGAGGAGGAGAGGTGTTAAGAGGTCCTTTAAGAGGTGTGGACATGGCTAGAAACATTTTGTAGTAAGTGCAAAACGTTTCATATGGTTAATGCCATAAAACTATTGGCTTTCTGGCTGCTGGCAGCATTCTTGAAACTCCAGGGACTAACGATCCCCGAGCCCGGACAGGTGTGGGGCTAGCCTCAAACCCAAGCACACCTAGGTCCTCCCTCCTTCAAACACATGGGTTACTCCTTGGTGTCCCAAACTCTTATCCAATTTTGAAGCTTATAAAAAGAACAATTCTTCCTTTTTCCACCGATGTGGTAGATTTGTCCCACACCATATTTTCATGCATCAAACACCTTACTTAGTGGATCAATATCTTTTTCATTTCTTAATGAAATTTGACTATCCTTGGCTCTACGATCATCTACTCACTTAGTAGATTATGCACGTGTGAAGAACCAAAGATTCCAACATGCGGAATCCGAGTATTTATGTCATTAAAGATGGGTGGACGCAACTCTCGTCAAACGCAATTTTTTAACAAAATCAACAAAGAATATACTTCAAATTAAGCTCAATTATTATATATTAGAAACAGAAGTTCAACCTCTTTATGAAAGTAGGATTTGGCTGTTCATTTTATTATTTTGCTTTTTATTTTTGTCTTGTTAGTTAGTTTTCCACATTCCAAATAAAGAAAAAAAGCTAATCAAATTATCCGAATCATTATGTATTTGTTTTTTTCTTGATTTATTAGGGTTGAGTGGGAGTCGGACCATAATGCCAGTCGAAATGATTTTTCTTCTCGGTGGACACTGATGGGTCAGTTTGGTTCACACTAGATTTCTTTTTTTTATAATTTTTTGTAATTGTTCGTTTGTGAACAACATTTCCTTTATCACACAGTTATATAAACAGGAACGTCGAGAAAATAACAAAAACCTCGGATCACCTTTTCGTGAGTAAATATTATAATTGGATTCTACCTTTCATGCTTTGCATAAGTAAATAAGCAATTGTCCCAAAATTTGAAGTAAACTAATACTGTATCAATTTGTTTTGGACTGAAAATGAGATCACACGAATAACAAAAAACAAATAGGATTCAAATACCGGAAATTAGTATACAAGAGGATACGAGGCTTATGAAATTTTCGGAAATTAAAAGAAGTGGAATTGAGATTTATTAATTGAAGAATTTGGGGGCCAAAGTATAAAAAGGAAAATTCGGATTTTTTTTATATAACCTACACT
Organism: Anisodus acutangulus; assembly: GCA_029783415.1. NCBI lineage: Eukaryota > Viridiplantae > Streptophyta > Magnoliopsida > Solanales > Solanaceae > Anisodus > Anisodus acutangulus. Next base: position 30,943,041 of record CM056512.1, read on the forward strand.
TACCTCTTCATCTTCATTCTAACTTAACCAAAAACTCTCCTCTCATTCTCTCCTCCAAGCTCAGCCGAAAAACCCCTCCACCCTTAACCAAATTTAAGGTTTTTATCTCCTCTTCTTAGACTACATTTTCACCAAAAATTGGAAGTCAAAACAACACCAAAAACAGTGGCAAAACAACCACTGCTGGCCGAGAATGTGCTCAGAAATTTTGAGATTTTTGGGATGAAATTTTGGAAGAAAAATGCGTAGGGATGATGGCTTAACATTGTAGAACACTTGCATGTCAATTGGAGTTGAAGAAGTGAACAAAAAAGGGATAAAAATACGAAAACAGTGGGGATTTTCGGACCCGGGCAGTGAGCAAATTGTGCGGACTGTTTTGGACGAAATTGAGGTATAAAATTCTTCTTTCTATAATTTAATTGAAATGCATGTTGTTAGAATTAAGGATATGAATTGGTGTTAAGGAGAATTTAGAATTTGAACAATGCATGTGACAATTTTGGGCTAGTTGCCAATTTGGGACAGATTTTGGTGATTGTTGGATTCGTTGGTTATTGTTGTTATTATTATCACTAATTGCATGATGAAATTGAAAGGAAACATTGATATTAAAGTTTAAAGTAGTTATATGGAAGTATTGAAATATGGAATTGGATTTTAGGAGTTAGGAGAAGAGTAATGGAATTATGACATGTTGTGGCCAAGAACTTGCATGCAATCGTTGGACATGTTGAGATGGATATGGACTGTTTTGTGGTGTTATAATGCTGAAAATTTAGTTACCATTATGCATGTTTAAGTGTGGTAATTGCTAATGTAAGTCCTAAAGGAATAAGGGTGTAAAAAAGTGTAGAAAGGCTTCACCTTCTACCCTCGTTGTTGTTGGAACATGGACTGTTTTTGTGGGCTATTTTAATGTAGATTAAGAGGCTAAATTTACATGAGAAGTGGGTGTGTAAATCCTCTTTGTTGCTGTTTTGGTTGTGCCCTTAATTGGTGCTTGGTTATTGATGTTGTTAGCCTCGTTTGGAAGTTGTGGAAACATGTATAAACAAGGGAAGTGCTGCCCGAATTTTTATAGAATAGGAAGTCGTTATTCGATATAAAGTATGCAGTGATCATAGAATTGACGAACGTATTACCATTATTATAGGTTGAAGTTCTAAAACGAGACATACTCTATTATTGAGTTGATTAGTTCATCTAAGAGGTATGTGAACTATTCCTTCTTTCTTTGGCATGATTTTTATTTAATGAAGGTACGACGGACGTACATGATTCTTATACAGTTTAATTCCTAAAGATGTTAGTTATGAGAAGTGCCTATGATTTTTCAGTAAAGAGTTTATTATGATATTATTATAATAATTTTATTGGGAGTCAAAGGAAAATTTTGATTGCATATGGTTACTCATGAAATCTACTGGTGCTAAGTGTTATTACTTCACTTCACCGAGTCCCGGGCCGGGTTATGTTCGTGCACAGCCTTGCATTGTTTATTGAGTCCCAAAATGGCCGGGTTATGATATGACTTTACCGAGTCCCATAATGGACCGGGTTATGATATGACTTTACCGAGTCCCAGAATGGGTCGGGTTATGATATGACTTCACCGAGTCCCAATATGAGCCGGGTTACGATATGATTCCACCGAGTCCCGCATTAGTGGGCCGGATTATGTTACATGTATATATATGTATATGGACATGCATTCATGTTTTCTTGACTTGACTCTCATTTTTATAAGGCACAACTGACTTTTATTGTTTATGGCACAGTTGGATTTGGATCCTGATTTTTATACTGACCTCTTGTTATCCATTGGCTACTTATGATCTCATTTGCAGTATTTCATGTTTACATACTCGAAGACATTATTTAAATCGACCCGCTTTCCTCGGTCGCGTTCATGCCCGCAGGTACATGTGCTCAGATTGGTGACCCTACTGTTTAGGTTCCTGCGCAGCTGTTTGGAAAGCTTCTTTGATCCAGAGCTTTACCACTTTGGTACAGAATCCCATCATTTTGATTTATGTATATTTAGGGGCACGACGGGGCTCTGTCCTGTCATATGTCGTTGTCCTTCTTATAGAGGTCTGTAGACAGTTGTGGGTTGTACTTATGTAAGGGTTATAACTCTGTTTTGGTCAGTCATGCTATTGTACTCTGTGTTGGGGTGTCCCCGTGTATATATGATATTATCTAGTGGCAGCCTTGTCAGCTTGCATGTTGTACTGTGTTGGCTAGTTGTGACTCCTCAGGAGGCAGGTACATTCGGGGGTAAAGGCAGCCTTGTCGGCTTGCCTACCATGGCATATGTTGTTATTGCAGCGTTATGCTGTCGGATTTCAGACTCATTAGGTGTTAGTTGGATTATGTGTGTCAGGACCCGACCCGACGGGCTGCGACTAACCGCCCTAATGACGTCATTATACTAACCTGTCACACATAATCCAACTAACACTTAATGAGTCTGAAATCCGACAGCAAAACGCTGCAATAACAACATATGCTAGGGTAGGCAAGCCGACAAGGCTGCCTTTACCCCCGAATGTACATGCCTCCTGAGTAGTCACAACTAGCCAACCCAATATAACAGGCAAGCCGACAAGGCTGCCAACAAATAATATCACATATACACGGGAACACCCCCAACATAGAGTACAATAATATGGCTGACCGAAATAGATTTCTGACCCTTACACCAAAGGTAACCCACAAACCGTCTACAGACCTCTACAAGAAGGATAACGACATATGACGGACAGGGCCCCGCTGCGTGCCCTAAATATACATAAATAAAAAGATAGGGTTCCGCATAAAATGGTAAAGCTTTGGATCAAAGGAGCTTCCAAACAACAAGGCATTGAACCTAAACCGAGGATCACCAAATCGAGCACTTATTCATGGCATTGAACGCAAATTTCGAGGAAAGGGGGTCATTTAAATAATGTACTGAGTATGTAAAAATGAAATACTGCAAATGAGATCATAAGTAGCCAATGGATAACAAGAGATCAGTATAAAACAATCAGGATTCAAATCCATCTGTGCCATAACAATATAAGTCAGTTGCCTTATAAAAATGAGAGTCAAGTCAAGAAAACATGAGTGCCTGTCCATATATATATATATATATATATCTGTAACGTAACCCGACCCACTAGTGCGGGACTCGGTGGAATCATATCATAACTCGGCCCATACTGGGACTCGATAAAGTCATATCTCATCTATGGATCCATCCTACGTAACCCGGCCCTCTAGTGAGGGTCTCGGTGAAAAATGCAAGGCTGTGCACGAACGTAACCTGGCCCGGGACTCGATGAGGTGAAGTAGTAACACTTAGCACGAGTAGATATCATGAGTAACCATATGCAAGTAAAAATTATCATTTGACTCTCAATAAAATCATTATAATAATGTTGTAATAAACTCTTTGCTGAAAAATCATAGGCACTTCTCATAACAATCCACTTTAGGATTAAACTGTATAAGAATCAAGTACGTCCGCCGTACTTTCATTAAATAAAAATCATGCCAAAGAAAGAAGGAATAGTTCACATACCTCATAGACGAACTAATCAACTATATATTAGAATACGTCTCGATTTAGAACTTCAACCTATAATAATGGTAATACGTTCGTCAATTCTATGATCACTAGCATACTTTATATCGAATAACGACTTCTTATTCTATAAAAATGCCTGTTCATGCCATTTGGCGGAATTATGAGATGCATGAATGTAATTTATAATTTGCGAAAACTAAAAACATAAGCAATTTATATCATTTAAACACATGTTTGTATTGGAACCCGTATGGTTAGAACCTAGATTTATCCCCAACAAAGTAGCCACCTGTTATGGTTCAGTTTTATGCGAGACATAAGTTCTACTAAGAGGTTGTTGGTGCTCTAACTCGGATATTTATTTTTAGAGTCACCACCTAATTTATAGGTAAATAAAGAAAATCGAGTAAAAAGATTTCTTCAAAACACTCTGAAAAAATCTTTTAAAACCAAAGTCGAAAGTCAGTTTTCCAAACGAGGCTAATAACATCAATAAACAAACACCAATTAAGGGCACAACCAAAACAACAATAAAGGGAATTTACACAACCATTTCTCATGTAAATTTAGCCTCTTAATCCACCTTAAAAACAGCCCACAATACAGTCCATGTTCCAACAACAACGAGGGTAGAATGTGAAGCCTTTCTATGCCTTTCTACACCCTTATTCCTTTAGAACTTACCTTAGCAATTAACACACTTAAACATGCATAATAGTGATTAAAATTTTCAGAATTATAACACCACAAAACAGTCCCTAAAATAGTCCATATACATCACAACATGTCCAACAATTTCATGCAAGTTCTTGGTCACAACATGTCATAATTCCATAACTCTTATCTTAATTCCTATAATCCAATTTCGGATTTCAATACTTCCATATAACTAATTCCAACTAAATCTCAATGTTTCCTTTCAATTTCATCATGCAATTAGTGATAATAATAACAACAATAACCAACGAATCCAACAACACCAAAATCTGTCCCAAATTGGCAACTAGCCCAAAATTATCACATGCAAAGCTTAAATTCTAATTCTTCCTTAACACAAATTCATTACCTTAATTCTAACAACATGCATTCCAATTATATCATAAACAGAAGAATTTTTATACCTCAAATTCGTCCAAAACAGTCCGCAATTTTCTGCCCACTGTTTGTCCGAAAATCCCCACTGTTTTGTAATTTTTCTCCTCTTTTTTGTTCACTTCTTCAACTCCAATTGACATGCAAGTGTTCTACAATGTTAAGCCATCATCCTTACACGTTTTTCTTCCAAAATTTCATCCCAAAAATCTCGAATTTTTGGGCAGATTTTCGGCCAAGCAGTGGCTGTTTTGCCACTATTTTTGCCACTGTTTTTGGTGTTGTTTTGCTTCTAATTTTTGGTGAAAAATGTAGTCTAGGAAGAGAAAATAAAAACCTCAAATTTGGCTATGGGGTTGGGGGGTTCTCGGCTAGGGTATGGGGAGGAGAGGAGAGTTTGTGTTAAGTTTGGAATGAAGAAGATGAAAGATGAAGAGTGTAGGTTATATAAAAAAAAAATCTGAATTTTCTTTTTTTCACTTTGGCCCCCAAGTTCTTCAATTAATAAATCTCAAACCCACTTCTTTTAATTCCCGAGAATTTCATAAAGCCTCTATCCTCAATGTCATAATTTTATAATACAATACTATTCCATAACTCCATTGAAATAAATTCAACTACTAGGATTAATTCTCGTCGTCACGTGTATAGCACTAAAGAAAAACTATTCCGGTATAACATCCGTTTATACACTAATTTCCCGCATTAACATATGTAAGCGTTCCTTATATTTAATATCCGAATCTTACTTTCTTAATGACGTTCTTAATTATCGTCTTAATCTTACGAGGTGTAACAATGTGTGACAGGTCAGGATAATGACGTCATTAGGGCGGTTAGTCGCGGTCCGTCGGGTCGGGTCGTGACAAAAATCCACTGGATATAATTTTTCTACAAGAGCACATATATCATCCATATTAAATGCTTCGTAAATATATTTAGGAATCAAACTATTGCTTAGGCACAAAAGCTCCATTGTTTGAACATTAAACATGTGATTCAATTCCTGCAATTGTTGATCAATAGTAACACAAAAGAGATTCACTCTAAAATGTTAACCCACTATGATGTAATTCTTCTGATGACGAGCACGCCATTGACGCACTATATAAACATCATTACAATCAGGAAAATCAATATCATGTTGTTCACAAAATAATGTCACATTTTTCAATAATTGATCCCATCCTTCATCTCTCAACTTCTGAATTAACGTTTTTGTAGTGCTGACTAAATGTATAGCAATAAGTATATCTTGAGATTTCTGTTGTAAATCTTGACAAAGACAATCTGTAATTCCCACAATCTCTTTCATCATGTGCAAAATCAATATGAACTCAAATGAATTCATAATCTTATAAGCAGCATTAGCATCCCCTCGTTGAGAGTAAGTTGATCCATTTTTCCTTATATTTTGAAGAACAACACAAGTTGCATCATGCATATTTATCATACTACAAACAGAAGAAAAATGTGAGCTCCAATGAGTATCTCCAGCTCGTTTTAAAGTGCCTATCTGATTTTGTCCTTTACCACTATCAAGTTCACCAATCTCTAGCAAAGTTGATATCTCCTCTAATTGACAACTTGCAGCTCATCATGACGCTTACTAGAGGAACATACAATATTAACAACAAAAGTCAAGTTTGAAAACAAATCATGAATAAGGAAAACTTCTCTGGAAGCAGCAACCAAAGCAAGTTATAATCTATGTGCAAAACAATGTATGTAATAAGCATAAGGACAATCTTTGAGAAATAATGCTTTCAATCCATTCCACTCTACTCTAATATTACTAGCACCATCATACCCTTGCCCACATATATTTGAAACATCAAGACGATACCGAGAAAGAACACCACAAACTGCTTTTTTAGGAGTGATAGCCATAGTGTCCTTAACACGCACAAGATCAAAAAATCGTTCTTGTATACAACCCTTTTTATCGACAAACCTCAAAATAATAGCCATTTGCTCCCTTAGAGATTCATCACGTGATTCATCAACAATTATGCAAAATTAGAATCTCCAATCTCTTCATCATGGCCTCTAAAAGCACAAGCTTGAAACGTGAGCCAACGAATTGAATCAATAGAGCTCTTGAGACGAAATCTATTTTTGCTAATTTGATCGAAACTCTGCACGTTAAGGACATTTCTGATGTGCATAGACTGATTGAACAAGTCTTGAGAAGATTTCAATGCATTATTGTGAGACAAACTCAGACTCTCACCAATATGATTAAGCAAATCACAACTCTTCCCATCATTGACCTTTTTCCATGCTTTAAATCCTTTTCTAGTAAAGACATCAGCTCCAAGATGCCCATTTGGCTTTTTACTGAACAAGTAACAAAGCAAACAATAAGCAACATCATTAGTCGAGTACTCTAGCCATGAAGGGAAAATTTTGAACCAAGATGCTTGAAATCACCTTGGATGCTTATCTCTATTGAGGGGATACTTTTCAACTTTACATTGATAGGGACTCCAATTGAGATAAGCTCTTCGAACTTCATCTCTTCGATTCACTGGATATTCCCAAATTTAGGGATGTTTTCTGGGGTCACGTTCTAAACAATTGACATCAAATTCATCCATGGTGTATTTTTGAATATTGCAAGGTTGCTCATCCAGTTGAACCGTTTGATTATCGGAATGGTGCTTTTCAAGTGTCGATGTTGAAGCTTTATAATTTTCATCTTTGTTGGAAGCTTTCCTTTTGAAAAATGCATCAATTTTCTTAAGTCGGACCATCGTACCACTCCTAAAAAATACATAAATCAATTATCAAAGATAACATCTAAATTTGAAAACAGAACTAAGTCAGAGAAATTTGACTTTTAAAGCCTTAATCTGTTAATTCCACTCCCATAAGCACAAAATAGCCTCGTATATGATGAAACAAACATGAAGTTCCCCCCAATTTCACGAACTCAGCCACACATAAAAGGAAAATTTTAGACTAGGAGAAACCTTGGAAAAATAAAAAAAATAGTTAGGATTTTGGCAAAAGACAAATTCCAAAACGTAATTTCAAAATCTAGGGTTTCTATGCTCGAAAATGAGATTTGTAAGAGTTCTTGAATTAGTAGAAAATATAGAACTCCAAAACCTCATAAGTTCTTCTTGAAATCGATGTGGGACAACTACAAGTGAATTTCATCGATTTTTTATTTATTTTCGAAAATATTTGATTCTCAACCAATGAGATACGTTGCTTTTCTTCCTCAATACAGTCAATAGTATAAAAATTAAAAGCTATTAAGAACTCACAGAATAGCAAAGATTAGAGAAAGAGAGAGATTACCACTGTTGGGGGCTTGTTGGCCACAGTGGGTAAGAGCAAAATGAGAGTTGATGTCTTGTTTAGAACGTGAAAATAGAGTGACATAAAAATTGAGTTTTTCGAGGGGGGCACAGCCCCCGCCCCTACCCTAATCCGCCACTGGTTTCAATACTTAAAATAATTTTTAACACTTAAAAATTATCAACTATTTACAATCTACCAATCCAAACGGGATCTTAAATCTTTTTTGACTATTTCTTTCTCCCTTCATCTCTAATATTTCTTAACTTATTATAGCAATGAGTATCATAAACTGGAAGTTCGCGCAAAGTGGCTCCAGTGCAGTGGACAAGGCCAGATCCTGATGGTTGACAATTAGGAACTAAATATATTTAATGTTCTAAATTACTATTTGATTTATTAACTATAAAAACTTAATCTATACATAAAGTAGTTAATCGGCCGACGAACCGCCTCGCATCTTTTAGCTCACATAATAATCTATTAATACCATTACTTCGCTGATATTCATATAGAAAATTGTGCAAAGTTATAATAAATGATCACAACCAGTAATTCAGCACAAAAGCTCTAAGTCTAACGTTGGGGAAACAAATGGGTGAAATAAAACAAATTCTTTAAGAGGAAGAATTAGAATCTACTAAAAGCAAATTACTTTGACATTGTTTTGCAACTTACAGTTACGTCTAATGCTCAAGTAAACATCGATCCTTTTTGTAGAAATAAGATACGTGATATTCCAACTAACATATAGCAAAAACTATACAAGTAGCCCTGCAAGCATCAATACACACGGGATTAAGGTTTCACAAAGAAAATTGATAAATCACATTAAGCCGATGATAATCTGAGTTAAACAAACAAAAAAGGGACTTGATTATGGTTTGGTTTCATTTGGTTTGTTATTGAGAAAAAACTCTGACCATAATTAGTTTTGTTTGCTTTTAACTAAAAAAAATCAAATTGAAATCAAACCAAATACTCCGGCATTACATGTAATGTACTTTAAGATATTTCTTAAACTTTTTCATAATCTTTATCTTTTAACATATTATTTCAAGCTTAGACTTAGATTTTTTGAATGATCTAATGAGTTAAATAACTCATAAATATTACTCCTATTAACTCAAATAAACCTCAAATCAATACTAATGCTAACAACAATAAATTCAACTCAACACTAGAAACGGCAATAGTGTTGGATATCTACTTTTTAGTTTTGCATTGGTTTAGACCATAAAAATATAGAACTCATTTTTTTCTTTCTTTAGTGTTTAGTCATGTAATTAATAGTACTTATTAGTCGTACTTATTTTTGCACGACTTAGTATATTTAGATTTCCTGAGCCGAGGGTCTCTCGGAAACAATCGCTCTACCTACCAAGATAAAGGTAAGGTCTCGTACACTCTACCCTCCTCAGATCCCACGATGTGGAACTTCACTGGGTATGTTGTTGTTGTTAGTATATTTAGATTATGTTTATTTTTATTATGACTTATTAATTGGTAATATTTATTTTATAATATTTATTTTAGGCGTTTCATCATCTTATTCTTACAATTATATTACAATGATACAATCTCATGACTCATCTCACATTATTTTGTATTTTATTTTCTTGAGAAATACCTTATATAGTTATATCTATTAGGATTAAAGAAATATTTGGAGCACAAGTTCTATATTTTATTTATGGTATGAAGACTTTATCGAAGAAAAATCCGAATAAAATAAAAAAATACTGCGATTGAAAAACCCAGCTTGTGCTGGTTTAATTTGATTTGTAAATATAAGAAACGACATAATTAATTTGATTTCATACTTAGAAAATTCGAACCAAACCAATCCTATGTACACCCCTAACGAGCACTATCATGATTCATGAGATGTTCGAAGACCATGAATTGTCCCAAGTAGAAGAAGAGAAGCAAGTGGTAAAACATAAAGTCAGCTAAGTTTAATATGCTCAAAAGAAAACTTTATATGTAGTTACAAGTGTAAAGTCAATCATATGAAGTATCATAATAATGAGAAATGCTAAAAAAAGTCAGTTTATGACTTAATATCGATAAAATGCAACCTCAAATTACATACTCCCTCCGTTCCCATTTATGTACACTATTTCTGTTAAGTTTTGATATGATCTTTTTTTTTACCTTATTAGATTTTTTATCATAATTGAAACTAAGTATTCTCTTGGAAAAAAGGATTTGGACTTCTATAAATTAAAAATATTTATTTCATATAAAAACATAATAGTAACCATAATACAATCATTAAAAGAATCTTGTTTAGGGGATATTCTTTTCTCGATAATTATTTTTTACTTTATTTTATATTAATTTTCTCATATGTATCATAATCAACCAAACCATATTAAAATATTATGCTTCCTTTATTATACACTTAGTTAATTCAATTAATTTTTTTTTTTATCAATCCGTTAAAATAAACACCATTTTTCTATATTTGAAAAAATTGAACTATAAACTTCTTATGTTACTCTCAAGGAGCAAATTTTATAGGCACACAAATATTATAATAGATTTAAGACAACAAATTATAAAGATCTTTTATTTTATTTAAATTATGTGCTCGAGTCAAATTATGTTACCTGAATTAAATTAAGAAACAATGAGTATACATTGAACAGGTAACATCATAACCTTGCAATGCAATTACTCAATACATGTTTCCCCTTTATTGGAAGAGGCTAGTACGGAGTTATTTAAGAATGTACCAGATCAGCCCGTGGCTGTTGATTAGTCTGACTAAGATTTGATCAATAAAATCATTAAATTTAATGATTAAATTAAGAAACAATGAGTATACATTGAAAATAATGAGATAAATAAATTATGGAGAAATTAAAAGGGGGTCAACACGAATAAATAAAAAAAAGGAAAAAGGCAAAAATTAAAAGGAAGAAGAAAGAGAATTTATTTTTAGAACATATCCCACGTCAACTGAAGAAATTAAAATCAGCGAAAATATACCCTCGAAGAGACATACCATATCTATATATAAGAAGGGGCGAAAATAATTTAAAGTTTTAAACTAATTAAGCCAATGTGGTTGCAACAGCTCTAATTCAGTGTACGTTGCCGTTTCTTGAAAGTTGAAGGTTGACTTTTTTTTTTCTTCCGCCTGACTACGTCCTGGAGGTAATAGCACCGGTCCTTCAACACTATTACCAGGTAAATCGCGGGATATGCTTCGGTGGCCAATTTTCTGAGAGCATACAACTGATTAATGAGACAAAGTCAAATTCCCCAACAGGTTGACTTTTATTCTTTAATTTTAGAGTAGCAGGGTATTTGCTGTTGACTATAGAGCTACAGAAGCATTTACTTCAACTGAGGTTTTGACTTTTTGTGAAATAATATTTTAATAGATTGCAGGCTTTGTGGAAATAAAAAACCCCTGAGGAGTAGCTCTGGTTGCTTGCAGGCTTTGTGGAAATAAAAAATAAGAAACAAGATTGCTAAATCTTTTATGTGAAAAAAAATCAAGAAATGAATCTATATATTGACCTTGTAATAATTTTATTTGACAAAAGAATATTGACTTTTGAGTACATGAGTGTTGTGCATATACACTATTTTGTATATAGGGTCAGGGACAAGAATGTCCATTCTCTATTAAAGTCAAAACACAAGACTCATCCTTTCAAAAGTAATTTCATATGCAGAAGGTCCACATATAGTTAAATAAATTAATGGAAGAAGTTCAAAGTTGTCACTCTCCTAAATTAGGGTAGAATATGATTAGAGATGGCAATGGATTCTGAATTCGGTCCGAATTCGATGGATTCAGATTCGTTTTATAGGATATGGATTTTCAAAATTTGGACCCGACGGATCTGGATCGGACCCGGATTCATTTCTGACGGATCGGATCTGGATCTTGTATTTGAGATCCGTATCCGATCCAGATCCGACCCGTGGATCCGTTTTTTTATTAAATATATTCATAACCTAGAATGTAATTTTATAAGTATTTTCTTAAAATTGCTAAGCACATTCTTGCAAGTTTAATTTTCAAAACAAGTTTAATTTATCCCCGCGTTAACTCAAAAACAAAAAATAAAGAGGTAACTTCGATAATAAAATCAATGTTATATTAGTGAAGACTAACATCTCCATAGACAAGTAGTTAAAATTATATTCACTTCATTTGTGAAGATTCCAAGCACATGCAAGTTCTGCATTGTGGAAATACTAGTCAGCATTTTTCACAACTATTGTCATTGTCCAACATTTTCAATTAATAGCTCACAATCAAAATGAGACAACGAACAAAATATCTCATATGAACATTTCAAAATTGAAACACAGTAAACTGTTAGCTAAGTAAAAATTGTTTGTCAATTCAAAAAAAAATTCTTAGCACGGTAATTTTTTTTACATGTGGATCCAGATCCGATCCGTGGATCCGATGGATCCGGATTTGAATCTTATTTTTATGGACCCGATGAATCTGGATCCGAATCTGGGTCCAAATATAAAAAATAGATCTGAATCTGGATCTAGTAGGATCCGGTAATGAGCCGAATAGCTGCTTACTTCATTTAAGTGGTCAAATACAACACTCTATTTTGTTTATTTTTTCTAGACTAGGCTAGTTCTCTTTTTCAATTGATAAATAAAGTTATTTTGAATACCTGACCTCAATCAAAACTTCCCAACTTGCTCTCTTTTTCCTTCCATGAGATTCAGTTAATCTTCTCCTACGTCGTTAGAAAACGAAAGGCTAGATTTGCTGTGCAATCTAGCTACAATAATTTGTTTCCCCGCGATTATTTACGTGTTAAATTATGTTTTCAAGTCTTCTTCACCTTTATTAAGACTTGTTCAAAGGCGGCATTATTTTATTAAGAAAAAATAACACCCTTTGTTTTCATTTCCTGATGTATATTCTTCATATAACTCAGCTCGTGTGTACATATCAATTTTATTTTCTTTTTTTTTTACTTGAATAGATCAAGTAACTAACAGACGCTATAATCTGAGATTTATTCATGCACGTAGTCAAAAACTTAGATCACTCTTCCCTAAAATCTAATATTATTATTATGTGACGGCGGACTGGATCATTGAACTAACTGTATTAAGATCTTAATCGTTATTTATAACTTGTAAATTATTATTATTATTATTATTATTATTATTATTATTATTATTATTATATTATTATTATTATTATGTTTGAACTTAACTACACTAGGGAAATAAATTAAAGAAAATTCTACAGATGATATGACAATTTTACTAATAATGTGGACATATCAAATTCCTAAAAGCATTAACCATATTTGAATCAGAAAATCCAATCATCTGTAGAATTTCTAGGTTATGATAACGAGGGTATTAAAATAGATTGTACAAATTTACTGCTACTTTATAGGTTCGGTAAAGTAAAGATAACGACAATCTCACTTTCCTGATGTAAAGCAAGCAAATTATTTACTTGTAAGACTAGCTGTTGATTTGATGAATCGAAGCAATATTACTCTAGTGTTAACTGCTGCATTAGTAAAGAATGCGCAAGAAATGGAGAATGGGAGATGATGGGAGAGAATGGGAGAGAGAATTGATGACTCAATGCATTAGAAATATTTGGGAGAATTGAATATGAAAATATCTGTACAAGTGCATATATATACACCTCCACTTCTCTAGAATATTCTAATGACCTTTTTGTTAATTATTTCTAACACCCCAACTAACTTTATAACTAATCTTATAACTAACTACCTTCTTAACAACTTAGACTAACCTCAATTAGTCAAGGCACTAGAGTGCATTTCCGTAATGTTTCAACACTAGCAAATTTATAAGTTTTCCTTTTTTTGGCTGGTTCTATTTTTGTCATACCCAAATCTTTGAGATCCACCTAGTTAATTATAAGGGCAGATTATATTGCTTTCACCTATTGAAGGCAAATTTGAGTAGTTGGGTAAATATCTCATCACATCCAATCAGAATCTTATCTTTGAATTATAAGACCCTCGAAGGCAGTTTAGTAAAAGAAGAAATCTCATGACAATCTTTGAATAGCAAGAATATCCTGTAAATTAGGTTGGTTGATTGGAAGTAAGGAAGATACAACTTTGTGAAGTTGCTATCTATGTTCATATGATATGACTGTATGATATCCAACCAATGCATGCTAAAATCAAACGGAATAAACTCATAATCAATAAACATATAACAATTTATTCACACTCAGTGTTCACACTGTGAACAAATGACACGTCTTTTACACACTTTATAATTAATTAATCATGGTTAATTAATGTACAATTTTTAGCTTAATACATCAATTAACCATGATTAACTGATGTAGTTGGTGCAAACATACACTAAAACATTATATTTTTCTGTCAACATTGATTTATGGCACTTGTTCTGTTATAGCTTTGATATTAAGCTCTTCTTCAAACATGGTTGGCTAACGACCAGTCATAAATCTAACGCATAATTCAGCTAGTGTTTTGCCTCTTGAATTTTTAATTAATCATGTTTGAATCATGTATTTCAAGAAGTACAGCATATCACCCCTGTAATTTAATTTATACTTGTTTGAAGATGCATACCTTCTTTGTTATGTGGATGCGCATGCTTCAAACTACTAATCAATATAACATTTATCGTGTTGTTCAGCATGGCTAATTTGAAAAATAAAATAAAATTCTTAGCAGAAATGGAGAGTCCTAATTATGCATATAGGGGTCGTTTGGTTCAAAGACAAGTTATGCATAAATTACTAATGCATGAATTTGTAATACATGAATTATTTTTTGTTAGATATTTAGTTTATTGCACTAAAATTGGATATAAAAATACCATTTGAATATATTTATTTTGACTAAAAAATAATTTGTTATAATTATACCCTTGGATGCTTGACCTTCATAGGTTTCTTGGAACAAAACAAGACTAGTTTAGTTGTTTTAGCTTTAAATTCACGTATAAGCTATACATGAATAAGTTATCTCATAGTGACGGTGGTATAAGATAATACATGCCCCAAACGGGCTAACGAAACATACAATACCATATAATATCATAAATATTTTATCTAAGACCTCTTACTAAACGAGGCTCGATTTATTATGTTGTTTTTTTTCTTTTCCTATTTAGAAGCCAAATAGGAAAAGAAAGTTTGCATTACTCGGAGATGCCAAATAAGAAAAGAAAGTTTGTATTACTCGGAGATAGAGATCCTGTCACTTCAGCAGATAGTGATAGAAAAAAAGTTTAGTTTTTTGATTTTTTCTGATATGCCATGTAAATTTGTACGGTCTTATCTCCATTTTTGTTGTTTCTCTAATAAATATTTTACTTAATTATTTTATTAATAATTTACACTATATAATATATATATAGTGGTACAAAAATATTTATCTGGCTACAAACTAAGTAACTAATCAATCCTAATTACAAGAGAAATCTAATTCTACATAATATAGGAGATGTACAATTATAAATGCAATCTAATTCTATTACACCCCCGTAGTCGAAGCGGGAGGTCGGCATATGCTGAGACTGTCCCGAAAGTCTTCAAATAAAACCAGCGAAAGACCTTTTATAAAGATATTGACAATCTGATAACATGACGGGATATGTAAGGCACATACTTGTCCACGAGCAACCTTTTCGCGAACAAAGTAAATATCCAACTCAATATGTTTAGTGCGTTGGTGGTAAACCGGATTCCCGGAGAGATAAATAGCACTAACATTATCACAATAAATCAATGTCGCATTCGGAACCAGATAATGGAGCTCTAAAAGAAGGTTCCGTAGCCAACAAGATTCAGGCACCACATTGGCAACTCCTCGGTATTCTGCTTCAGCACTGGATCTGGACAAGGTTGCTTCCCATTTTGAGAACTAAGAGACCAAATTATTACCAAAAAATACACAATAACCAAACGTGGAGCGTCTGGTATCCGGACAACCACCCCAATCGGCATCTGTATATGAAATAAGAGTGGTTGTCGAAGACGGATATAAATGCAAGCCATGATCGAGAGTACCCTGAATATGACGCACAATGTGTTTGAGAGCATGCATGTGATCCACCACCGGGTTATGCATGAATAGACAAATTTGATGTACAACATAAGAGATGTCGGGCCTCATGAAGGTGAGATATTGCAGGGCCCTTGCAAGGCTGCGATAATGTGATGGATTGGCATATGGCTTGCTGGAGGAAGCACTCAACTTCGGTTTAGTGTTAACTGGAGTGGCCGACGGCCTACACGATGACATGCCAGCTCGTTCAACAATCTCTATTGCATACTTCTTTTGGGATAAAAATAAACAACCTACATGACGTGTTACATCTATCCCCAAGAAGTAACTTAGTGGCCCTATCTTTCATTGCAAACTCAAAGCCAAGCAGTGACATGATAGACTTGCGAAGAGCATCAGATGAGGCAGTTAAGATAATATTATCCACATACAAAAGAATATAAGCAATATCATTATCCTGATGGTATATGAATAGAGAATGATCAGACCTGCTGTTAGAAAACTCAATATGTGAAACGTAATCTGCAAACCTCTTGTACCTGGCCCTAGAAGCTTGTTTGAGCCCATATAATAATTTTTTCAGCAGACACACATGATTAAGATAAGTAGGGTCTCTGTACCCCATGCGTTGATACATGTACACTGTTTCATTGAGGTCTTCATGCATGAAGGCACTTTTCACATCAAGTTGATGAAGCGGCCATTCCTTCGAAAGAGCCAGACTGAGGACTGTCCTGATAGTTGTCGGTTTGTCCACTGGACTAAAAGTCTCACCACAATCCATTCCCACATGTTGAGTCTTCCCATCACCTATAAGACGATTTTGTGCCTCTCAAAAGTACCAACAGATTTTTCTTTATGACTAAAAATCCACATAGACCGAATCACATTAATATTAGGGGGAAGGGGCACCAAATCCCACGTCATATTAATATAAGAGCATTAAATTCATCATCCATAACCATTTTCCAATTCGGGTCATTAAGGGCAGACATAGGATTACAAGGCAACGGTGACTTGGAAATATGGGTATGAAGACCATATTTTTGTTTGGCTTAAAAATTCCGTGTTGACTACGAGTGACAGGCCGTTAGGCTGGAATTGGAGTTGGGCTAGGCGAGAAGGACGTATTGTCCGGCAATGAACGGGTCAGTAGTGATCGGACTGTCGGGCGATGGGTTTGCGGCGCGATGCTCAGCCGGATGGTGGTCGAGACCAATGGATCGCCACCACTAGGCCTTATGGCAGTGGGCTTCACGTGAGAGACTCAGTTGGTCCAACAGCCGCTGGGCTAGGTGATTGGGCCGAGACACCGGGAAAATTGGGCTTGTTTAGGAGGCTAATTTCTGGATCAAATACGGGGGTATGCTATCGTCAAGAAATTCATAGGTAGGAGGTCCGGAACAATGTAATGTGGCGAAAGGAAAATTTGTTTCATAAAAAATTACGTGATGACTTACGATAATTTTATTAGAGGATAAGTCGAAACATTTATAACCACGATGATTTGACAGATATCCCAAAAAAAAACACAAAGTTGACCGGGGTTGAAGTTTATTAATGATACTAGAAGGAAATAGAGAATAGCGTAAGCACCCAAAAACCCGTAAATGAGAATATGAAGGGTCCCTTAGGTATAAAATTTTAAGTGTGAATTGGTAGGCTACTTGTTTATTCGGAAGTATGTTTAACAGAAGGTTGTCATTTGTAATGCATGATGCCAAAAGGATGGTGGTAGAGAGACATGGGCAAGTAAGGTTCTAACAATATTGTTAATGGTTCGATTTTTTCTTTCTGTTTTTCCATTTTGAGATGATGTATGTGGACACGAGAGACGAAACGACAAACCATTAGTTTTGCAAAAATCTCAAAAAGGCCCATTATCAAATTCTCTACCATTATATTACTGAATATTTTTAATGTCCCGTTCAAATCGAGTGCGGATGTATGCTCTAAAGGATAGAAATGTGGAAACAATTGTGACTTTTTAGACAAAGGAAACGTCTACCAAAACTTAGAGTAATCATCCAACAACAGAAGATAATATTGGTGGCCTGAAGAGCTCAAAACGGGAGATGTCCAAATATTACTATGAATAATATCAAAGGGCATAACAGTACGAGAATTCGAAGCATCAAAAGGCAACTTAACATGTTTTCGAAGAGAACAAGAGGGACAAACATGAGAACTATGAAGTCTAGTACACTTAATAAGTTTATTTTGTTTAAGGGAAGCCAAACAGGTTCTCCCGAATGACTCAAACGTTCATGCCATGAAGAAGGAGCTAAAGCTGCAAAAGTGGATGGTAATTTGGTTTGATGTGTGGTTGTGGTGATTGGATAAAGCTCGCCCCGACTATCACATCTCATTAGACGCATCCCCGTCTGAAAATCCTTCACGGAAAACCCAAAATGATCAAATTTAACAAAAACCCAATTATCATTAGTAAATTTTATAACTGAAATCAAGTTTTTAATTAATTGAGGTGAGTGAAGGATATTTTTCAAAATTAACGGTGGGTTCGGGGGAGACAAGTTTGTAGTACCATAACCACGAATTGGAATTGAATGACCATTTTCAATAATTACACCACGATTATTGCTCAAATTAAAATAGGACGAGAGATTACCTTGTGAGGACGTCATATGGGACGTTGCCCCGGTGTCCATATATCAGTTTGCGTCGGGTGGTGTAAGCCCAAGGGTGTGCATCGCGGCTTCGATGTCTATCGGAGACGCCACTGCCGAATGGGCCTGCTGCCACTGCTTCGGCAATGGCCCAAGAATTCTTATGTTGCTGCATGTTGGGTTGCTGGATATGACTTGGGCCTGGCCTAGTTCATGCCTACTGGATAGGGGCAGGGCGGCACGGCCCAAGGCCACTGCTAGGCCCATGGTACTAGCCCACTTCCCCAAGGTGCCCTCGGCTGGCGGTTGATGTTGGCCGCCGCCACTGCCGCCACCTTCTCCGCCGTAGTTGTCGCTGCCTTTACCACCACCGCCCATGCCTTATGGCCATGATTTGGCGGTAAATTTTTAAATTGTGACGAACTCTCATCGAACGGAGCGGCAACCAGGGCGCAATTTGACACAGTGGTTGTCTTCTTGGCAAAATTTGCTTCTTCGAGAATGAGCATAGAGCGGGCTTGGTAAAACAGTGGAAGAGGATTGCTTTGGCGGATGAGCGTACCCACTCCACTATACGCGCCAGTGAGACCGACCACTAGTTGTAAAACAAATCGATTGTTAGTGACCGGCGCTTCGACGTTCTTTAGTTGCTCCGACAACACCTTGAGTCGTTGACAATATGCAGAAACATTGGGAAAGTCCGCCATGTCGATAGTGGAGAATTCATGGTCAAGAGTAACGGCCCGGGAATTTTTATTGTCTTGGAATATGTCGCGTAAGCGATCCCAAGCCTCTATCGTCGTAGAGTCAGGCTCAATAATTGTATGTAGCAAATCGCTAGAAATAGTGGCATAAATTTACTAAAGAACTGTCGCATCAAGGGTTAACCATAATTCTCTTTCGTCGTTGGTTTTCGGTACCTTCTCCTTGCCTTTTTTCGGCGGAATTATGTGATGAATGACCCAGTGGGAGCGGCAGTGAATCTTGAAGAGCTCCGCCCATGTTGCATAATGAACGTTTTCCATCTCAAGAGTGATGGAAACATGAAATTTGATGTTGGAAACTGTGAGGGCTGGATAAAAAGAAGATTTTGAGTCAGACATGGCTGACAGGGAGAATAGTGGTCGGCAGCAAAAAGAGGGGGGCGGGGGCGCGACGGACACAAGGAAGCACAGTTAGGGTTTTAAGAACTCTCCCTAGACTACTAATACCATGTAAGATATATTCTTCCTTGATTATTTCATTAATGATTTACACTATATATAGTGGTACAAAAATATTTACCTTTCTACAAATTAGGTAACTAATCAATCCTAAATGCAATCTAATTCTATTAGTTTCATTCCTCATTCTCGTCGAGTGAATTCAATGAAATGTTGACCACTACCTTACTTCTTTTGACCTTCTTCTAGTTATCTTTACTTCTGTCCAATCTTCTAATAACGTTAAGTATACTAGTTCGTCTCATTAATTATAGAAGGGGCTTGGAGCAATGGTAAAGTTGTCTTCGTGTAATCTATAAGTCATGGGTTCGAGTCGTGGAAGCAGTTGTTTCCGTGTGAGCTATATGTCACGGGTTCGAGCCGTGGAAGCAGTTGTCTCCGTGTGAGCTATAAGTCACGAGTTCGAGCCGAGGAAGCAGCCACTAATGTTTACATTAGGTTACGTTGTCTACATCACACCTAATGGGTGGTCCTTCCCTGGACCCTACTAATGTCGGATGCTTTGTGCACCGGCTGCCGTCTCATTAGTTATAGTTTTTCCTCTTTTTGTTCCCTTTATAAAAAAGAACTAAAAACGTTGAGTGTTTTAGCTCTGCACCCAAACGCAGGGAAAATGAAGCTTACTTTTTTTCAGTGATACTAAACAGCATAGAGTTGAATTGAGATCACTCTGACACTATAAACCAGAGAATTCATTGCAAATACTTCGAGTTATATGCTGGTTAATTGTTTGAAAAGTAGATCATGTTTTCAGTCCACAAATCCTTATGACTTCTTGGCTGTCTTTTTCTGTTCGGATGACAATTAGAGTCCGTAAAATCTATTTTGCAAGTGGTCTTGTGGGTAACAGAGTAACAGAGGAGAACAAATTGCACCCCCTATATTACAACTAGGGGTACATGGACCGGGTTGGTTCATTTTTTTCAAATATCAAACCAAGCCAATTGTGTTGGGTTTTTAATTTCATAAACCAAACCAATAAATGTCGGTTTTTTCAATCTCGGTTTTTCTCGGGGTTTTCGGATTAGTCGGGTTTTTTTGGGTTTTTTTAAGTTGTAATTTCAATGTTAAAAGAGAGTTTCTTCCCATAATAAAATGTAATTTCATGAAGCAATAGTTATGAGCCTTCTGATATAAAATTAAGTTTATTACATCAAATTTTGATTTGCATGAATGTTTTAATTACGTTGTATAATAATTATCTTGTATTATTTCCAGAACCAGAAAAGCATACTACCTAGATGGTATGAACTGTTTGGATTACTAGTGGATTAACCGATATTTCATTAATCTTGATTCTGTCGTAACCTGATTTGTATGTAATTTTCAAAGAGAACCTAGCTTCTCATGATTTATACTTATCACTGTTATAAGTAAAAGAAAATTGTTAAGAGCCACTATATGCATTCTGGGTTTTCAGTTCCTAAAATCAATTGGACCTAACTAGTTAATTTGTAATTACTAATAGAAATAGTATATGTATTGGCCTGAAATACCACTATATATGTGACAAATTATATTAAACCAGTACTATAGTTTGTTCGTCAAAATATTCATAAATTGTATATGTATAAATATTTAAAAATATATATATATATATATATCGGGTCGGTTTGGTATCGGTTGGTTTCGGTTTGACTTTTTTTTAGTTAAAATCAAATCAAATCAAATCTACTATGGTCCTTTTTTTTCAATACCAAATCAAACCACTAATCGATTTTTTTCCGGTTTGGTTCGGTTTGTCGGTTTGGTGCGGTTTGTCAGTTTTCTTTGTACATCCCTAATTACAACCCTCCTCAGACCTCATTTGTGTGATTTCACTGGGTATGTTGTTGTTATTGCACCCTACATCAGGCTTGGTAAATCATCAATCTCTCAGAATCCCTTTTGATCTCATTGTCTATATAATCCTGTAAAAATCCTGTAAAAACCACAACTTTGTGATATCAAATGTTCTGCAGCTGAGGTTTAATATCAAGTACAATTTACAAATGATCCTTGAGATCCTACTAAACTCTTTCATTCTCAACCAGGATACATAAGTGGTCCAAATCACTACTAAAAACCAGGAATTAGCGACTGATGAATTATGTAGCTAAACAATAAAATTCGTTGCTAATTCTATTTAGCAAAGGATTATCAATATTAGCTCCGAGTAATTTAGTGACTAATTAAGGTTGTAGGTAATTTCAGTTCTTTGTTTTTTTTTAGTGAATGTTTTTGCATTTCATGTGTCCGAAGAACCATGACAAGTTACATTTAATGGTACTACTACTAGTTTTATCACTCTATTTCGATCTAGTTCAAGTAAACATATCCATCTGAATTGTACCCTCTCCTTTTTCCCATGTCTCCATAGAGAAGCTAGCTTGTGTCAGTGACGAAGTTAGGTAGAGAACTCATGATCACCCGACTAAATTTGGTATATTATGTGTATAATTGTTAAAATATATCTACTATTAACCGAAGGAAGTAATGGTCAAATGAAATTAAGTGGTGCGTTGTTGGGTTTATTTGTTGGAAATTTACTAAATGTGGAATAAATATATCCCATTAATTTATGACTCGAACAATTGGGCCCGCACGTCAGAAATGTCGTTTCCATACAGGTGCAGACGTAGTGCCAAGTATCGCAAATTTCATTAGTGAAAGAGATATTGGTACGTATGTAATACGTTTGAGACATAGAATTATGGACGGTTATTGGTCAAATGACAAAGTATTCCACATTGGTAAAAGAAGGAAGAAGTGTACTAATTGGTTGGCGATCCTTTGGAGCCGCGGCGGCTAATTCACGCAGTCTTGCGCGCAAGGCGAATCTTTGCGACGGGAAGTTGGAAAAATCTGACCTTTGGACTGGTTTTTTAGCATTGATTCTCCATTACTTGCCACATGAATTCAACCATTATTTGGCTGAATGTAACCCCTCATTCAAGTGCCATTACATGACTATTGAAGGTCATTAGTTGACTAGTTGAGGGGTCTTCTACTTACACTATAAATTTAGGCCTTTGGCTCAATTGAACACACTACTCAACACTTAGAAAATACTCCAGATTTTCTGAATTCATCTTCTTCCTCTCTAGCAAAGTTACTATACTCAAAGTTCTTCAAGAGTAACACTTGAGTTTCCTTTGCTCACTTGTTAAAGTTGATGTTGTATCTTGGGAGACTATTGCTCAACACCGTAAAAGGAGATATACAGGGCAATCTTGTCTTAAAGACAAAGTGTCATCACTCGACTCAGCAAATCACACAAGCAGTTTGTTAAGGTTTTGATTTCCAGTTTATTGTAATAGTTAGTTTATCCTTTCTACCATTGTAATAGTTATTTACTTCCCGTTCCCTATGACAATTTTATCCCAACATTATTTCCTTATAGTCAAGGGATCAAACTCATTTTGCTACACTTTTGTGTCTTTTTTTTTTTTAAGCAATGATGCACTAATTCTCTTGAAATCTTGAATTCGCCTCTTGCTGATGCAGTATATCAACGTAAAATTATGCAACCTAACAAGAAAAGGGATAGTAGTAACTAATTAGAAATTTTTTTCAGAAATTGTAGAATCTCTCCTTCTAAAGTTGAAAGATTCAATAAAAAGCGATAGGCGAGGATTCATATAGTAAAACAAGCAACAACAACCACAACATTGTTTTATTATCAATGAAAAAAGGGAAAAAGAAAAATAGTAACACTATTTTGTCTGGAGTTGGCCTCTTCGACTAATACTGTTAATATAATTATGTGGTTCAAGGTCTTTTGAAATTGGGAAAATTTGATGACATATATATTTTCTATTTCTCTAGTTTGCCGTCGTTGTAGCCTAGTCTATATTTATATTAAAAATAGCCCAAAAATATCCGATCACTTAGCCTAAACATCTGCTTACGTCCGCAGATGATAATTCCCAAAAAAAATAGTACTACTTAATTGGTTATTCTGAAATAAAATGAAAATAAGAACTCTCAAATAACTTGAGCAAAATAAATTATTATAATTTTTTTATATTTATATAATGTATAAAAAATGTATATACACTTCTATACATTATTATAAAATACATATACATTTTATACACTATTATACATTATATACACATTACATATACAGTATATGAATAATGTATATTCTATATAACCATATATATAATATAAATAGTATATAACTATGTATAGACAATGTATCCTGCCCAAAATTATCTCAAAAAGATAACCTGGCCAAAATTTCGTGGGAGGTATTTTACTAATGGGCTAGTTTTGGCACAAACACAAACTAACCCGTCAAAATCAGCGAAACATATTGACCTATGGGACCCCTCCATAGTTGATCCATTAAATCGCAAGTTTAACTATGGATACCACAAATCTGAGTGCAACTGGAAGATTTGTGATGAAATTACACATATTCAACCTTTGAAAAAGGTGTTTTAAAAAGTTAAAATTACTTTTAGAAAATTACACAAATATAATTTATTTTTTAATTACATTGTTTATAATGTTTTATAGGAAAATTTACATGGCATAACTAACTACTAGTACATATTTATATTTTGTAGTTATAGTTTAGATTAATTACATCCTATAGCTAAGAGTAATATGTTAAATACAATTAATAGTTATTAATAAAGATACACGGTAAAATCTCTTACCCAACCGCAACGTACGACGGTTTTCCCCATACATCCATATTCAAATCAAACCAATTTCTCTCTCTTTCAACTTCCATCTTCTCCTAATTTTCCTCCATTTTTTCTTATGCACGATACACACACAGTCAACTTCTCCTAAATCGTTGCAACCCACTAATAGGTAAGTTATTGGGTAGTTTTAGGTTATTTTACACTGTATTTTGTTTATACATTCTTCAATTTCTCTTATTTTAATCCTCAATTTTACGTCTTTGTTAGGGTTTTCACCGGAAAGAGCTCAGAATTGCATGTTAATGGCGGAACGAAGTACTCTAACTAGAGTTACTAGAGGTATACTCAATTTTGATAATGTTCCTTCTTTTGATTTGTGTATCACTCAAGACGAAATCGAAATTGCAGGCTCTATTGCTAAAATATCTGCTATGCACAATGAATCGGACGTCGCGAAATCTCCCAAGCGAAAGGAGGTTGTTCAAACTCCATCGAATATATTAAGTATGTACATTTAACACTACCTAATAGCTAACGAAAATTTAAGTTTAGCATAAATAGGCATTGATATACTATATGTAATACAAGATGCTTTTAAATACAATATAGGGATAAGATGCGAGAAGCTAGGTTGAGATGGTTCGGACACGTGTATAAGAGAGATATAAATGCCCCAGTGCGGAGGTGTGAAAGGTTGGCAATGGACGGGTACATGAGGGGTAGAGGTAAGCCGAAGAAGTATTGGGGAGAAGTGATTAAACGGGATATGACGCAGGTGCAACTCACTGAGGACATGACCATAGATAGGGGGTTATGGAGGACACGTATTAGGGTAGAAGGATAGTCCCCACCACCACGTCCATCAATTTCACCACCGTCACTAAATTAATTTAATTCTTTTTTTCTTTTTCATTTACTTTTTCTCTTTCTCCTTCTTCAACATCAAAGAAAAACTCAAATTCGGTCCCCGGATATAACTGAATGGTAAAGGGTGTGAACTTAAAATTCAACTGGAGGCTTGCAGCGTGGGTTCGAACCCTGGTGAGAGCAATTTGCTCTCTTTTGGGGTAGAACCTTGTAGGCGATATTAGTTGTTTTGTTCTCAAACCCTGGTCATTCAGGCACATTCCGTGATTTACTGGTAGTAGTGCTGAGGGACATGGACTACTATCTCCAGCAATAGTCTGGCGTAAGCCGGGAAGCTGGATATAGAAAAATAAAAAAAACTCAAATTCATTAATGGCGTGGTACCTTAAAACCCGCAGAATGAAATTAGGAAAGCGAGTACGCGAAAATGGGACTTTAGAAACAAGACCCAAAAGGGAAAATCTTGATTTTTTACCAATGTATTCAGCAAAAGTGAAAGGTAAGGATCTAGTGTTATGGAAATAATCAGTGAGTACTTCTTGAGCTTGTAAAATCACTTGGGGCCTATATTTTGCTGGAATCTTGGATACTGCTGCCGAACTGGGAAGCTTTGTGAAGAAAAAAATGTGCTTGAAAGTGACATAGAGGGATTGAAGTGTTGGGGTTTTAGAACGGGAGAGCATTTCATGGTGTTTGTGAAATGGGGTTTCAGCCGGTTATGGAAAGTGTAGAAAAATGTTTACCTCCGGTGAGTGTTGACGGAGGACATTGGATCAGTTTCCGGTTACTTTGTCGGCTTTTCTTGCACTAACTGTACAAAGTGGAGGAGAAGAGGGGGGGGGAGGGGTGTAGTGGTGGTGAAATTAGTTTTTTATTAAAATAAAAAATGATTTTAACTTTAATTTTGACCTCAATTTTGACTTCACTCTCCTATTAATTATAATTTTTTTATGTCATATCAACTCGTAGAGTGGTATTAAATTCACTTTTGCGATTGTTAGGGTATAATAGGTTCTCTTAATAGTTTGAGTGTAATATCAAAATTTCGGGTGTAGTTTAGGGGTCAATCTATGTCTTTTTCGTACAATATACTGTAACGATCCATTCGGTCGTTTTTAGCTAAAGACCCTTATTCGACTATACTGCCCTTCTTGTGGGTTATGTGTGAGGTTTGTGATGTGCGGGGATAGGTGTCACGAATCCCGAGGTTCATTTATGTGATTTTCGAATGATAAACCCAAAGTAGGAATCTTAGAGTTTATTAGTTTTAGTCAAGGTTGACTTTCGAGTATATGGGTTCATTTTCGAATTTCGTCGCTTGTAGTAGTTTCAGATGGTCATTTATGACTTAGTCGAGTCATTAGTTTGCTTTCCGAGGCAATCAGATGTACTTTTTGATGCTTTGGACAATTCTTTAGAAAAGTATGTCTTAGCTCAATGATATGAGAAATTCGAGGGTGCGAGCGAATTTGTAGCACTGTTTTACCTTGGGGTAGAACGTTTGGTTTGTCTCCGGGGGGGTCTCGGAGTGTTTCGAGTGGTTGATGAAAGATTTGCCTAGTTTTTCAGCTGCTGGTGTCTGGTGTTTGCACCAGCGGTTGCGTGATTGTAATCAAAGAAGAATAAGGTTTTAGGAGTAGAATAGGAATATGATTCTCCTATTATGAAAATATGTAACTTGTATATATAGTCTTTCAATTAATGAAAATAATCAAGGGATTATTTCTTTCAGTAAGAACTGTATAAATCGTATACTTGCCACCCTTAATAACAAAAGTTGGTATAGTGCCAATGGCAAATAGGGATGGCAACAGATCGGATCCTACTAGATCCAGATCCATATCCGTTTTCATACTTGGATCCAGATCCATCGGGTCCACGAATCGGATCTGGATCCACATGTAATTTTTTTTGCCTTGCACAATATTCCCACATGATGAAACTTTTTTGACAAAATGAAACCCAATCTGATTGAAAAAAATGATTGAGTTCATTCAATCAATCTACACAAACATGACACAATTCTTCCAAAATAATGAACGAAGCTTTAGCATCACAAGAAAATAAAGACGATGAAGCAAAGTAAGTAAATAACAACATCATGGAAAACGCTGCAATTACAAAGGTCTTGAAATTGAATTCTACAACAATGTTCTTTAAAATGCTAGTAACATATTCTATAACCTTCTGTCAAACTTGATAAACTAGTCTTCGAAGTCACTAGTTTCAACATCATCAACATCCTAAAATAACAAAGAAACAATCATATTAAAAAGAGATAACTAAAAATATCCATCTCAATAAATATTTATGATTAAACATATCATTTACCATATCAATACAGTCAACTACTTCCCCTTCTTTTTCAGAATCTTCAGTAACTATTGAACAAGCATGTGTGTCCTCCAAAGTACCTTTATTTGAAAGAAATTAAAAAATAAATAGAAGGTTCATGTTAGAAAAAAAAATGATATTACTGTATATGAGAATAATCTATACATAAATAATAGATACCTTTAATGTCTTCGATCATCCAATTTTGCCAGCACATTAATGCCTCCACCGTTTTAGAGTGAAGCCTAGAACGATGAGAACTAATCACCCTTCCACCCATACAGAAATTATGAAAAAATTAAAATGGATACACGAGTCGGATCTGGACCGGATACGGATCTCAAATACAAGATCCAGATCCGATTGATCAGAAACGGATCCGGGTCCGATCCGGATATGTCGGGTCCAAATTTTAAAGATTCATATCTTATAAAACGGATCTGAATTCATCGGATCCGGATCGGGTCCAGGATCCACTACCATCTTTAATGGCAAAGCTTGAAATGTTCCTCCTCAGTGTTGAGGGTTCGAATCTGTACAGCAGCATAATTCTAAATTTTTGTTGATTTGGATCAAATAGATGCCATTTTTAATATATGTTCAGTGTTATTAAAAAATGACATCTACGTATATTAAAAATGGCATATACACTCAGTTTTATTAGAAGTCTTTTAGCAAAACTATCTCTCATTTCATTTCATTTCTTGTTCGAGCTTCAGATCTAGGTAAGCAAAGCAAAATCGATTCAAAAACTCTTGGACCCATTTCGTTGCTCAAAATCATATATGCTCCACCTCCGCCCCACATCTCTGAGCTTTGGTGAAACCCAGTAGAACAACCACCATATCGATCCACTACCACCACCACATTAACGTCGGAGCTCGAAGATCCAGTGAACAAAGATTTTTTTTCTCTGTTTTTGCAGGTACTACCAGATCTACATTCAGGTTCTATCTCTCCGTTCTCCCGCCTAGCACCCGAGTACAAAAGTTTCGACAGGAAACAATGATTTTAGGCAGTGAATATTGTGTTCCGGTGTGTGAACAATGATTTTCGGCGTGTGAACAGGTTCTATCAGAGTTGGTACCTCCAGTTGCCCGTACTCAATATTTGTCCTTGTCCTTGTAGTTAAATTCTTGCGTGTTGCGTTTTATTGAATCTTGACATTACATTTTTGTATTTGTTCTTCTTGTGCTTTATCATTTTGGTATGTAGTAGCCTGAATTACCTCTAGATTCTTGCTAACTTATGCTTTAGTATTGATTCCTGTGTGTCTTAACGTTAACATTTGACTAGTATTTTTTTGCTCTAGTGGCTTTGGTGAATGATGGTAGACTAGGGTCATGTTCTCGATCGGATACGGGGGGCGAGGATTTGGGGGTAAGTGGGGTAAGGAAGATGCTAGGCTGAGAATGAGGTCTTGGAACATTGGAACTTTACCGAGAAAGTCCATAGAGCTAGTTAAGATTCTTAAAAGGTAGAGGATTAATATAGCTTGTGTCCAGAAGAACAAATGGGTAGGACCTAAGGCTAAGGATGTAGACGGGTATAAGTTATGGTTCTCGGGTAGGTCGAAGTGTAGGAATGGAGTAGGCATTTTGGTAGACAGTGAGCTAAGGGATCAGGTGATAGAGGTTAAGAGGGTCAATGACAGGATGATGGCCATTAAGTTGGTAGTTGGAGAGTTCACTATGAACAATATTAGTGTGTATGCGCCACATGCGTGCTTGAACGAAGAGGATAAGAGGCGTTTTTGGGAAGATTTGGACTAAGTGGTGGGAGGTATACCACCCATTGAAAACTTATTTGTAGGAGGGGATTTCAATGGGCATATCGGGGCACTTTCGGGGGGTTATGACGACGTGCATGGAGGTTTTGACCTCGGGGACAGGAACGGGGGAGGCGTCCCGCTTTTGTAGTTTGCTAGAGCTTTTGGGATGGTGATAGCCAATTCGAGGTTCCTGAATAAGGAGGAGCATTTGGTGACTTTTCGTAGTTCGGTGGCTAAGACTCAGATATACTTTTTGCTCCTTAGGAAGGTTGACAACGATTTTTGTAAAGACTGCAAGGTTATTCCGAGAGAGTATCTTACAACCCGACATAAGCTTTTGGTGATGAATTAGAAAATCAAGATGGAGAAGAAGATGAGGGTTGTGGATGACAGGTTAAGACTTAAATGGGGGAGTTTGACCATAGCTAGTGCAAAGGAGATGGGAGAGAGGTTGATGGCCAATGGGGCTTGGAAGAGTTGTGGGGATGCGATCGGTATGTGAGACAGGACGACCAGTTGCATTCGAGAGATTGCTAGAGAAGCGCTAGGGGTCTCGCGGGGTAGACGTGGTGGGCATCGAGGGGACTGGTGGTGGAATGGTAAAGTTCAAGAGAAGGTGGAAGCGAAAATGCCGACTTTTGAATGTCAGTATGTGGAATTAGAGAAAAAAAGCGGGAGAAGAAGTTCTACAGACTAGCCAAGGTGATGGAGATAATGGTCTGGGATTTGGATCACTTGAGGTGCATCAAGGATGATGACGTCAAAGTACTGGTGGAGGACGCGCATATTAGGCGGATGTGGCAGTCTTACTTTCATAAACTCTTGAACGAAAAAAAAGATAGAGACATTATGCTGGGAGATCTGGAGCAATCTGGTAGGTACCATGATTTTTGGTAATGTGGAAGCAATAAGGTTGAGGAGATTCAAGATGTTGTTCATAGGATGCACAGGGGACGAGCTACCGGGCCTGATGAGATCCAGTTGAATTTTGGAAGAGTGCAGGTAGGGCAGGTTTTGAGTGGTTGACAGAGTTGTTTAATGTCATTTTTAAAACGACGAGAATGCTTGAATAATAGATGTGAAGTACAATGATTCCTTTGTACAAGAACAAAAGTGATATCCAGAGTTGCAACAACTATAGGGGTATCAAGTTGCTAAGCTACACTATGAAAGTTTGGGAAAGATTCGTGGAGATGAGGGTGAAAAGAGGCGTGTCTATCTCCGAGAACCAGTTTGGATTTATGCCGCGGCATTTGACTACAGAAGTCATTCATCTTATTAGGAGGTTGGTGGAGCAGTATAGGAAGAGGAAGAGAGACCTACATATGGTTTTTATCGATCTCGAGAAGGCATACGACAAAGTTCATATGGAGGTTCTATGTAGATGTTTGGACGTTAGAGGTGTACATGTGGTGTAAACTAGAGCAATCAAAGATATGTATGATGGAGTCAAGACCATGGTACGGACAGTAGGAGGAGACTCGGAGCACTTCCCAATGATGATGGGGCTGCACTAGGGATCAACTCTTAGCCTATTCCTATTTGTCTTGGTGATGGATGGACTGACGCGATAAATCGAAGAGGAGGTGCCATGGTGTATGTTATTCGCAGATGGCATAGTCCTGATTGATGAGACTCGTAGCGGAGTGAACGCTAAGATGGAGGTTTGAAGACATACTCTGGTGTCTAAAGGGTTCAGGCTAAGTAGGACCAAGACAGAATACTTAGAGTGCAAGTTCAGTAATGGGAGCGACCTTGAGACATGCGTGGATGTGAGACTTGGTACTCAGGTCATTCCAAATAAATGAAGCTTTAAGTACCTCGGATCTATTATCTAAGGGAATTGAGAAATTGATGATGATGTTACACATCGTATTGGGGCAGGGTGGATGAAATAGAGGCTCGCATCTGGAGTCTTTTGTGATAAAAAGGTGTCACCAAAACTTAAAAGGCAAGTTCTATAGGGTGGTGGTTAGACCGACTATGTTGTATGAGACAGAGTGTTAGCCGGTCAATACTTCGCACACTCTAAAAATAAAATTTACAGAGATGATGATGCTATGATGGATGTGTGGGCATACAAAGAGGGATAAAATTAGAAACGGTGATATCCAGGACAGAGTGGGAGTGGCCTCGGTAGAGGATAAGATGCGGGAAGCGAGGGTGAGATGGTTCGAGCACGTGCAGAGGAGAGACACAAATGCCCCAGTGCGGAGGTGTGAAAGGTTGGCTATGGACGGGTACAGAAGGGGTAGAGGTTGGCCGAAGAAGTATTGGGGAGAGGTGATTAGACGAGATATGGCTCAGGTGCAACTCACTGAGGACATGACCTTAGATAGGGGGTTATGGAGGACACAAATTAGGGTAGAAGGGTAGAAGGGTAGTAAGTAGTCCAGCGTAGTCCTACCTATACTTACAAACGAGTAGTTGTAATGTTATTATTGTAGGCTCGCTTAGCCTACCATACTAATAGGCACAATATTGATTTATAATCCACTGTCGTTTGATTTATGTTGTTATGTGTATTTTGTTTGTCTTATTTACCTGCATTAGGTATTGCTTCTTTTTCAGAATGTTTTATCATGGCTTATTCGCTTTTGTTACTCTAATTTTCATACTGTTTTAAATTTTTTATCCGTGTCTGATTGTTTCTCGTGCTTTGCTTGTGCCTATGTTTTTTCTTGAGCCGATGATTTTTCAAAAACAACCTCTCTACTTAACAAGATAGAGGTAAGACGTACATTCTACCCTCTCCAAATCACACGTTGTCGGACTTCTCTGGATATGTTGTTGTTGATAAGTTGTTTCATGGATGGACCTTTAGGAACTACTATCGCTGGATGTCCTGTTCGAAAGCACATTGAGAGGGCTGCAGATAGTACAAGTACACTGACAATAACATATAAGAGTACATGATCATGACATGCCCGTACCGAAAAGCGTCATGGTCCACAGAGTGCTCCTCTTATTGTTGCTGCTGCTCCAGCTTCCTTAACTTAGAGTGCCATTTTTTAGTCTACGTTCAGTTTTATTACCTTCTTTTTCCTCAGTTCCTTACTTGCTTTTAACTAATCCATTAATTATTGTTGACTAGCTTTATTTATGTATTAACCTCTAATTTTTTTGACTAATTTCGTCTTTTATTTATTTATTTATTCAAGTTCATAAAATTGAAACTTAACATAAGCTTCTTCTTCCACAAAGTTATTTGCATGTTTTATGCTTGCCCCGTGTTGGCATAATTAAATTTTTTATCGTTTCGATCGAGTTATCTATAGAAATAGAATTTTCGAATGGAAATTGAAAGTTGAGTAGCCTTTTTGACCAAGTTTTTGGGAGACTAAAAATATTTTTAAAAAACAATAAGGTGTTTTGCCAACCTTTTTAAAGAGAAAATAAGTAATTTTGGAGAGTACTAGAAACTATTTTTCAGAAGATAAAAAAATAGCTTTTCTCCAAAAGTACTTCAAAAAAAATACTTTTGAGAAATACATTTAGAACACTTTTTAGAAGTCTGGGCAATATTGATTATTTCTCAAAAGTTATTTTCAAATTAATTAGCCAAACACAAATTGTTTTTCACTAAAATTACTTTTGTGAAAATCACTTTTAACTTTAACAATTTTTTGTAAAAATTGTATCTTTATCTCGAAGCCTCGAAGGAAAGAAAAATCGTTATTTGCTTTGACTTTGATGAAAAATTTGCAGTTAAAATGGATTGGTCGTACCTATCCAATAATGTATTATGACTGACTCGCTATTCACTCGATTTTGGGGTCACTTCGATCTACTTCCTAAACTAAAGGAAGATGACGCTGTGGATGATTTTCCAACTGGAAGGCAATTTACTTTATACCTACTATTTCGTCTGATTTTTGGTTTCTAGCATTTTTCAAAATAAGTTGAAACAAGCTATAAGTTGACCAGTGCGGCACCTGGAACCTTCATATCCTAGATCCGCCTCTCATTACAAATCTCCATGTAATTTACTTGAGGAAGTATAAATCCGCAGGTAATAATTAACTACAAAAGTTTTTCTATCGGATTTTTTATCGCATGAAACTAAATTACCTGCGGATTTTTTCTGTATAATCCACAGGACAATTCCCACGTAAACCTTCGTAGTGTTAATTCACACCAAGTTTATCAAAAAAGAAAAGTGGTTAAACCAAAGGTTATTTCATTTTGAGAACTTAAAAGCGAAAGTTCTAATGGACCATACATCCGCCTTTTGGTGATTTGATTAACTTCCATTAGACTGATGGAAGAGAGGGATAAATAGTTTTCCAATCTGTTGTATACCGCTTAAAGGAAAGAATGGATGTTCAATAATCTATCCAATTTTGGATGGATTAATTGAGGATACTGGAAACATTAATCCAAATTGATGGATATTCATTTACTTACTACTACTCTTCATGCAACCTCTCATTTCACTATCAGTTCTTCCCCCTTGTGGAACCCTATGCCTATTTTTCTTTTACCTTTCCTTTCCCTTCATGGTTAAAAAAATTAAGTACTTACATATAAGATTCCATTTCAGTTTGCATGTTTATCTACAGTAAAGAAAACTCACCCATGCCCTGTCCTTTTCTTTAATTTTAAGTCTTCTGCTCTTTACTTTATTGACAAAAGAAATATATAAGAAATTGATACTTTGTTTAAACAAAAAGAAGCTTAGCACTTCGAACTTAATAATGCCAAATTCGGATACTGAACACTGAATGGAATACTAAAACGGAAAAGGAAGCTTAGAAAGGGTAAGGAAAATAAAACAAGCGAGAGAAACAAAAAGGAGACATGAAATAAAGTCTTCGCACATAAATTTTCCATGTGAGTACAAAATTGTGAATTTACTTTTGAAATTTATAAAGGAAAAAAAATTCTAATACGAGCATATGAAAACATTGATCCATGGTGAAAAAATTATTTGATTGTTGACACTCGACCACCTTATTGAGCGAAAGAAATGTACTCTATAGAGGCTTTCTAACCGGACAGGATGGAACATGACGATTTTAGAGGAACGGGACGGGACGATTTCTTAACGGAATATGGGGGATTGGAACCAGCGGTCTGATCCCATAGGCCTGTTCCATCCCACCAGGCTAAGGGGAAGGGACGATCGGGGGCCTTAGTGGGATTTTTTTTATTAATTTAAATATTTAAGCACTAAAAAATTATAAAAAAGATGATAATGTGGTATAAAACAACATAAATTTAGTTAATGAATATAAATTTAAAATAAACCTCAATCTTAAATTGATAACATTGCAAAATCAAAACATACAAACATGATTTTTCTAATTTAAGTCGAACGGGACGATTTTAATGGGACGAGATGAGATGATTTATTAACTGGATAGGGGGGACTGGGACGTTAATGGGACGGGACAGGGGGACAAACTCCTAAGCCCGTCCCATCCCACTAAGCTAACAAGAGACGATTTTAAGGGGATGAGACTAGGGTTGGCAATTTCACCCTGACCCGATGGATATTCGATCCACCCGATCTGATTATATGGACGAAAATCCGATAAAACACGGATTTTAATCGGGTGACGGACTCGGGTGAACATACATCCAACCCACAACCCGACCCATCCATCCACCCGTTTATAAATTAATTTTTTTTTAATGTACAACTAAATTCTAGTGTTTCATCATTTACCCCCTCTCTCTCTCTACTCTCTCTCTCTATCTATCTATCTCTCTCTCTCTCTCTCTCTATCTATCTATCTATCTATCTATCTCTCTCAGTCTCTCTCGACTATCTGTCTCTCTCAGTCTCTCAACTCTATGTCTTCTCTCTCGGCTCTCAGTCTCTCTCAGTCTCTGGACCGTTGTCTTTGTCGATGGAATTGATCTTCAAAATAGATTGATGCAAATAAGCTCTTATCCTTCAATTATGTACCTCTATTGATACTTGATAGCAAATACAACAGTTGAAATATTCTGGTTTTTGAATGACAGGTTTGCAAATATTCTGGCTTTAATTGTAGCTTCATTTGTTCCCATGTTATAACAAGTTTGCATTAGACTTGTCCAAAGGTCGGGTCGGGCCGAGTCAGGACCGGGTCGGGTGGCTTTTTTTCTGTTTGCCCGACCCTGGCCCTGACCCGTCGGAATTTTTTGGTCGGCCAGGGTCGAGCCTGGTCGGGTCGAGGAATTTTTATTTTTTTAAAAAAATTGAATTTTCAAAACTGAAATTGGCATTCACCCCTACATTATCACGAAATTTCGACGTTGAAATGTATTGTATATCGTGAGATCTGACTAAAGAAAAAGAAAATTAGAAACCGATTTGGGGAAAAAACACAAATTGATTGGGAAAATGGATGTTTTTCTAAAAATTGGTTGCTCCAAACCACCTTATGGTTGTTTGACCGAACCCTGTCTCGAAAAAATACGCAAAATAAAAAAAATCGGGTAAAACGGACATTCGAGCGCAGTGTTATGACCATTTAAAGTTTCACCAATTTACAACTACTTTCTCTCCCTACATTATGCTTAGTGATATAAGCGAGCGACTAATAATATAAATATATAATTAATAATCGACTCTGCTTTTATCTTATTTTATGTCGAGCTCAATGTAGATTAGAGCAATACGTATATTATAAAAACATGCATTATATCACTTATTAATGACAAAAATATATATAAGTACAAAATAAATATTAATGAATGAAAAATAATATAAATTATACTAAAAAAATATGCGGATCGGGGTCGGGTCACGGTCAGGCCGGGTCAGACGGGTAAAATATTCTTACCCTGGCCCGACCCTGACCCTGGTCGGGTCCCCGTTTTTCAGGTCGAGTGGCTCGCGGATCAGCTATAAGCTGACCCTGACCCTGGGTTTTTCGGGTCACGAGGGTCCCCGACCCGGTGGACAGGTCTAGTTTGCATCCTAAAGGAAAGAAGGATTTGATTTCGTGTAGTTCAGTAAATAACAACACAATTCATTCTCTACAGAGACAAGTTTTCATACAAATAGTTTTACTTTAGTTACTTCAGATTTGATTTCGTGTTTTAGTCTATTAAGATTGCCGCTAATTAGAAACTCAATTATTATTATTATTAGAAGTGACATGTAATTCGTCCTTTAAACTTTAGTTACTTCAGATTATTATTGGCTTTTGGCTCCTTTCCGTTTTTTTGGTTGCATGTTTGGAGCATAGACACGGCTTGTAAAAACAGCATGATGATATTTATTTGATGTAACTTTTTTTTTCGTTTTACCAAAGATTTTAGGTGATTGACTGATTGTGTTATAATTAGGGTACTAATGCTACCAAATTATTCACCTTTTTAAATCTTACAAAAAATGACTCACTCCCTCATCCTCCTCCCTTTCTCTTTTGTCACGACCCAAGCCGGAGGGTCATGACGGGCACCCGGACCTTACTTGTCGAGTACCACTAATCATAAAACTAGCATATAACTGTAACTTCGCATGGCCCACGAGGCCGCCATGAGATATCCTGCTGATATACGAAAATAGTACACTGGAAATGAGCTATGTAAAGTCCTGCAACCAGAAGGACCCAACCTATATACATAAACATACCAAGGTCAACAGGGTCATACATGACTACTATATACTGGACATCTGTCTACAAGGCTCTAAAGAATATGTAACATCATAAGATCGGGATAGGGGTCATACCCCTATGCATATCAAAAAAATATCATATCATGACTAGATTGCAACTGTGGAATAAATAAAGTGCTCCAATATCAGCTGAACCAGCAACCTACTAGTGCAAATCGTCACCCTCTTTACCTGATCCTGCGGGGCATGAAACGCAGCGTCCCCTGACAAAAGAGACGTCAGTACGACTGATGTACCGAGTATGTCAGGCATGAAAAATAGCATAATAGAGACTAAAAGTAACATGAGATAAAAGAAACAACCAACCAGTAGAGAATACCTCTGAGGGCCATAATATGCCTAAGTACCATGTTTGTGCAGAATGCCTCTAAGGGCCATAATATGCCTAAATGCCATACACAGTGCGGTCATGCATATACATATGCGTATATAACGCCATCAAGCCTCTGTGGGCATCCCGTCATATCATATCGGCCTCTGTGGGCATAATCATTATCGTGTATATCTGTACCAGCTGCAGGTGGTGTGTGTATCTAACGTCGTATCCCTTTTCTCATACATATATATAATGCATACATATAGTAGAGTATATAACTCCTTTCAGGTCAAGGTATGTATATGAATATAATGCATGAAGGATATGAAAATAAGACACTATAAGTTTGTCGGAGTGATATAATATTGCTTCACCTCCGATTAACATTATGAATACTAACATCTTTCCATATACCTCAATAGGAATTTAGGAACATATTTAGACATGATCTGAAAATATGAATGAATAACATGAACATTCTTAACTACTAAGAGTAGAATAATTTATGGGACAATATTACGTTTACGTTTCGTAACTTAGAACATGCCAAAAGAAGAAGGAATTTGCCTTAACATACCTCGATTTAACCTTCGAATGACTATGATGAGTCAATCCGTCCGATAAATACCTAACTTTCAATATGAGCTTTAACTATTCTATGCAGAGACATTGATAGTTTGCCATGTAGTTGATACAAAGGATATTCAATTTCATTATCCGCGTTAGTAGCCTAGTCTATAATCCCCCAAGATACAAAGATCACGAGCATCATTATAATCCTACCCCTCTGTTGTTGAATGTATGGCATGTACATATATATGGATGGTGTGTCAGTGTCTCCTTCAGCCGAAGGACTTAAAAACATGCAGTTCACAATAATTTTTCCCACTATTCATATAAATTCATGGTAGGGACTATCTTCAAGCTTTAAGTAATGCATAAATTGATCAAAGTCTTCATCCCTTTACAAGTATCATGCATGCACCTTATGTGCTGAACTCATTAATCCACATATGACAATTTAATGACACTCTTTAGCTTAGATAATGCCATTTGTCAATGACCCATATGGATTATGTCCATATAGTATTTATCTAATAATCTCAATTTAATTTCTTGATCTCAATCCACTTAAATAGTAATCATTTTAACACACTTCATATACGCATTATCATATTCATGTAATATAACACTAGTCCATAGTATTTGCTGGCTCACACGAGAATAATATTTTCGATCATCGTCGTCACACTTTTAAAATCTTAGATTATTTCGGAACCGCATCTCTTATATACTAAGCTATTTGTTTGCATACGTGAATATGACCAAAAATTCTCCAAGGCTCGGGTCTACTTGCATACGTCTAGTTGTTCAAACTATCGCCCGAAAGTACGAGGTGTTACATCATTTCACCCTTAGAAACATTCGTCCTCGAATGTTGGGGTGACATATCTAAGGATTCTACTCCTTAACAAATAAGACTATCCGGATTCCTGTCACGTAGCCAGAAAACACAACCACCATTTCACAGGGCCATGTAATATGACATACATCATTATATCGAACCTCACATGGTCATCAAGCATTAATTATAATAATCTGAAATAGAACTCACCTTATGCTCCTCTCGGCACCTCGGCGTTGGTCTGTAATAGGTATGAATATTTGTGTTTCATCTCCTCTTCCACCTCTCATGTCACTTCTTCTACATTTTTATTCTGCCATAGATCTACATTTTTATTCTGCCATAGAACATTCACGGAGGCTACTTCTTTAGTCCTCAACTTGCGGACTTGTCGATCTAAGATATCAAGAGGAACCTCTTCATATGATAGATCCTCCGTAACTTTCACATCGTCAATTGGTACAATTTGGGAAGGATCCCCCACATGCGCTCTTAACATAGAAATATGGATAACCGGATGAACAAACTCTAACTCCAAAGGCAAGTCCAATTCGTAAGCCACTTGGCCTATTCGTCGAATTATGTGATATGGCCTAATGTACCTTTGATTAAATTTTCCTTTTTTTTCAAATCTCATTACACCCTTTATAAGAGAAATCTTAGAGAAGACCCAATAGTCCACTTGAAATTCTGAGCCCCGTCGCCGCACATCTGAATACAATTTCTTACGACTCTGAGTGATTAACAATCGTTCTTCGATAAACTTCATATTCTCTATGGCCTGGTGCACTAGGTCCGCCCCAAAATAATCCTGATTAGCCTACTTTGAACCATCTGATAGGAGATCTACATTTTCGTCCATACAAAGCCTCATGTGGAGCCATTTTAATGCTAGCATGATAACTGTTATTATACGCAAATTCAATAAGGGATAGATGATCATCCTAACTTCTCTTGAAGTCCAATACGCAAGCTCGTAGCATGTCTTCTCTCTCTGTCGCGCTTTCTCTCCCTTTCTCCATCGACAATGACTTTTCAGTGACTCAATCTAGCCGCCTCATCCACTACGGTGGCTCAGATCTGATAAGAAATGACCTAGATCTAGATCTATCCTTGCTAGATCTAGATCTATCCTTGCTAGATCTAGATCTATCGAAAAACTCATCGAGGTGGTGGTGGAGCGCAAGTGACGGAGGTGGGGTTCGCCGGAGGTGGTTGAGGTTGGTGATAGAGAAATCAGGAGGCAAGAGTAGTGGGTGTATAATATTGTATATTGGTGTATATGAGTGTATATGGATGTATATGTGTATATGAGTGTTTATGTATATATATGTGTATAAATATATATACACCTTCAAACACCTATATACATAATATAATTGTTTTTTGTATATAAGTATATAATATTGTACAAAAGTATTTTTAGGCCAAAGCTTTGCAATGTAAATTTTGGGCTATATTTTGCAATGTAAGTGAGCAAATTGTATATTTTTGAAATTTCCCCAATATAAATCAATAACATTTCAAAATCAAAACATACAAGATGATTTTTCTAATTTAAGTGGGATGGAACGGGGAACTTGATGATTTTAATAGTACGGAACGGGATGACTTCTTAACAGGATAAGGGGGACCGGGACGTTAGTGGGACGGGACTGGAACAAACCCTAGGCCCGTCCCATCCCACTAATCTAACGAGACGGGATATCTAGTCCCATTAGACAGCCTTACTCTTTAGTCTTATATTTATGCATGCCCCAATCGCGTATTGTAAAAAAAAAATGGAAACAGAAGACCTCAATATATTATCATAGGGATTTAAGGTAGTGAAAAAAAAAATTGCTCTATCAGTAATGCTTTTAATATTCCTATCAGTAATGCATTTAATATTCCATTCTAACAGGTTCTTTTTTTTAGTACTTCTTGCATTAACTTAAATACAGCAAAGCGACAGCGTGTGATAACTTAAAATGTTAAGAAATGAGGTTGAACTACTTCAACTATGTGCTAATCATCATACAAGGCACCATGTTTTGCATATCTTTTGGGACAAAGTTCTGTTGGTATGCCCTACATAATTTAAACCACTAATTACACTAGAAAATATCAAAAACGACATTGAAACTCATATCAGTGTTGGAAGAAAACGAAATGACAGGATGAACAAAATACCAGTACAGATAAAAAGAAATGATAAGAAAAGAGAAAAAGTAAAGAGCAAAAAAAGCCTCCACCTGAAAGGAACCAGTGATGTTCTTAGCTTGGCTATCTCATTTGTCTGCATTCTGATGAATGAATTCGTCATTATTCTTTTGGTTCTTCCATATCTTCTTTCCCACTTCCATTTTTGTACTCCCCATTTTCATGTTTATCTTTGACCGTAGCCAAATGATCAACAGTATCATTTCCTTGATTTACAAAGTCAATAGTTGCAGTACTACTATTGAACTGTTCCCTCGTGATTTCTTTTGTTTTCTTGACAATACACTTATGCATATTCTCCCACTTCTCTTTGCATCTTCGGGCACTTCTCTGAAATCTCAATGAGGCCATTGAATTACTTATCTCTTCCCAAAGTACCCCTTTTGGACCTGCAGGCTCTTGAAACTTAGACTCCAAGCTAGTTCTAATCTGAATTAAGGCCTCAACTTCAGCTTGAGGCCATCGCTTGTTCTTCAACTTCGCCAAGCTTGAACAACTTTTATCGTCGTTCTTGGTTGGTTGAAGAAAATTGATCTTCTGGCCAGTGAGTTTTTCCAAGTAAGAAATAAGAGCAGCTTCTCTATTTGAAGCCAAAGTTCTTTCATGGGCTCTAGCAGCTTCTTCTTTTTGGAGCTTTGCCAATTTTTGCTCCCTCCACGCTTCTTCTCTTTCTTTTCTTTCTTCATCCAATCTCTCAATCGTTTCCACGAACCTCTTATGTAGATCCTCTTGGTGGCTAACGAGTTTCTTCACTAAAGACTCGAAAAATCTTGACATTGAATCGCTTGTTCCTAATTCTTTTGTTTTCTTTCTCTTTCTTTTATGAACTTCACCCCTTGTGGCTTCTGCTTCTGCTTCGGCTTCGGCTTTTCTTCCTCCAACG
This sequence comes from Anisodus acutangulus, assembly GCA_029783415.1. NCBI lineage: Eukaryota > Viridiplantae > Streptophyta > Magnoliopsida > Solanales > Solanaceae > Anisodus > Anisodus acutangulus. Next base: position 30,984,947 of record CM056512.1, read on the forward strand.
GATGCACTTTCTGATCCAATATCAATTCCAGCAGCAGTGGTGGCCATGGCTGTGGTGGCCCCACTTGCGGCTTGATTAGAATCATTGAAAGCCACAGGAAAAGAGACATTGTGATTAGTTGGCAAATCGTCAACACTGAGAACAGATTCAGATGCAATTCGATGAATATTAGTAGTAGCAGCAGCATTAGTGTTGTCAACATTTGTAGCATAAATTGCTTCTAACTCTCCAAATAGTACTCTACATTTATTTTCTTCTAAGCTCTTGATAATTTGCTGATGACGAGTTATTTCTCCAGGTTGATACATTTCTTGATCTTCTTCTTGTATGTCCTTATTATTCTCTCTTTCATTGCTGCTGTTATTATTCCCATTTGAAAATTCCGCACTAGGTGGCTTCCTACAAACCCAAAAAATGAGGAAAGAAAAAAAATAAAATAAAAGAGATATTAATAGTGTACCAACATCTAAGCAGGAATTAATAATTTAAATAATAGAGTAGGCTCATTAATAGGGTGTACGGGAAAAAAGTAGTAGGTGTAGTAGAGTAATTATAATTTACATGTGATTGAGTGCACAAAAGATTACCAGAAAGGTTGTCTAATAGCAAAATCTTCTTGGTTTTGCCAACAATGAGACACAGCTAGAGAAGTTTGTCGAGGCTGAGTACAGTATCCCTCACTCCCACGAATCAAAGCATCTTCTTGTCCTCTAATTTCTCCTTCTTCCCCATAGCCACCACGACTAATTGCTTTACTAACACTATCACCTTCCATACCCAACTTGAAACTTAAAGGAAAAAATGTACCCGACACACCGTTACTTTCGCCTTCCCGACTGGGGTCTAGCCTTATTTCTTGATGTTGTTGGTGGTCTAACATGGATCTGTAATGCGGATGCTGCTGATACTGGAAAAACTGTTGGGTAAAGGGTATATGGTGGATTTGTTGGAGGAGAGGATGAGGTTGTTGATGAGGGAAGTGATGATAGCTTGGGTTTATTGGGAAAAATGATGAAGTCGAAGCATTTTCCACCATGAATCTTTGCTGTTGCTGCTGCTGCTCTTCCACTTGTTGCTGCTGTTGGTTTCTCTGATGATGGATCCCAGCCATCTCATAACCTGATTGCATAGCCTTTGCTTCAGATTTGCACAAAAATATATAGATCCCAGTAGAGAGAATTAAAAAGAAACACACACACCACAACTTTTGTATGTAAACTTCTGCATTTAGTTTTTTTTTTTGGGTGTTTTTGAATGTTTGAAGTGATTAACAAGAAACCCTAGTAAGAAGGTAAGGATGGAAGAGTTTTTTGGGGGAAGGAGTTTGAAAGATGGGAAGGAAAAGAACTGTTTTAAGAGAGATAATATGTAGATAGATATGCATATGCTGCTTGCTTCTACTACTTCCCAAGCAGGAACTGCGGCTAAAGAGAGTTATGGGCCGGGTTACTGGGTTTTATCCATAACCCGTAAAATTTTACACTAGGGATGTGTTTGGTACGAGGGAAAATATTTTTCCTAGAAAATATTTTCTTAAAAAATAAGTGGGTTTACGTATCTTCTTGTGTTTGGTAAGTATATAAAAAAATGTTATCTCAAGAATAATTATATATAATCTAGCAAAATACTACGGGGTGGGTTTGGGAGTGGCAGGGAATGTGATGGTGAAGGGATGGGGTTGGGAGTGTTGGGTGGGTGAGGAGTAGACAATTAAGTTGGAAAAAATATTTTCCTCCCTCCAAACACACATTAGTTTTCTCTTTCTTTTTTGGTATTTGTAGTAGTACTAGTACTACGTTTTTGTTAAGTGTGTTTGATTTATTTATGACAATGCTGGCTTTGGACTTGTATATGATTCCCAAGATCCAGCTCTAGATTTCTTAATTCTGATCATTTGGTAATGATTCAAATTCAATAGAATAGATCACGGAGCAAAAGATTTGTGATCACCTGTTTCTAAAAGTAGAATTATTTTGCCAATGTTAATGCTAAATCATAGATATTCTTTATTTTTCCTTTTTCGAAATAAGCATCGAACAAAAAGATTGTTACTGGTACTTGTTTAAGAAATAAGAAAATACAACTGTTTTTAACCAAGAATAATGTTAGTGCCGAATTTCAAAAATTCTTTTTTATCTTTACTTTTATATTAGTCTTTTTTTCTTTTGTTTAATGTATGCAGTAACATATGTTTTTTAAAGATGTAGGAGTAGTAACATATGTTGATTTTTAAGGTGTTAATAGTGTTAGGGTCAATTATATTCTACCACTTATCCTTATAAATAATTATAAAATCTTTTAAACTCGCAGCAGCCGACGATAGAACACAATATTACGTATCATTTCTAAAGATTACACCGATTGCCTTTAAATTTCTTTCATCTATTGACCAATATACATTGTCAATAAAGTTTCCGGATGAAGATAATGAATTATTCTTCACACAAACTTGCAAGTCAGTCACATTATTAACTTCATCATAAATAATTTTCTACTTTCATATAACTAAAAGTTTAATAAGGCAGAAGTAGCATCACTTAACATTCATATGTATGTATTTTAAATTTGAATCGTGACTTGTTTGTTAGCTGGAGACGCCCTCTTATAGAAATGCACTTTTCTTTTAGTGAAAAATATTGGATTTAAGTAATGAAAGGAGCATAAATATATAGAGTATTATAGTAGAATTAGTGGGTTCAAGTAAAGAGGAGATGCCATTCCAAAGCAAAGATTGGATTTAATAAAAACAAGGCAACGATAACTGGTGCGGAAGATCTGATGTGCACTCCCATTGGGGAATACAGAAGAGTACAAAGGGACACGTGTGGGAGAAGGCAGATAGACGGAGATAGATATATATATATCAGTAAGTATACATATAGATGTGTGTAAATTGCACTGTGCTGACTTTAGTAAGTGAGGGGGGGGGGGTCTGTGTAGGGACATTCTGATATTAGGATTTTGGAAGGATACAATTGAAGAAGTGCACGTGAATGTATTACTGTGTGCTATTGTCCTCCTCCTATGTCAGATGTGTGTCCCCCCCGCCCCTCCCCAACCTCCTCCCTCTACCATCCCACCCTCACCTTCATTAATTTCTGTGCTCTGAGCATCACCAGGACCATCTTCATGAACAATGTTTGTATCATCAAATATGTAAACCTTTTTTTTTAATTCTGTTTCTATGAAGGGATCAATTCTACACTGTCTGATCCGAGTCCAGAACATAAATGACTTCAAAAAAAAAAAAAAAAATTATTGGATAAAAAAAAAGTTGACAATTATTCTCATTAATGAAAGAGTATATATACAATTTACAATTTTTCATAATAGGAAAATTCTATTCCTATTCTACTTTCAAAATACTATTCTAGTAATACAAAAACCATATAATTATGATAAGTGTACAATACTAATTAATACAATATTTACCTAAAATCTTTCACTAAACCGTGATATACACGGTGTGTATATTACCGTGTATATCACGGGCTGGACAATACTGAATCTGGAATATACACGTGATATACACTCTTATGGTAAGTGTATATTACGTGTATATTTAACACACACCCGCAGTCATAGCGGGCGGTCTTCGTACGCTGAGAGTGTCCCTAAAATCTTCAAAAAAGACCGACGGAAGACCTTTGGTAAAGATGTCTCAATTTGATATCTGGAAAAGACATGACAAACACGTACTTGTCCATGAGCTACCTTTTCGCAAACAAAGTGAATATACATCTCTATATGTTTAGTGCGTTGGTGCTGAACCGGATTACCAGACAGGTAGATGACACTAACAATATCACAATAAACCAATGTAGCTTTCTGAATAGGACAATGAAGCTCTAAAAGAAGATTACGTAACCAACACGATTCAGAGACCACATTGGCTACCCCTCGATACTCGGCCTCTGCACTAGAGCGGGACAAAGTCGACTGACGTTTTGCAGACCAGAGACCAAGTTATTACCAAAAAACATATAATAGCCAGATGTAGAGCGTCTGGTGTCCGGACAACCACCCCAATCAGTATATGTATACGAGACAAGTCTAGATGTCGACGAGGGATATAAATGTAAGACAATGTCAACCCTGGATGTACCGAATAATGCGTTTGAGCGCATTCATATGCTCAATCGTGGGATCATGCATAAACAAACACATTTGTTGTACGGCATACGTAATATATGGTCTCGTGAACGTAAGATACTGAAGAGCCCCTGCAAGACTGCGATAACGGGTCAGATCCTCGTAAGGTGAGCCAGCCGCAGCCCCTAGCTTGGGTTTAGTATCAACTAGAGTGGAGGTGGACTTGCATGAGGACATACCAGCACACTCAATGATCTCAACTGCATACTTCTGTTGTGATAAAAATAACCCACATGAATGACGAGTGACAACAATCCCCAAGAAATAACTCAAGGGCCCAAGTCCTTCATAGCAAACTCAGAACTGAGCATTGTCATGATAGACTGGCGTAATGCATCAGAAGAGGCAGTCAAGATAATATCATCCACATATAATAGTATATAAGCCAGTGTGGAACCACGACGATATATGAACAATGAATTATCAGACCTACTGTGAGAAAAACCCAATAGTCGAAATATAGTCTGCAAACCTCTTATATCAAGCCCGTGGGGACTTCTTAAGCACATACACGGACTTTCTCAATAAACAGACATTATGAGGATATTTGGGATCCCTAAACCCCAAGGGTTGATGCATATAAACTGTCTCCTTAAGATCACCATGTAAGAAAGCATTCTTCACATCTAACTGATGAATGAGCCATGCTTTCGAAAGACGCAAGATGAACACAGTGTGAATGGTAGCTGGCTTGACCACCAGACTAAAAGTCTCACCACAATCCACACCAACTTGTTGAGTCTTACCATCACCTACATAACGAGCCTTATGCCTCGCAAAAGAACCGTCAGAATTGTCTTTATGAGCAAAAATCCACATAGACCGAATAATATTAACATCAGATGGATGGGGCACCAACTCCCACGTCTTATTATCAATAAGAGCATTATATTCGTCGGTCATAGCCAATTTCCAATTCGGATCATTTAAGGCGGACAAGGGGTTATGGGGTTGAAGGAGCAATTACAAGATTTATTGAGTAAAGGGTTCATTCGACATAGTATTTCTCTTTGGGGTGCTCCTGTGTTATTTGTGAAGAAAAAGAAGAAGAATGACTCTATGCAGATGTGTATCAATTATCGGCAATTGAATAAGGTGACTATCAAGAACAAGTATCTGATACCTAGCATTGATGACTTGTTTGATCAGCTTCATGGTGCTTCTGTTTTTTCAAGATTGATTTGAGGTTCGGTTATCACCAGTTGAATATTAGGGCAGAGGATGTCCCTAAGATGACTTTCTAGACTCATTATGGGCATTATGAGTTCTTGGTGATGTCATTTGGGTTGACTAATGCTCATGTGGCCTTCATAGAGTTGATGAATGGTGTATTCAGGCCTTGTTTGGTTTCTTTTGTGATTTTATTCATTGATAATATTTTAATCTACTCTTGGAGTAAGGAGAAACACGAGTAGTATTTGGGGATCGTACTTGGAATTCTAAAAGAGAAGCAACTTTATGCCAAGTTTTTAAAGTGTGAGTTTTGGCTTAGCTCGGTGGCATTCTTGAGGCATGTAGTGACTAAAGATGGTATCATGGTAAATACAAATAAGATCGAGGCAGTTTGGGATTAGATTAGACATACTTCGGTCACCAATATTCAGAGTTTTGTTGGTCTCGCGGGCTATTATTGGTTTTTGTGGAAGGATATTCATCTATTGCATCCCGTTGACTAGATTGACTCAGAAGGAAGTAGCATTTTAGTGGTCGGATTAGTGTGAGGTGAGCTTCCAAAAATTCAAGACTTTGTTGACTAACACTCCGATTTTGGCCTTACAAGTTTAGGAAAAGAGTTTTATGGTTTATTGTGATACTTCTGGAATAAGTCTCGAGTGTGTGTTGATGCAGAAAGAGAAGGTGATAGCCTATGCTTTGAGGCAGTTAAAGGTACATGAGAAGAACTACCCCATTCATGACTTAGAGTTGGCGGCGGTAGTGTTTGCTTTAAAGATTTGGAGACATTATCTCTATGGAGTGCATTGTGAGGTATTCACGGATCATCGCAGCCTTCAGTACATATTCAACCAGAATGATCTTAACTTGAGGCAGCCTAGGTGGTTGGAGTTGCTTAAGGATTATTATATAACTATCATTTATTATATATACAAGGCTAATATAGTGGCGGATTCCTTGAGTTGGAAGGCGGTGAGTATGAGTAGTCTCGCATTGTTGCATGTGGGAGAGTGTTCTTTGGCAATGGATGTTTAGTCTTTGGTAAATCGGTTTGTGAGACTTGATATTTCAGAGCTCGGTAGAGTTCTAACTTACGTGGAGGCATCGTCTTCTTTATTATAGAAGATTAAGGCTCAGCAGTTCGATGATGTGAAGTTGTGTAGGATTCATGACAAGGTGTTTGGGGGAGAAGCTAAGGAGGCAATTCTTTTTGGTGATGGTATTTTGAGGATCAAGGGTCAAGTCTATATTCCTAGAGTGGGTGATTTCACTAGATTGATCATGGAAGATGCTCACAGTTTGAGGTGTTCTATTCACACAGAAGCTACAAAGATTTATCGTGACTTGAAGCAACACTATTGGTAGTGTCGAATGCATAGGGACATAATGGAGTTTGTGTCTCGGTATTTGAATTGCCAGCAAGTGAAGTATGAGCACCAGATGAGCACCAGAAGCCTGATGGTGTGATACAGGACATGGCCATACCCAAGTGAAAGTGGGAGCGGATTGCTATAGACTTTGTGATAGGATTGTCGTGGACTTTGGGCAAGTTTGATTCTATTTGGGTTACTGTGGATAGTTTGACCAAATCAGCACACTTCATTCTAGTTTATACTACCTACAATTCAGAGAAGTTGGTCAAGATCTACATTGGGGAGATAATTCACTTGCATGAAGTGCTCATTTCTATCATTTCGGATCGAGACACGTAATTTATATCTCATTTCTGGTAGTGTATGTAGGAGTTGGGTACCAGAGTGGATCTTAGTACATCACTCTACCATCAAACTGATTGTCAGTCTGAACGGACTATTCAATTTCTCAAGGATATATTGTGAGCCTGTGTGATTGCCCTTGGTGGTCATTGGAACCATTTTCTACCCTTGGCAGAGTTCGCTTAAAACCATAGTTATCACTCGAGTATTGATATGGCACTATTTGAGACTTTGTATGGTAAGAGGTTTCGCTCTCCGATTAGTTAGTTTGATGCCTTTGAGGTTAGGTCATGGGGTACAGACTTGTTGAGAGATTTCTTGGATAAGCTCAAGTTGATTCAGGAGCGGTTCCTCACGACTCAGAGTAGGCAAATGAGTTATGCGGATTGAAAGGTCCGTGAATTAGAGTTTATGGTTTGGGAGCGAGTTCTGTTGAAGGTTTCACCCATGACGGATGTTATAAGATTTGGGAATAGTAAGTTGAGCCTGAGGTATATTAGGTTCTTCGAGATTATTCAGCGTGTTGGTGAGGTGGTCTATGAGTTGGCCTTACCTCTTGGGTTGTCGGGTGTGCATCCAGTATTTCATGTTTCGATGCTGAAGAGGTACCATTTGGATGGTTCTCATGTGATTAAGTGGGATTCGATAATGCTTGATCAGAATTTGGCTTTTGATGAGCCTATAGCTATTTTGGATAGGCAGGTTCGAAAGTTGAGGTTAAAAGAGATAGTTTTGGTAAAAGTACAATAGAGGAATCATCCCGTCAAGGAGACTACTTGGGAGACCAAGTTTGATATGCATATTAGATATTTCCAGCTTTTTGAGAGTCCAGGTATTTTTTTTCTTTATTGTTCGAGGTAAATATTTATTTATGTGGTATTTGATCTAACGACTCACATCGTCATTTTGAGCTTTTTAACTCAAAATCCCTGAAATTCCCTTCATGTGGCTTTACTTGTGTGTTTATGGCTTGCGGGGATGGGTGACGCAATTCCCGAGACTATCGGATGAGTTTTGGATTCGTTTTAGCAAGTTTAGAAGTTTCAAAGTTATAAAATGGAGAGGTTTGACATATAGTTGACTTTTGAATAAACACATTATTTTCGACGTTTCATCAATTCCATAGGTCCGAATATCACTTATGACTTAGTCGAGCATTTGGTTCGTGTCCCGAGGCATATGGGTGCATTTTGGATAGTTGATTGAGAAAGTGACCTTGGTCAACATCGGGTCAAGAAGACCTTTTTCGGGAATTCCAAATGCGCGAGGCTGGGATGATGGGCTTTGGTAGGTTGACATTTGGTTTGGCCTATGTTCATGGACCGTCATGACATGGGACACTCCGTCCCTCTTCTTCTTGATTGCTTCCCCAAGTGAGTCCAACTGAATTGCCTTACTCATTGCTTGTAACGCTGCCATGTTTGTGATTCTTCCTATTTTGATACCCTCTTCTATGAAATATCCCATCCTTACAACTTCAGAGAAACTCCGTCCTATGACGCTTATCATTATTTCATAGTATGTTGCATCTTTCAAAGATTGCACAAAGAGAGTGGTCATCTCACTTTCCGCCATCGAGGGTTGAACCTTTGCTGCTTCTGCCCTCCACTTCATGGAATATTCTCTGAAGGTCTCTGTGGATTTCTTTTCAAACTTCATTAACTAAAATCTATCTAAGACATGTTAAACCTAAATCTGTCCACGAAATCCTGTGCCATTTCCGTGGATCTTGGCTTGTGTACCAGTCGAGCGCTTCTCATGTCAAACTCTTTATGAACAGCTTCATTATGATGGCCTGGTCTTTATCTACTCTAACCAGCTTGTCACAGTATGATCTTAAATGAGCGCGAGGATTTCCCTTCCCATCAAACAAGTTAAATTTTGGCACTTTATATCCGACAGGCAACTCAACGTCGAGATGCATGCAGAGATCTTCGTACTCGAGTCATTCATGTCCCTTGCTTGTTTGGATGTATTTGAATGCTTCTTTTAGGCTATGAATTTCTCTCACCACACTTTCATCGGTTCTAATCCTTATTCGTCTTTCCATCTCTTCATACTGGTCAATTTCCTGAGGAGGAATGTTTGGTATGATGGTAGTAAAAGGTTGGGCTTCCGTTACATATACCGGTGACACATACTGCTTGTTATAGTTAGCGATGTGTGTCATCGGTATTTGTTGGGTTGCCTGGCAATTTTGCGTGGAGGGATATTTTGGACGAGTGAGGTAGTTTGGGTAAGTGGAGCTTGAGGCGCATATGAAGTTGTAAAGGTTACTGGATCATTTTGTAGCGGGCTTTGTTGTGGACTGGCTTGTGGGTTGATAGGATGTGGGTTAGTGTGCTGCGGGTTGGTGTGTTGCGAATTGGTTTTGCTTAGTGAGGGATTTTGGGGAAGGTTTTGGGGAAATGGTGGTTCAGGAGAAGGAAAGGTTTGCGGTGCAGTTGCACTCGTCCTTTGTTCAGGGAGTGAAGTATTGAGGCTGATGGACAAGTTGGTGAGATTTCGGAGCCGCTAAATCTCAGTATGCATTTGTTGCAACAGTTTGGCGAGGTATTCATCCTGGATGGTAGTATTTCTCCTTGCTGAAACTTCCGGTTCATCTCCCGGAAGAGCAACAAGTCCTAGGTCAGTTTGTTCGGATGCACCTGAATCAGTCATTTTGCTGGATGATCGTGCCTTTGATCTTGTGAAGTATGGGTGTTCCGCCAGTTTCAGTCAACACGAACTAACCTTTTGGGGAAATAAACCAGGCAAAATAAACCTTCTAAAAAATGAACAAAACCAAGTTAGTATAATGCGATTAATTATTGCTTTAAATAATATGCACATAGTGGAAAGCAATAACAATTGCAAGTGGATTGTATAGAAATCAAATTTGCGTCCTAACATGCATGGGGCCTCTCTTATGCCTGAGGTGGGCCTAAACGCCAATATGCGAGATTTATGATAGATTGATCCAAGCCACTAAATGGAAATTCTTTCCGTTGGAAATAAATGTTGAATTCTACTACAATAACAATAATGCATACAATAATAAAACTGATCGACATGACATAAAGTACCCCTAGGAACTATGCTTAAATCTTGCTCTCGATCACACAGATGTGGGAAATGAATATGAAGCCCCAACACTGCTAGGTCCAGCTCCTGCGCCTTCTAGGTACTGCATTATGTTTAGCATTTGATGCCACATTTCAGGGGTAACAGCGGTGTCCCTGAGCCAAAAATTTCTTATCCAAATTATTGTGCCAATATCCTCAAAACTTTGTTCGCCTTCGGGGCTAGGGTCTATGTTACCGTGATTTTCTCGCAGCGACGCGTGATATTCTGAAATACTCTCTGCCTGACTATCTCCAATATCTATTTTGTCAATGTTGTTCCATTCATCGAGAATTTGCATAGCTCTAAGGATAATGAAGTTCGGCCCGAATTGGATTTCAGAAACTCTCATATTTGCTCAGAGAGGGATTATTTGCTCTTGGCCAAACTCTCGGAGTATGTGTAGTGGAGCATATAGTTGGAGGCCTTTCAACCCGATAAGCTCGATATAATAAAGCCTTCTGCATTTTATATAAGTTTTCTTGGTGCTCGGGAGCAACGGGTATTTCCATTGAATCTGATCACTAGTGCGGGATGCCAAAAACTTATACCAATCATCGGTGCCGACTGGTGACACAAACCGTTTCGTTATGTCGTAAAAGCTGACAATTTTGTTTGACTCGCTGAACCATATGTCTACCATGTTCGAGCACTGATAAAAGTGTTTCATCGCCCACATCTGCAGGATAAGGTTGCAGCCTTCAAAGAAATTTGTTTCTCCTCTTTTACATTTCCCCAGAGCCTAAAATATCTCCGCTAAAATCATAGGAGCCAAAGTGAGTTGTATGCCATCAACTCCTTCAAAAATTGCCCAAGCCATTGAACATATGCAAGTACTAATCTTCCTGTGCTCAACTGGGAACACCAAAGTCCCCAGTAAAGCGACAACAAATGCGATAGGGCGCCTAACTCGCCAATGGTCGGGAGTGCAAGAGAATACTTTTTTGAACAGCTTGTAACCATCTCGACGGATGTATCTCTCATAAAGATAATCCAAAGAGATCCAGTTATTTTCAAAGCACTGAAGTTCCTTAGTGTTCTTCAGCCCCAAGTAGCGGAGAAATTTCTTTCCGAACTGACCATGCGGGATAATTTGTCCTCCGCCTTGGTAAATCAAGTTGGTGAAATAGTTGATCTCTTCCAAAGTTGGAGTTATCTCAAAATCTCTGAATTTAAAGACAACCCGATCTGGATCCCAAGACCGAATTAGTGCTCTGACCAAGTGCTGGTCGGGGGGAGATATCGAACAATGAAACGAGACACCCCAATCTCATCCTAATTGCCATTTGGCTGGCAAGATTGAAATTTGCCCACCACATTTTCAGCTTACTCGGAATCCCACTCACCATCCTGATTTGCGGAATAGATTTCATCCTATAATACAAATATACAAAAAATGAATATACATTTTCCAATTCCGATATGCCATGATTAGGCTTGGATCTATCTATCATTATCACGCTACACATAATATGCTGATTGGTCGTTGGGTTGTGAGACCCGTCGACAATTGGTGGATTTCTTAATTGTGGAGTCGATACCAAGGATCGACCCACCTAAGATATATGCATGCATGACTAAAGATAAAGGGTGATATAGCTCTATCCTAAAATTTCTAAGATTTGACTTACTAGACCCAAGGTTCCCGAGCGGACTGGTCGAGTGAGAAGGCTACGCGGTCACCGGATGGTCCGGACACCCCGCGCATACGCCAACTCTCCTAAAATTTTGAAATTTGAAAGATTTTTTTTGCGAGTGCGTGAAACACACCTCGCGTGTATGTGTGATTGTGTGAATTTTCCGAAGTGAAGGAAATATGAGCGGAATGTCAATTTAAGAAAAGCAGTAAAAGAAAGTAGCAATCAAAGCAGTTAAGCATACAAAATTTTCATAAAGGAAACAATTTCAAGCACTAGATCAAATAAGGAATAAAATAAAACGCAATAATAATTAACCTGGGTTTGCTATGGTTAAGAACCTAACTTCCCCAGCGGAGTCGCCATGCTGTCACACCCTTTTTAAACCCCCCCCCTCGCCGCGAAGAAGAGGGATCCAACATGGTTGTGACATATTGGTGATTCCTAAATTAATTAAAGTTTTAAGGAGTCGTCACCTAATTATTCTATGGTAAATTAGGGCACCTAAATGTTGACATAAATGCTACAAAGTGAACTCCGATTAATGGTCTGCTAATCTATGCGATTCTGGGTAAGAGTTCTTTATTATCCTAAAGGGAAGGGGTTAGACATCCTTTAAGATCCGCTAACTACGGTTATCCGGTTAAACTTAGGTTAATTATTATGCTAAGAAAATGCATGTTTAAAAGTATAGAGTTAATTTAAAGGATGTTGCAAGTAGTTAATAAAAGAATGCATTTTTTGACAACGTAAAGATTTTTACCACTTATTCTTATTTTCGAGGAGTCTTGCAAAAGTGGTATGATGGCATTGTTTATATAACACGTGTAAAACTGATTTTTTGGGGATAAAAACATGCATTTGTAGGGCATTGTTTACATGTAAAATTGATTTTTGGATAAAAGTATGCATTTGTATGGCATTGTCCATAAAATACCTATTTTGGCAATTGATAGTAAGGAGAAATGCAAATTGTTAGTAATGCAAATAAGTGATTTATATGGAAGTCATTTTAAATCGCAAATTGGATAAAAACAAAACCTTATTTGTATGATTAATAACGCGAATAAAGGATGACCAAATTGTTTTGAAAGTTTTAAATATGCATGACGAGCCTAAAATAAATAAACTAGCGGCAGATTTTCAATTTTAAACTACACTATTAATTTATCCGTTCAAGGCCTAATTATTCTAAGCATTCCCATGATCACACAAAGTTGAATAATTAAATTACAACATAAAAGATAAAATGGCGGGATTAAGGAATTAAAAGCAGTGACTAGGGCGAACGACGATGTCATCCCGCCCTATTTGTTTAGAAATCCCGTGGCAGGAGAATGAAATGAACGTGGATGCGGGTCTTCGTTTGACAATAGTCATGATGAGTCTCATAATGAGACTCTTCGTTGCTCCCGATGTATTTCATGTAAACGAAAGAAAAGAAAAGAAAATGATTAGTAGACGGAACATGAAAATATATAAGAAAAATGTAAATAAATAATTCATGAAAGATAATATGTTGTTGGACCTCAGGTTTGATACACGACATAGATAATAAGAATATTAATAAGGGAACATGTTTCATATTCTAATTATACATGTCTTTAAACACGCATCACATATAAAATAAATTATTTTTAGACTTACATTGATACTGCAATGCTTCTAAAGCAGCTAATGAACAAGTATATAAACCTATAAACAACCTGAGCCTGACTACAAATTGATAAGAGGTTCAAAGCATATCAAACATCAACTTTAATCATAGACCCAGAGCTTAATAGTTTCAGAATATGACTAAAAAACAAAACAAGCATCAGGTGAGTCATTTAATATCACCACCTAAACTGAATAAATACTAGTCTAGTTTATACATCATATAAGACTACGCAGAACCTCAAATATAATATGCTAGGCACAAGTAATCAGTAGAATAAGTGAGCATCACACATTATTCAAATTAATCAACTTCATGATCCTTTTTCAGTATATTGAGACTTCAACCTATATCGTGATTTTTATCACTGAATCAATCATCAAAATAGATACTTCATCATATAAAATAGCTCTCTTAACACCAACAATCAACTAAGAATTGTGAAAAAAAATCTTCAGCTAACCATAGCCTAAAAAGAAAAAGACATATCTTGATCCTATACAGCTCATACCTTATTCAAATAAGGATAATCATAAATTAAATGGCCTTGACTAACATCCCAAAGTACAAAATCTCTATCATAGAGCTTTTTCTCAATTAAACATGCTTAAAACAGTCCTATGACAATATTTTAGTGCACTATATATAGCTTAATGAACTAAATTACTCTACATAATCCTATCAAGTCCAGCATTCCGCCCACATGAAGTATGACTAACATATTAAGCATACAATATGTAAACTATAACAAAATAGTCATGCTTAAATACCTAAGAACATAAATTAACTAAAAGCACACATAATACAGTAAAGAAAAATGAGAGGAAATCGAACTTACTGACCTTCTTCGGGCAGCGAACCGAGCCGTCGTTTCGAATCGTCGACCCCGCTCGGAGAAGTTATTTTGGAATTCTGATTTTTCGAAACAGACCCGGTTTCGATTTTGACCCGACCCGAAACAGACCCGGTTTCGATTTTGACCCGAAACAAAACAGACCGGAAACGTGAAGAACAAAAGGGGATTTTCGGATTAAAAATTAGGAACCGAAAAGGAGTATTTTCTAACCAAGAAAATTAGGAACAAATCGACCCGTTTTCTTTCTGATTTTTCCTTTCGCTTTTTTTTTTTTGCCCTGAACCTCCCTCTTTTTCATTTTTTTTTTCATTTTCGATTTCCCTTTTTCACCCCCTCAAAATGAAGAACAAAAGGGGGTATTTATAGATGGATTCCTCCCCAAAACCGTTCACCCCATACCCCATTTCAACTTCGAGTTTGAATTTCAAATTAAAGGGGCAAATGTGACGATTTTGGAGGCGGATTTTAGGGGTGCGAGTCGCAGGTTTTGGGGATAGGGTATGGGTGAAGTGACGGGTAGGGGTGTGGTGGTGTCAGGGGCGACGTGACGGGTTTGGTGGCCGGTTTTGGAGGGATAGAGTATGGGGGCTGCAACACTCCAGAAGAGAAAGATCCAGGATTGAACGTTTGTGGCTCCCGCTCGGCTTCGAGGTAGATTATGACTTACATTTTTAAACTCCGAACGGAGGTGCGTATATCAAATATAATTATTATCGGGGTATGCATGTGAGCCTTCGAACATTGAATGTGGTGCATAAATACACTTAGGTTGGTGCAGTTGTTGCTTATGTGGGCTATGTTAACCATATTTAAGTTTTACTTGTAATTTGGTTTCGATTCATATTCATAATTTCATATTTGGTATTATCATGAGAAAATGATCATTCTTGAAATTGATTTGATAACATGAAATGGCATGGCAATCGCTTACCTTTCCATACTTTCTTGATACTATTGGCATATGATACTATGCATGCTCCATTTGTTTTTACATACATACGATTGAGATGAATATTTAATTGAGGTACAATATGGTCCGATGAGGTCAGAAGAGAGGTAAAAATGATGCTTTCGCAGTCCGAGGGGAAATGATTTCGGGTGTCATGATATAATTTGAGATGAGGAAATATGATATGAGGCTCAACCTCCGAGGGATTTGTGTCAGATGGTAGTGAGCGGTATATGTACCTCGCGAGTCCCCCATGAGTCATGACTACGTGTCAAAGCCCTTAGCATGTGTATACCGAATTTGGTACTGGCCAGTAGCATTGCATATCACTTGCATTCATATCATCCTCATTTACCGTGTTGATCCATGCTACATTCTTGATTAAATGAAAATATTAAATCTTTATGCTTGTAATTGAAAAAGACTTGAGCTTTAAGAATAATTAAAGTCAGATGGACTTTAAGGTGAATTTAAGAAGGGAGATTTAAGCTTTATGACCCGAATAAGTTTTGAACTTAGTAAATCTGTAATCTAAATAACTTTCTTCATTATGTGTGGTCCGTTAACATTTATATTGTTTATGCGTGTTTCTTCGTTGTCGGCCTATTATGCTTACGGGGTACTAGTGTTGTACTCATGCTACACTTATTGCACGGTTGTGCAGATATATATACGGGCTCTAGTTCGAGACCTCGTGGCTGATCGCGGGATGGTGCTTTCGAGACTTTCAGGGTAAGCTACTGCCCGCCCGTGGCCCCTGAAACTCTCATCCTTACTTTACTTGTTGTATTGATTTCTACCTACATTTTATTTTATCCTACGGGGCATGTATTAAG